>CM056995.1:214217546-214817546 GCA_029891345.1 Dryococelus australis
GTGCGCATAAGTATAGTTGTTACTGTGTGATCAGGCATTAAGTTGACAGCCCAGCCTGATAACACCTTTAGACATTAAACCAGGACGCCAGGAATTACAACAACGTATTGCGGAAAGGACAAAAGGAGAGCCCCCTCCACCGGCTAGCGATCTGGGACAACTATGCCAAAAGACGCGCCGATCTAGGCCAGTACTAGGCGGGGTGCGTCGTATCTCCTCACCCGGCCTTCATCAAGGGAATAACGCAGAATGGGGGTGTTCGATCGCCGCCAACCGATCTACTAGAACAACCTCCGGGAACCATGTTTAAGGTGGGGACATTCCAATTAGTTTATCATAGTAGTGGCGTGAGTAATACATGATAATTATGTAATTCAAATTAATATCATTTCATATAAGCTCCTTCAAGTGATTAATATTACCGTAATATGTTACTGTATGTTTCTCAAGTCTAAATAAACCTCCTCATACACAATAGCGCTCTACCATATCATACCTCATCATTCAGCTACGTCCCTATTCCCTTTTTGTGCGGAGTAACAAAAATGTTACGTCGTAACATTGTGCTAACTTAGGATTATGTAAGCAGGGCTTTCAAAAGTGCTCTGTTAACCGTGAACAGCTTACACTTAGCGACTCTCGTTGAGCGGAAGACGCGGCATTGGGTCGCCGAGCGAGCCCAGCTTTCGGCCGTGCCCCAATTCGCCGAGAGAGTATTTAAATTGTTAATTTATTTATTTCGACTTAATTTATTCTGGCGAAGTTAAAGCTTCAATGCCTTTTCTTACACTCAACCAGGTATAACACAGTGTGCATACGTAAACATAAAGAACAAGAAAAATACTTACATTAATAAGGGGTGAAACAGAAATATGAGAGCTAAAATAGTATTAAATGTTAAATCTGAAAATTATCAGTGGTTTCATATTATGTGCATATCTCGAGCAGGACTATAGACAAGGCAATATTTAAAGAAATTAAAATTCTAATAGCACAATAATATTGATCTACAATAACACAAAATTTGTTTCATGATTCGCCTTACCAATCATAAATATAAATGTGTATAACCTATAAAGTACCTAAGAGGAAAACAACATATTGAATCTCAGCTTATTGAACTATATAAACAAATCTATAATAAGAACTGACATATAATGAAAATTGAATGCAGCAACGCATTAAAATAAATTGACGATTGGACAACAACAATTTACACATTGATCAAAGCGAACGTATAAATCAAAATGTGTAGGTAAAGTATACAAATAGTTAAAAAGAAAAAAAAATTAAAAATAGTATGGAATAAAGATGCGTGTGTGTGGAATCATCGGTGCATATTCATAATGTAGTTGGCAGCAATGCTCTTAGAAGTTGTTGGTGTGGGCAAGTTCCTCACTTCTACGGGCAAATTATTCCACGCTCGTGCGACAGAGACGGTGAAAGAATTTGCATAGACCTAGGTTTTGTGAGCTGGAATATTTAACAGAGATGTATTTTTAGCACGCATGTTAATAGTGTAGCCATCTCCCAATGTTTTCAGCCGAGTGCGTAAGTATTCTGGCGTTGTAATATACGAGGATAGTATTTTGTACGCTAGTGTGAGACTGTGGAGCTGAGACGTCGTTCGTACAGACGTAACCATTTAAGTTTATCAAAGTAAGGAGACAAATGATAACGTGATTTTAGGCTGAACAAAAATCTAACACATGAATTTTATATACATTGAAGTTTAGCTGCAAAATTTTGCGTGATGTCTTCATAAACCATATAACAATAATCAAAAATAGGGAATATCAGCTATTGTACCAATGATAATTTTGCTTTAAGTGGTAGAACATTGTTAAGCCTATAGAGGGCATGTAGTACAGCGTATGATCTCCGACAAACAGTGTTTATGTGACCCGACTATGAGAGTGTCTCATTGAAAACAACGCCTAGCGTTTTCACCTCTTTCAACAGAGGAATAATCTCACCGGCCAGCAGAATATCAGGGAAAGTCAATCTATAACATTTGCTTAAAATTCTACAAGGACCGATTTAGCCATCTTTGGCCGTTTTGGAGTACTCTGAAATAACGTTTCTAGAGTGCGCGATATTTTGAAAAGACTCAACAGCCATCGTCTGAATTGTGTTTTCTATCTGTACAATACCACATTGGACGCACGTTTACTAATTTCGTGGAAAAACGTGTATTTCGAAGACACTTCAACGCAGTCAAGTGCCATGTAGCCGAGTCGCCGACGTGAAGACCGCACGCCAGTTGTGCGCCTTGCGCGTAGAGGCGCTGAGGCAGATGGTGCGTGAACAAGAGTCGGCCTTAAGAACGCATACGTTTCAAGGCCTCAAGAGAGTAAAATAGCTGCAGGTGGGAGGAACCCGTAACATCGAGGTCTTAAGAGCCGATGAGGGCAAAGCGAGGTGAATTTGGAGCAGTTCACGAATGCAAGAACCGATCATCCGACGAGCGGCATTTTCTAGTACGACTCCCACATTCGAAAATCCGGGAGCGGGCCTGCCGGAAATCTAACCCGGTTCTCGTCTTGGTGGGAGGCGATCACACTAGCTGCTAGGCAAACCGCAGCCTAACCTATCAAGTGTCTCAGGGCCCAGTTTGTTTAAGAATTTGGGACGACGCCTGCTACTTCCTGCCTGTGTTCTCTGTGCTGCCCCATCAATCCACAGCTGCGTGGGTTTGTGCGTCACGAGCCTCAATTCAGTTTGGTTTCTTGTAAATATTAGTTGTTTCTTCAGGTAGCATTGCTACAATAAATTTTGTGCGTAAGCGATGCAAATAATAATCTGACTTGGTATGGGACCGCATGACAACACGGGCTACGTTTACAATTTTTTCTAGTTCGAATTTTAAGTGCTCATTTGAACCATCAAGTTTGTAGCAGTTTTGGGGCTATTTAGTTTAGTGTGGGTTTTAAATAGGAGGTGTGAGGGATGTTCGAAAAATAAGTTATTCCTAGCAGCTTCAAAAAACAGCATGACGCATGTGTGGAAATGAGGTCATAGCGGTGTCATGCTAGTGTGCCAGTGTAGTCGCAATCGTTCCAGGAATTTCGTTATAGCGACGATGACAAAGGCAGGACGTCCAGATGACACCTCAAGCTCTACGTACGAAGAACTGTGCATTTTCTGTGGGAGAAACATCTCTGTTGTACGGAAATTCATCGCGAAATAACGATGGTGTTCTGAGCAAATGGAACGTCAGTAGTAATAGGGCCGGGTCGGTTTTAAATACAAAGGAATGCCGCCTTTAATTAATCGGAATACCGATTAAATCCAATGTATTAATTTGATTATTCCTTAACCCGATCTTAATCCGATCAAATTTTTAATCCGATCTCAATCGGATATCAAAGTTTTTCCATCAAACTTGTTTGATCAAATCTCTTTGATGTGATTTTTTTTAAATTAGTGTATATTGTGTATAGTTTGGTGCAATAGTGTACTAAGGGTCTTAATTTTATTTCTTTTATTCTTTTTTGGAGAGTAGCATGGTAGGTCCTCACCCTCAGTGCTCTGTCGTACTGAGGTAGTCGTGTGTTTAGGGAGGGGTGTATATAGAGGAGCGATGTTGTCTGCACGACGACTGGCACTCGATGAGGGGAATGGTATAGTGCATAGGGTATATATTACATGAAGTTGGTGCAAGAGTAGCATAAGGGCTTTTTGGCATTATAGACCATGGTGGGAGACACTGCCGATAGACGACTGAAGTTATAGCTATTGGAAAACTCGGGAAAAGAGGCGAATACGATTTACATCCTGTATTCGATCAATAAATTTCATGACTTGAATTAACAAGGGATTTGAAAACACTTACCTTATGAAGTTAAATGATTGAAATATACGACCATTGGGTCCGGAGATCGCTGAAGGAATGTCTTATAAGCTGTGTGTTGTACTAGCACATCTGAGGTGGTGGCGTATTTCTGTGAAATGAAATTATTTGGAAAGAAGATATATTTTATTCAAAATTAAATCTAGACTGTGACCATCCTATCCTGTCAGAGTAGATATGCGAAAAGTCGTAAATGAATAACACATATGACGTTACACACATGAGAGAACTATAACTACATGACTGTCCTGGTTTTAAAAATAAATAAAGAAATCAAGTAAAAAATTATAGCTACAATTACACGACGTGATTTACCAATGAATTCAAAACACATAGGAAATCATACAAGCAGCTCTTCCAAAAAACGTCCTTCCAGATGTGAGGTTATTGAAGGAATGATGTCAGTACAGTATTTGTGAAGACTTATAAGCTGTGTGTCGGGAGCATGACCAGAGATGTGGAGTGCGGTCGGCAGGCTAATGAGGTTATAGCTACTCGGAAAGAGATGTGAATACACAACTGCATGACAAATGGATAAAAAATTATGTTTATGATGCATGTAATAGATGAAACAAAATAAATGAACACACGTACCAATATATAAATTACACTACTTGAATTAACAACGAACTAAAAAAACACGTAGGAAATTGTACAACCACCTCTTCCAAAACATGTAGGTCGACTGCGGGGTCAGTGAAGGAATGACTTATAGATGCGACTCATGTAGTTTAATTTTCGAAAGAATTAATATTTCCCTAGAAAATTAATTTCCACATCACAATGAAAACTTATTTACTACCTGCATTAATCCTAACATGAGCGAACAAAGACTTTCAAAATGAAGAGAAACTCACAACGCACAGGCAACTTTATAGCACGGACAAACAAGTACTGTCTCATATTCAATGTCCAAAGGTGTTTTAGTTTGCATAAAGTATTTGCGTGTTTTAGCAGTGTGTTGATTCCCCAGCAAAAGTAGTAATTGGTTTTGTATGATAAAATATTTTTGTTAAAAGTAAAAGTCGATGCAGTCTGCCACTTGATGCTACTGTAGAGGCTCAGGTTGGGTGGAAACATTCTTGTAGCTAGGGAAGTAAGAGCTCTTATACCTGGCTCTCAAAAGGTATTTTTGTCAGACCACTGACCCTTTTCCCTTTCTTGTCTGATACTTGTGTTACAAGTTGAGCTGGGCCGACGGGGTTTTCTCAACATGCTACAAGTTCCCTTGTTTTGTTTCAAATTCATTCATTCATTCTTTCATCCAGGCATCCGATTTTCTCCAGCACTTTTAACTATATTCCCCCCTTGGCTCTTCAATTTCTTCAAAGATTTTTTATCAAATTTCTCTGATTGAATTGTTGGTTTTAAAATTCTAGAGTTTAATTTATAAACATATTTTCTCCCTCATGAAGAATAAAGCAAGAAACTTGTATTTCTTGTGAAAGGCAGTCGGCTACCTGACATTGAATTCTTTTGAAGCTCCAAACCTGAACAGATAGTGCTAATGACCTAGTCCTTTCATATTTACCAACAATTTTTCAAACTTCTCTGCAGGTATAATAAATGTATTTTTTTTAAAGATAATGTAAAAAATATTCATTTTTTTTACCTGAAAGAAAGAGTTCATCTACAAATACTTTACCTTCAGACCCAAACAATCATTCATAAAGTAGCGACATGAGGAATTAAACCTAATAAATAACAAGTCAAATTACTTCTTTCTAGCACAGAAAAATTTTATTTCAATTTATTTTTCAAAAATTACATTTAAAAAAAAAGGTATTTACAAATGTTCATACAAGATTACTTTACAACAACCTTTTTCAAACAATTTTCTGAGCAAAAACAAGTTGATATTTACAACAAATTTTTTTCAAACACTTTATGAGCAAAAACATGTTAATATTTATGACAAACTTTTTCAAACACTTTGTTAGCAAAATCAAGTTAACATTTACAACTAACTTTTCAAGAGAATTCAATTTACATAAACATTTATAAACTAAAAGATATTTTAATAACTAAATTACCAAAACAACAATAAACAACAAAAATTAATATTAAAATAACATTAATAACAATCTTCTTCTTCTAAACTACAATTTTTGAGCATTATGGGTGGATGTCTCTTAAAGAAAACAATAGATATGTACAATTAACGACACATTTGGCTGGTGTGTTTGTTAAGATGCTCAATGAGGAGTGTTCACATAATGTTTCACATCCAGGATATTTGGCAGACACTCACACACGCCAAATGACTGGTTACAACACACTCACATGCATGTAGATTCCAGATTTATAAACGATGTTATGTCACACCGTGGATAGCAGTTAATTTCTTCTTAGAATATTGAATAGGGAAATTGGATAGAAGACAGTTATATGAAGAGAGTTGATACTGAAGTTAGCTGCCATCATGCCTTGCAGTTAGGCAAACAGGCAGGAAAGTTCATGCAACATGTATTATAAACAGTGGTAGACATGTGCAGATGTTGGAAACAGCTCTAGACAGCTGTAGACAGATGTGATGATGGCTGTGGAACAGGAGGTGCTGCATGTGGTGGTGGCAGATGGTCATCATTGGTGGTGTGGTGCTGGCAATTGTGGTGTTGTTGGGGGCCAGTTTATATATTTATCATGGCGCTGTAACTATTGATGTAAGGAAATAAAAATATTTATTTAGGGATTTTGTAGTGACCCCAACGTAAGGTCGATACTTCATCTGCCTGAATGCAGCACTTATCATCCATACCTGGCAACACTACCTTGGTTACACATTCGGTGTAGACTTCGTGAGCATACGAATGGAAATGATATTGGGTCCCCAAAACCCTTGTGCAATTTTCGAGGCAATCTCAACAATCCTCGTGCATGAGTGATTGCAAAACATTAGGGTTTACACCATATGCCTTATGTATACACTGCTAATTTGAAACAATGTTTGTGCAAAACTTGGGACACAAACCCACAAAGTGTTAATGATGTGACCAGCACTTTCAACTTTCATTACCCCATTATGGCATTTGTTCTTGTAGGAGAATTTTTGTGGGTTATTGAGCATATAGTTGGATGTAACAAACTGTGCTTTTAAATCTGGGGTAATTACTTTATATATGTCATCACAAGCAACAGAATACACCAAGGAATCGGTTTCACAATAGAGAAGGAGTAAGGCTGGCGGAGGAAATTTGGTACATATGTATTAATAATGAAATTCGTAGAGGGTTAATTTATAAAGATCAAGAATGGTAACACCAGTGTACAAAGGTTTGTTGAATGCAATAAAACTATTTGGTATCTTAATAAGGACCAAGTTTTCATCGATAATCTGCCTTTGCTGGAATGTAATATGCCCTATCAGCTCTGCAGCCCCATAGATTGTGTCATATCTCGAAACAACTGTTATGTCCCTTTCCCAGCAGACATTATGTAATGCTTTTCCATGTATGGAATTATTCATCAATTTGAAAAAGATTTCTAGAATTCATTTGCAGCTTACACATGCTTCTTAATATTAAATTCGAGGTATGGCTCCATCCATTCTTTCTACACAAAGTGCAAAATGCGATAAACAGACTCAAGTTTGGGTCCATACATCAAATAGGTCTTCAGTGTTTTCCATGTATAACATATTTCTTCCATGACACAATGTCAAAAGAAGTTTTTCATGCGAGCTGTTCAGGGGTATGTCATTTTCTAGGACCAAAGGCATATCAGGTTGTGCATCATGTCAGTAGTCTGGAAATGACAGATCCACTTTTGCGAGAAAAAAAACAAGTGTCACCACCATTCACTATGTTTGCAAAATCCCAGGTTGAAAACAAATCAACTTTAATCCATTCAAAATTGCCAATGGGAAACTTGGATCGCATTGTATGACTGTACAGGCCATTCACATCGAAATAGCATATATATTTCATAGACACGCTGGGGTCGTAATCCTCACCCATCTAAATATTGTTGGGTTCTGCACACCTTCTTGAAACCTGGGCAATGTTGCCCCTAACCCCACATTCAACAAAAAGATACATTTCTGGGTCAGTCAACAACACTGGCTGAACACCTGTCATTGAACATAAAGCATCCCATGAAAGAGACGGGGCTCTGACGTACATGGTGATGTCAAGACCGTGATAAGCCAAACATATGGTCCTGAAATTTTCAAAAACATCTGCCAGTAAACAAGTGTCTACACAGAAGTAGTGAATGGCTTCTGCAGTAAGTTTATGCATTTGTACGCATCCCATGCAGCCTGGGCATGAGCTAATGCCTTTGCCTCTCATAATATTATAAAATGCATCCTTTGGTGGGAGTGAAGTGCACATTAGACCGTCTGGTGACTTAACAAAGTCATATGGAAAATCTCCCTTCCGTTTTACCAATTCAAATTGGGTGTTGTCTGGAAACGTCGAGCGGGTGATACTCAATTGCGCAGGTAGTAAATTGCCTGCCAAAGTTTCCAGAGAGGCGCTCATGAATTTGAATGAGTCAATAAAACATAATTTGAAATATTGTGTCTTTCCATTAAAATCACTCCCATTGGGAATTTGTTTGGCAATATATTTGTAATTCTCTAGGGTCATGCCAATCACTTGAATTTAACCCGGGTTTTAGATTACCATAGTTCTGTTGGGTTGCATTACGTGATGTTCAGCCAAAGGCTTTATGAAAAAGTGAGCATCATAATTTTGCAGGTTATGAAAAACAGCGACAAGTTGTCTCTTGGGCAGTCTGCAGTTCAAGTTGAATTCATTATGTGCATGACCTCTGATTTTGCCCGTCAGATAGTCATGATCGACCACAAAAAAGAATTTGTAGTGAGCTTTTCTTTACAAATGTGACAACATGTTTGAGCCACCAACCTAGCTTCATCAGAAGGGGTTTTCAGCTTCATCAGAAAAATCATGCTGTAAATTCCTGCAATCCACTTTGTAAGATCAACTAATTTATCTACTAATTGGTACACACAATCAGCACCCACAAACTCAAAATAGTTAGATAAACTTGGATTGTATGAACAAACCAACAAAATGCTATAAGCATATGGAACATGTTGGTTGATGGTAGTTTTATTACTTGTTTCATCATTAGGCAAGCAAGTGAACATGGGTTTCAGGCAACTTTTAACATCGCAATAGGCAACGAAACCCAATCTTTGCTGTTTGCTTTAATCTTTAAATTCCAAGTACTTGTTGTTCCTAGTAGGGAAAGTACTGTGAACAGCTTTTTGTTGCTTGCAAAGAATAGTATGAATTGCCAGTTTCTGCTCACGAACAAAGTACTGGAGACAACGATCACAAACATGTATTTTGTGTAGTTTCTTACTAAGATGACTACCAACCTGCCTGGACTGATTTCTAATTCATACAAAATGTAAATGTGCAGCATTTACACTCACACAAATTGTCAAAATATTTACATGTCATAATGTACAAAAATGCATTGGTATGATAACTCCACCCTTTTCGCATGTTTTGTCAGTTATATTGCTATCTTTGTCTACCACACAGTAGACATTGATATAAATAGAATTGTTCTCCTCGAACTTGCTACAGGTGACTACAGGTGTCGACAGACTTCCAGTATTCAAAACCTCGCGATGTTTTGAATATGAAGAGGAATAACTGACATTTTGTGTGGTAGGAAACAAAGATGCTACAATGATGTAGTAGAAGGGGTCCCTCCAGGCAGTGTACATCGCCACAAGCAAGGCGATTGGCAATAAACTTTTGTAATTTAGTGTATGCAGCACTGACAGTGAACGTTCCATATTGAGACACATGGACATCTATGTATGTCAACATTTGCAGATGCCAGCCAGATCCACGCACACTTAACTCCTGAAGCCTGTTTGTAAGATAAGGGACTATGTCATCATCATAGGTTAAACCCACATTGGATGAGTGCAGGACAGGGAGAGATGTGCTTTCAAAATATAAGCTTACAGTAGCACCTTCCTCTGCCATGAGGGTTTTCAAGTACTTACCCACTACAGTAACTGAAATTATTATAGGCTGGGTCGATGTCAATGCTAAGTTTAATAAAGAGGCCATACCCTAGCAAAAAAACAAGAAAAATCAGCATCACTGCTAAGCTTATCGTTAACTATCAATGAGTCATTTAGCCTGCCTGTGAATGCCGTAGCCAATAGCTCATATGTCAGGCCTGGCAAAGGTTCCACTGAAGCTGGGGATTCGGAAAACGAATTATTTTCTGTCTCCCTAGGCAAAATATCTCTAATTGACTTGAAAGTCGGTTGTGAGATGGATGGAGCACTGCCCAAATCAAAAAAAATTTCCAAGCCAGAGAGAAATAAACCATTCATCATAAGATCAACCTTTTCTTGTTTGGTGGAAGCGGACATGATTCGACCTTTTGTTGTTGAAGATCTCTCCATGAGTGAATCTGTGCTCGAATCGCATATGTAGAGATCATCCTACAAGAGATCAACTCATGTCCGCTTCGACAAAGAGACACTGCTGTGACAGCTTGCAGTAGGTTGTCTTTCCGTCTGTGGTTCAGAATCTGAATTGCTTACATACAGGTCTTCAAGTAAACTGTCAATACTTTGTCGCTTACGCTCACTAATTTTGATTCCTTCCTCAAAAATTTTCTTTGGTTTCCCCAGTACAATAGTTACAACACCATGATGAATAAATATAAACTGCTACATTGTTCTAAAATAAGAAAAAATAACCCACATTACGCACTTACCATGATGTATCTGAAATAAAATTTTATTAGTATCATCCTAACAGTGAGACATTTTCTATATAAGAAATTATAATGAGCAAATTCTGTGTTGAGAAAGCAGTAGGCACCCGTTACAGCACAAGCAATATGTTTACAAGATACACAGGGTAGGACGAGGACAGCACAAGCTAGGTTACGTAGGAGCAGACAGTCAGGTAGCGAGCGAAGGAGCAATGAGGATGAAGACATGTGGGACGGAGGAAGCAGTGCGACACAATAGACAGCAGATGAGAGTTTGTGCTGTGCATGGGATGGACCACACGTAGTGACAGGAGACATGTACTGCATAGCGAAACAAGAAAGTGAAACATGTTTGCTCACTTGGCCGCAGCCTGCAGCGGGCGCTAGCATCCAGACATGCTCCCTTCCCCACCAACACCCAAACCCTGCTGTGCGATAGACCCAGGCCTCAAACACCCCTCCACCGACTCTAGCTAGCTCCAAGGCAAATTGCCATCCTCCAGCTCTACTCCAGTAAACAATTCGTTGTGTTTTGTAATCTGCCTAGTCTATCTTTCCCAGCAACATGTTTCGCACCAGATGAGCGGACCTCATTTACAACGCAACATAGAATTTTATGCCCGGTTTTAAATACAATTTGTTCAAGAGAAAAAATTAACAAATTAATTGCCATTTTTTCCATTTTGCTAAGACAATATTTCATAAATTGAATTACTTTACAAGATGAAAAGTTAAATTACTCATGCTTGTTAAAACTTAAAAAAAATTTAATAACAATTTTCTACTAAAAGTTTTAGCAAGGGCAATACTATTTTCACTCCTAAAACTAAACATTTGAACACTCTTACATAGTGTTTTACACACTTAAACTAAACACACTTAACTAATTTTAAAAAATCCTTACAATTTACTTAAATTGTGATTTTTTTAAATCACTTAATATTAGCTAACTCTCTCTCTACTCATTTAAAACTCACAAAGTTAGATCAAAAAACACATATTTGCCCACACTGTCACACTCACATTTACCCAACAAATGTGAATGATTCTAAAATATTAAAACTACTTAAAATTAAATTGTATGCCCAAACCACCCCATCGCACATACATAAAAAAACATTTCATTTTGCTAGAGTTACTCAAGGTCCAATCATCCATCAAATCACACATTTTTCTCCAGACAACAACATTCTGAACAAGCTTGAGAGCTAAGGTTATGCACCTTATGATGCACTAGGCTTATCCAGTTTAGTTCTCCTTCTGTTTTAGCTGTTTTATAATTCACACTCACAGTCATAACCAAAACCCACCCTTGAAAAATCTTAAAACTACTTAAAACAAAATTATATGCCCAAACCACCCCATCACACAACATTAAAAAATATTCCATTTCTTAGAGTTTCTCAAGGTCAAATAATCCATCACATCACACATCCTTCTCCAGACGACATTCTGAACAAACTTGGGAGCTAATGTTATGCACCTTCTGGATATGCTACACATATTCAGCTTAATTATTCCCTTCTTTTATCTTTTCCATAATTCATACTCACAGTCATAACCAAAACCAACACTTGAAAAATTTTCAACTACTTAAAATTACCAAAATAATTAAATACTCTTAACATGAAACGATTTTAAATAAAAAATGCAGTAAAAATTATTCAAATTTATTCAAATTGTAATGATTTGCTATGAAAGTTAATTAATTTAAGTAAATTTCATTCAATTTTTAAAATGTTCTACTATTTGTTAGGAAAGTTTAATGAATTCACATAAGACTTCTAAAATTTTTTTATTATTTTAATAAAATTTATTTCAAAAAGTTATAAAATTTTAATGAATTTATGCAAATTTCATTCAAATTTTCGAAGAAAGTTTAATGAATACATATAACAATTCTAAAACTTCTAATGTATTTAAGAAAATTTCATTCAAATTGCATAGACTTGTAATAATTTTAACTATTACAGAAAAAAGTTAAACTAAACATAAAAAACCATGGTAAAATGAAACAATAAAAAAAATTCTGAAATATAATTTATATGAATAAAAAAATGCTAAATTTTTAAGCTTATTTACTTACATGAAGTCTAGTAATGGTGCTGGTAGGCTTCGAATGAGACCTGAACCCAGGTCAGGCAGGTTAAGAGCTACCCCACTCAGACAGGCAGATGAGCACTGGAGTCCCAGCTCTGGCAGGCGGCCGACTGTAATCCCAGGTGAGGTCTGGGGTAGTTGCTCTGGTAGGCGAGCAGTAAGCTCGGCTCCGCTGGTTCGTTGACCGCACAACACTGTTGAGCCAAGCAAGCGTCGAATGGGCGGTCGGGTCCCCGAACAAATCAATCCCGGCAGCAGATCCGATCATTATGGACGGTAGGTCCGGATCAAGGCTAGATGGTACAGTCGCGCACTGGAGGTTAGATGTTGCCCCTATGAAGTCAGAACAGCAAATGTCGAACTGCAGGCATATAGGCCAGACACCCTACCTTGTCGCAAAATTTTATATATCGTAATTTGTTTCAAATATACATCAAATAAAAAAAATTGCACATTTGAAACATTTTAAAGTAAATTTTAACCAAATTTAAAGCAAATTAATAGGATTTAACATGTTTTCTGAAATTTAGTGTTTATATTTTGGAATTTAACTTGGAATAAGTGTATTTATTTGGTTTTAAGTGATTAGATTTGAATTTAGGTATTTTTTTTAACATAATTTCATTCTTTTGAATCACAAGCTTTTTGCAATATGAGGTTTGCAAGCAGAATGTTCTACATTTTTACTATGAATGGAAACTTTTTTTACATATACATGAATAAACAAATTAGTGAACATACTAAAATTTAATTATATATTAATTACATGATTAATTCATTATTCCTTTGTGTAATATGGTTAACGATTACTGACTTACAAACTATATTAGAATCATACATGACCTAACTGGGATTTGAACCAAGAAACTATATTACAATCACACATGCATTAACTGGAATTCGAACTCGAAAGGTCTAAACTAACTAATATTAACCATGCCTTACCTGGGATTCTAGATTACAATTAGCCATGCCTTAGCCAGGACTTGAACTTGGAAACTCTAAACTTACTAATATTAACCGTGCTTTACCTGGGTTTCGAACCCAGATACTAATTTACAATTAACCATGTATTATCAGGGATTCGAACCTAGAGCCTCCAACTTATGTGTAAATTGACTACGACATGGAGGCTGGCATAAGAATAAACTCTTTTTTTGTGTAAATGTGTAAGTTGAAGAATAACATTGTAAAATAATACTATGTTTTTCAGCAAACATCTTTGCCAGTAGAATGTTTCAAATATCTTTAGTTAAATAGAATTTTGGCAAACAGATAGGTTCATTTGTTTGCTGTTTCATTTTTTCTTTAGAAACTATAATAATCTCTCTGTATCGAGACATTTTTGAATCAATATATAATTCTTCTCTTAGGAAAACAAATACACCTTTAAAAGTGACAGGTATATAAACAGAGGAATGAATTCATTTTAAGACATAAATTTACTAACAAAATGTACATGTATGAAATTTCTTCCAAAATACAAACGAATACCTATAAACCCAGGTTGAATCACAATATATGTACACCATTTAGAGAGGCAAATCTCTCTTCTATACTACAGACTGTTCCAAAATGCAGCACATATTAGACAATTGTTTCAAAAATACAAACAAACACATACAAACAGGTTTATTCAAAAATTTAGTTACAATATTCTTTAAAAATGTACACAAGTCATTATAGGATGTTCCAAAAACATAGTAAAAATTCGGCAAATTATTACACATACACACACACAAGTCAGTACAGGATGTTACAAAACATAGAACACATTGGAAGATTTTTTCAAAATACATACAAATACAGCTTGCTTCAAACATTAGCAAGCCATTTTTTAACACAATTTGTTTCAAAACACACATGCACAATGAAGTACAGGTTGATTCAAAATATATACAACATTTTAAAGAAAGAAGCATAGTTACACATGTTGTTTCAAAAATATTTTATAAGCTGTTAACAACTTTCATAAAAAAGATTTTCATGTATTTTCTTTGTATTGGATCCAAATCCCCTTCTTGAACTCTGCTTTCAAGGAAGGAGCATTACTTACACCCTGGCATTAACATGTCTGTTTGTACACAATTGTCTCTACATTCTGGGGATGTAAAATGATACTTTCAACAAAGTCTGGGGTTGTTTCAAAATAATGTTAGTACAAATCTTTGATACTAGATGGAAGAGGTGTTGTTGCAGATATATCAAACACAGGACATTTCGTGCTATCGCTGCATTGAACCAATTTGTGGCTTTTTTTGTTCCCTAACGAAAAATAAATCACTTTAAAATGGAAGATAGGTACAGAAGACCAGGTACCAGAAGACTGGTACACCATAGTGTGTAAGCAATGTTCGGCTTTCCTAGTTTGACACTGATTTAATGGTTTCCAGGATGAAAATACATCATGTTACGTGTTTTCCTATCCAACATCCGACTGAGACCAATTAGTAAGGAACAATGTATGCATATTGATAAAATTATTCTCTAACAGTTAAAATTGAAACCTGGCTGAGGACTAAATTTTATTTTTACTAGTTTTATCGCTCTATGCATATGGCATTGATAGAACACACCCAGTACGAGATGTGTAACCAAACTTTTTGCAACAATGATATAAAATATTAATATCATTGTCACATTCTTCGAAATACTGATAGGGAAAAACATCTGTATTATAAAAAAGATGTTTCAAACATTGCTCTTCCTCACAAAATATTGTTACAATGTGCTCACCCTTAAGTTTACACTTTCGATCAACTACCTGGCTTATTACATGATATTAAAGAGTCAGACAAGTATGTTCACTAGCATGAATGACTGACTCACACATTTCCTTAAAAACAACACGTGAATATGCTATGTTATAAGTTACAGAATACAAACAATTTTGAATAAACACATACTTGCAAATTGGCCAGAACATTATTCTGAATTAGCTACTTCACATACATATATATTGCACATTGATGGAAAAACCAAACCACATCGTTCGAAAATAAAGTTGTGAATGTCCCCATCACAGGCCTCCTTCCAATGGACAGTGATTCCCTGGTGAGTTCTGGTGAGTTGGTAGGCGATTACTCCATGTCTTTGCTGCTCTTCAAGATCCCTGGTAAGGCTGTCTATCATCCAATCTTCTAATGGAAATGGTAGTTCACTGTTGGTGTGGAGATATCTCACAGCACAATCATTGCATGCTATCCCTTCACCACAGTGAGTAATAAGGCTATTATCTAAAGTGTAGCACCAATGTTCTATATCATCGCATACTTGAACTTGTAAATTACCATCATACAGTTAAAAAAACTCTTCTGTATCCTATTTGCAGAATCTTGTATACATCCATAGGGTTGAAGATGCTAGCCATGACTGATACTTTAATTCCAAATAGTCTCCTTTATATAGTTGGTGTTGACGTCATTTAAGAGTCCTTGCTTGATTATACTTTACAATTCCGCATGCCACAAGGAGTAGTTAATTCTTGGTTTCCTATATACATAAAATCTGCCTTCATGTTACATAGTTTGCTCCATACTGTAGGAATAGAACAACTACATTCCTTCTGCATAATATATTTGATTTTCTTGAATGACGTACATTTTGTGATGTGTGCACTTTGAGTTTCAAATATTAGTTGACTCACTGCAAGGTAGCTTACTGTCGGGATGCAAACCATACAAAGGACAAATTCTTCGCCCAAAACAAACATCGATAACTTTTAAAGTATAATCATGACTGATTAATGAGTAATGCCAATTTTCTTCTCCATTACACATCTGAATCTGTAGTGGACCATCTTCTTCTTCAAGTCGAAACCATACTCGCCTGTAACCTGGAGTAACATTGGCATAGTTTAATGATGGGTAGAACCTCTCCATCATAACTGAAGCTCTGGTGTACAGTTCTTTCTTTTTATAGTTAGATTTTCTCCCAGTTTGAGAAAATATTACTTGTTCAACAACATCTTGGTTAAATCGAATTTACAAATACAAACTTTGCTATTCCAAACTTCGCAGTCGCACATTCCACAAGGCGAGATTTTAATATGATTACTTCCTTTAATTTGCTTGAAGTTTTGTTATTACATGTTTCATTCCACAAGGTAGGGCTGTTGTAGACCTCTCTACTTAATCTATATTTTATTTGTTTAAATCCTGGTTCCTTTATTATTTCCTCACTTACAGTTTTAAAACATAGATCCCCAGAAGAACAAGACAGGTCGCTGTCGGGCCACATATTAAAAACAGAACAACCATCTTCCTTATTACACAAAACTTGTTCTTGAAATGTATTTTCTGCAAAACTTTGTGTAAAGCACCAATGTTCATCTCCATTGCACATCTGGAATTGGAAGTATATGTTGTTTAGAGATCTGAACCACACTTTCTTTTAGCCTATAGTAACAATCTCATATGCCTGCTCTGGGTTGAATTTCTCCATTTTCAAAGTCTTACACAGGTGTAAACCTATAACAAACCTTTTTTTTCGAAATTATTATCTCTACACATAAGTAGCATGTTGGTATAAATACTCTCTAAAGGCTTCACTTTTACATTGCGAACAGAAAATTTTTTCTCACAGTGATTATTGTTATATCATTTTACTATTGAACTAATACTCGTACAGTCATGATATCTTCTGATATTTATGACTTTTGCATTGGGTAAACTTTTTAAAATTTCCTTTTGCATTTTTCCAAGTACATATACTGGATAATCGTCGAGGAGTAGTCTTGGTAATTTTCGAAACCTTGCGCATGGCACATCATTGTTGCATTATTTCTTTTTACACTCTCAAGTTATACAGTATGTACAAAAAGTCATTAACTCATTTTAATTATAAGATCACATTGGTCGCCTCGGAATCCACTTCATCAACCCTGGAATCGTCCATTGCTACAGCTGGGATAATTCTGGCTTCAATTAGCTGTTCCAGCCTTCACAACATACAATCCCTCCACATATGTTGTAAGTTCTCATCATTAATGAAAGCAGGCTTACCATATGGGCAGCCTTCACACTTAAGATATGACACAATATCTTCATCAGCTCGTAAATGTTCAGGAAGGTCTGGACATATTAGCTTAATTTTGTGTCCTGCAAACATAATGATAAACTCTTTTGGCAGTACAGTCTAAACTCAATAACATTTTCGTCTTTCGATATACTAGAATCACATTGAATACTTTAACACATTCATCATCACAATTGTCACAGCAGTGACTTTGATGCATTGTACATGTTGCGGGGTGTTGCAGAGAGATATGTATTCCCCTGTAGATTCTGCTTTGTAAATTTAGATGCTGCTGTAATCTCTGATGTTGTAGCCTGATGTTGTAGTTCTCATCTGCCGCAGTTCTCGCTGTGGATGCTTGGCATTGTGTTGGACACTTAGCGTTGTAGATGCTGTGGATGCCTGGCATTGTATTGGACATCTGGTATTGTAGTAGACTACTGCTAATGCTATACACACATATGCACATGACGTGACCTTGGGAGGGGACGACTTAACACGGAGAATAAATAAACTTATTCCTCCTTACATAGTATATGGATTCAAAATTGCCACAACTTTCCTATAAATTTGTTTAAAATAGGGTCTTTGGCCAAATAATGTGGAATTTGACATATTCCAGCTTCGATAGAAGTCATTTCAATCTGGATTCGTGGAATTTCATTAACATTACATCGAAATGTAGTATTTTTAAATAAGAATAATTTTATATTTGTTCAAATATACACATTTATTGCGAATAGAGTAACCAAAAATCTTGCATGGTAGCTTTGAAAGAAGTCTACATATGAAATACTCATTTTTTTCTCTGCTATGCACAAATATTTGAAACGGATAATAAGTTTTGAACGTGTTGTTTAACATTACCCTAAATTTAAAGGCATTTGGTTTTAGCATCATTTTTCCAAAGGTGAAAAATTCTACTTAATAATCGCCTTACTGGAATTATATGTATTGTTTCAATACTTAAAGTTTAGTGGTTGAAAATATAGCCTGTACAAAATTCTCACAGAGTCTCAGATTTCTGTGAAAATACCTTGTACGAATTTTTCATAGATTCCCTGCTTGCTGTGAGATTTAAGAAAAACTTGATAACTATACTGCAATATATACTTAACACTTCAAGTATATTTGATTAAGATTAATTTTTGGGAATTTTTAGGGATTAAAATATTGGGTAAGATTTAATTGCTAGTGATGAGGAAAATAATTTTATCAGTGGGACTTGGAAAAATATTTTATTCAATGCCAGCATAAGCAAGCCATCCCTTGGGTTCGAGAGTAGGAGAAACCTTCCCTTCTGAACAGGTTAATGTCCAGGCGAAAGTAGAAGCATTGTGTGCAGAGGGTTGAGGGTAGGTAGGCAGGAAGGGCCAGTTCAAATTCGTGGGTAGAGGGTAGTTTTGCAAACAGGTCAACACCTTGGGAAAGTCCAAACTTGGCATCTTGAGGGGGAGTCAGGCAGGTGGGCAGTCCTTGACAAGCTGGACAAAGACATGCTCTGTACTAGGAGCTGGAGGAAGTGGTGCAGGGGAGGGTGTGCATAGCAGGTGCAGGCAACACTCTACCTAGCCAAAGATGCACTCTGATCTAGGGAAGGGGGCTGGGGTCAGGGGAGGTGGTGCATAGAAGGAGCTTCCAACCACCTTTTGCTGTCCAGCACAATCTTAGTTCGACGACAACCTTCACTCTGGATACATGCACCACTGACCATTGCTCTTCTGAACTCACTGGTCGGGTCGATAGCTGCCGGCCTCCCATGGCACGACCAAGGGGTATGCCCTCTGTGAACCTGGGGTTTCGATCCAGCCTACAACAAGCATCAACTGTCGTTAAGCACTTTCATCGAATAATATCTGCTCCAGGGTTCAGATTTCATTCACAGTCTTTGTAAACTACAGTGCGAAATATTTGAATAAGTATTAATATAATAATTTTTTATTAGTCTTCCTTTATTGGGAAAATTTATTTGTTTGTGAAGATTTATTTCGGATCAATATAGTGAGTCCATTATTTAAAATCATTTTGTAGGTTTTTTACAACCAAATCTTTGATCGTGCTATTATTGAGAAAAGTTGCTTGTGCATTGTGAAATCTTTATTTCTCCGTGTTAACTGAACGTAGGTTAAATACCCTTTGTAATAATTCAATCAACAAAACTTGTGTAAGGTTTTCTCAGTACTAGTTTGCATGATTATTTGCCTTTGGTTAATAAATATTCTTACTTATAAGCAGGATTGATGCAGACAGTAAACAATTTTTCATTTTGATGTGGAAATTTATTTTCTATGGAAATATTAATTCGTTTTAAAATCAAACTACATGAGTCGTATTCAGTTCTCTTTCCTGTAATTTCAACTCAGTCGCCTATTGACCACAAGCTCCATGTCTATGAGTCATTCCTTCACTAACCTGCAGTCGACTGGACATGTTTTGGAAGAGATAATTATATACATACTTATATATACTTATATACACGTACATGTTTTCATTCATTTTGTTTCACCTAGTACATGCATTGTAAACATAATTTTTATCCATTTGTCATGCAGTTGTGTATTTACATCTCTTCCCGAGTAGCTATAACCTCATTAGCCTGCCGGCCAGGCTCCACGTCCCTAGTTATGCTCCTGACACACAGCTTATAAGTCTTCGCAAATACTATACTGGCATCATTCCTTCACTAACACCTCAGTTGGTCAGATGGGTTTTGGGAGAGCTGCTTTTTACAATTCCCTGTGTGTTTTTAATTCATTGTTAATTCAAGATGTTTAATTGTAGCTATAACATGTTACTTAAATTCTTTATTTATTTTTAAAAACCAGGATAGTCATGGAGTTATAGTTCTCTTGTGTGTAACATCATCAGTATTATTCATTTACGAGTTTTCACATATATAATCTGACAGGACAGGGTAGTCACAGTCTAGATTTAATTTTAAATGAGATATATATTCTTTTTTAATAATTTCATTTCACAGAAATACACCACTACCTCAGATGCGCCAGTACAACACACAGCTTATAAGTCGTTGCATCAGCAATCTGCCAACCCAATGGACGTATATTTAAATAATTTAACTTCATAAGCAAGTGTTTTCAAATACATTGTTTATTCAATTCGTGTTATTTATTGATAGCATACAGGATGTATATCGTATTCACCTCTTTTTTCCGAGTTTTTCAATAGCTATAACCTCAGTCACCTATCGGCGGCGTCTCCCACCATGGTCTACGAGACCCAAAAAACACTTATGTCACTCTTGCACCAACTTCACGTAATATATACCCTATGCAATATACCATTCCCCTCATCGGGTGCCAGTCGTCGTGCAGACAACATCGCTCCCCTATATACACACTTTCCCCAACAAACGACCACCTCAATACTACAGAGATACGAGGGTGAGGACCTAACATGCTGCGCTCCAAAAAAGAAAAAAAGGAATAAAATACATTTAAAAAATCACACCAATTGTCCGATTAAGATCAGATTAAACATTTGATTGGATTGGGATCGTATAATTTTTTCGGATTAAGAGCGGATTAACGATTAATCCAATTAATACAATCCATCAGATTGATAATCCAATTAATCAAAGGCGGCATCCCTTTGTATCTGAAACCGGCCCGCCCCTACTACTGTAGTCACATCCAACAATAGTGAAGAAGTTGTAGCAGTTTGGACTTCCATAAACAACTGATTGATACTGAAGGTATGCTATCGATATTCATCACAAAAGACGATGTGGGCATGTGGAGGGATGATTCTAAATAACGTAAGTAATCATAGGGGAAATTGACAGGAGGTGGGTGCGTCGATTGGCAGTGGACATTCCATAATGCAGGAGCAACTTGAATAGTACAGATTGTGATCGAGATGGATTCCGCATTCATTCAACTCTCCTACCGACACAAAGGTGAGAGGTTTTAGACTTTTTAAAAGTTTCCTTCGGTGGTACCAGGGGAGGCAATAATTTCTTGAGCAAGATAATTACAGGTGATGTGATATGTGTTAATATACTCAACGTATACTCATAAAGCGCATTCATGAAAAGAAGACACATATTTGAGTCACATCTAAAGAAGTTTAATTTTTTTTACCATCAGCAGGGAGTGTTTTGGCCACTGTTTTATTTGATTTTAAAGTCATTGTGTGCACATGCTTAAGATAGAAGAAGAAAGACTAACATGATTGATAGCTTGTGTTGTAATAATACAGTGCACATTCCAACGATTCGTGCAGTTGCACATATAACATTTTTCATTTCAAAATATACTGTGCTAAACAATAAGTGTAGCCCCGCGTGGAGGTGGAAGAGCTGTCGTGGTGCGAGATCGCCTCGTGACAGCGTGGGAATGTTATCAGTAGACAAACCATCAGTACCAGCCGAGAAACACACATACAGTTGTGTTCACACCATTTCATGAAAGTGTTGGTATTCATTTCATCATGATATTCTCCATTCTTAGTTTTGGCTTTAAAAATAAACTTTGCTCCCATTTTCACTATCTGTGCGAATTATAATTCATCGCTGGCCTGGATTGTTGTTTTTGTACATTCCTGCTACGTTATTATGCGGCCAACACTTATTCACAACGTAATTAGAATGAATTCATGTCTCATCGAGGAATATTACAGGTGTTTTATTTTCTCCTTTTCTGTCATTTTCCCTTACATTTCGAAGGTATTTCGCACGCCACGCGACGATATCGTTTCTTTCCACTGCTTATTTGATATTTTTTGAACTTGAAACCCATTGATTTGATTAATCTTCTTAAAGTTTTCCTACCATCTCTGATATTAATTAATTTTTCCAATACTGCCCGCATGTTTTTTTTTTTAGATTGGGTATTTTTTCCCCACATCACGTAAAACGCTTGCACTTTAATTGCACCACTCCAGCATCAAATGAATCGAACTGGCGGCTGATCCAGCAAATATAGCAAATATACAAGTCGCATTACAACATACAATGGCGGTAATACTTATAACTTGCGGAAAATGAGCGTGGCCCGAAACTGGATGGAAAACAACACTAATTGCCACAACAGTTAACACATTTTGACAACTGACGTGACTGTAGGCACAGGTTATAGATAAGGCTGATTGCTGACTATTGGTTGCAAGGAGAAGAGGCAAGCGGCTGTGTATTGAGGGGTGGTATGTGTGAGAAAGAAGGAGAACGTTTGTTCACATTTTTCCCGGGGCTTCACTAAAGTTTGTCGAGAATGTATACATGTCAATTATCAGAAAATCGATCAGTTAACCCTGATGAGTCTACTTTTGTAATTTTAAGCTAATAAATTCAATTTTTAACTGATATAATCATTTTCTGGTTTATTCGGCATTATTTTTACAGTTAATATTTATTTCTTCTAAATTTTTACTAAGAAGCACTGCCACGCTCTTCCAAATGGAAAACTTTCTTGCTTCGCCTTCCATTACCGTCGCCAAAATTGTTTAGTACATTTTTTTATTTGAAGGCTGTACACGCAGAACTGAAGAAATAGTGGGTCCTATCTGCAATGCCGGAGAGAGAAGTTGTGGGCCAAAGAGGAAGAGAAAGATGGCGAGACAATTAACAAGCTCTATGTTTGTGTCCTGGAACAATGCATCGCAGCAAAGATGTTCAAATTACAGTGAGGCTGGGGTGAGCACTTCCTGTAGACAATGCTGTCGGGTTTCTGCCTAACTCAGGCCTAACCTGACAGGATCAGTCTTCGTAGGTAGTAGGTAGCTGGAGCTTACCTCTCGTCGAAAGCGAGTTTATTAGAGATGTAACAAGAAACGGGAAGGAATGACTACGCCCTTTAGTAAGAAACAATTCCGGCATTCACTTGAAGTGATTTTGGGAGACCATAGAAAACCGAAATGAGGATCGCTGGACCGAGATTAGAACCTAGGACCTCCCTAGTTCGAACCCTGAAGGTTCGCCTCGCTAGGTATCATTTTTCGTGTAGCGAAACCAGTGGTGTTCTAGAGAGTGGTAATTCAGCGGATTATCGGAAGCCGAGAAAAAAGTACAATCATTATTGTTATAGGCTTTGCACGGCAAAGTGAGAACTTTTGATGACCTAGTTACCTACTTCTATATTTCAGTCACCCCCCCCCCCCCCTTTTTCAAACACAATTTAAAATAAATATTGCCAATTAAGTAATTAACACATTGTGTATATTCCACTGCACTCGGAAGTTAACTTCTAAAGCTAAAATAAAATATATTTATTGATAATTATTCCAGATCAGCGGTCTTTCAAAAGTGCTCACTTTACCGTGAATAGCCTATACCGCGCAGAGAAAATAGTTACAGGGCCGAGGCACCTAAAATTATGTTCAAAATAAATTATTTCTTAAAAATAAGAATTTCTCCGAAGTGAAGATGCATGTGACATGTTTAATGATTACAATAATAATACTGATGATACTCTCACAGGAATGGCGCACTACAACGGGCGTCCACATAACCGCGCAGATTGGTTAACTTTGGCCGCTTCCCCCAGGCTCGCCACGGAGGAGCTGTCCTTCCCGTGACGACGCCATCTGTACCTGTTGTGTGTCTGTAGGGGGGGGGGGGGGTGAGGAAGAGCTAGAGATGAGCTAAACCAGTATTTTTCAGGAACATCCCGTACCCGTACCTGTTCCTGTTCCCAGTCAATACCTATTGCTAATACCTTTTATTCAGAATACCTGTTATCGGTAAGCAGTATGCTAGGCCGCCTAACTCCATGTGGGCCGCGTTTTTCCACTACCTCACCTTGTTCTCGAATACCTGTTATTAGCCATATGATGGTCTGATATTTTTCGCTATCTCTATGTAGCGCATACTCTCCTGGTTGTTGGATTCTTTCAACTATCTTATGAAAAAAAAAAAAAAAACTATTTTTAAGTCGTCAGTAAAAAACTGGACTCCAGTGCGGGATTCCCTGCATGAAATGAAGGAAATTATGATAGTCATGACAGGGAAACATGACACCGAGGAGGTTAGGTATCAGGAGGTACACCTCTTCGCAACGCATGTTATCCTGGTAACACTGTGACAATAGCAATTTACAGCGGCTGTTACTGTCATAGCTGGGGGTATATAAAAGAACCGCTAGAGACCTACTGAGGAGGAGAAATTAATTATAATTTCAAACAACACTTTGAATATTTCTTTCGTTGTCAAAAAAAAAAAATCACATGCAAAATGGGCACTGCGAATGTGGTTGTTAAATATGTTCAAAATGAAGTAAGAAAGATTTTTTGGTATTTAATATTCTCGTCGGGGTATTGCGATGCAGTATTGGATACAAATATTAGACGATAGGAACAGGTTAGACGAAATGATATCGCAGAGAGTCCAGTAACAAGCGAGTACGTGTGATTGTTCCTGCTTCAGTAACAGGCTGGAATTGCAACAGGTGTCTCCAGAAACCAGGAACAGGTATCGACTGTTCTCGCCCAGTACCTGTTACTGATAACAGGTATTGAAAATATTCCCCATCTCTAGGAAGCGCCACACCACTGAAGCTTATTGGCTGTGAGGATGACGTCACTCCTGCCTGCTAGAAGAGTGACGACTCGTAAGCCATTGCGCGGACTTTGTCGGCAACAGCACGGCGTGACAGCGTACGAAGAACCTCATGAGCCAGGTAACTTGGCATTTGAAAGCCGCGACTTGCCTCTGTATGGGCGGTCTTGAATACACGTACTCAGTCGAAACAAATTATTATGAACACCTGCTAGAAGTGCCATCCATCTGCCATGTGTAGTCCGTGACGTATGGCCCGTGGTGACGTAGACTGGTGAAGCAGATATATAATGCGACCGAAGAGCGGAACTACCAGAAATAGCTTCTCTAGTATAAGATGGCTGAAATTGCCTTGGGGGATGCGTCAAACAGAATAGTAGGTGATGTTACCACTAAACTTCTTGTCCAAATGATTTAAAAAAATTATTAGTATGTGCAATTACATTTTGTGAAATCCTGTCTTCATTTGCTGTACATAAATTCTTGCTGTAGTGACCGCACGACTGTCCCACAAGAAAAGCATTGTGGCAAAACATTTCTGCTGTTGGAGTCAAATCTTTAATATTACTGTACAGTCTACTGTTATAAAAAAAATTCAGGCACAACAAAGGTGAATCCATATATGACAAAAGTATGGTTGGATTTCATTATCCACGAGGTGTTTTCAGCGTAAAAAATTATATTCTAAAATGGCGAAGAAAAACGCGCCCATGGCCTTAATCGGGTTGCAAAAAGGGATTATTATCGTCTTTCGAGCCAAGGGATAAGCATTTCGGAAACTGCGATGTTTGTGAACTGTTAATGTGCCTCTGTTGTATCGTGAGTGGACGAATGGCACCATTCGGAATAACCGTCGTGGAAACAGCGGAGCTCCAAGCGCCATTGATGTCTGAGGTGAACGTCGACTACGACGGTGCGTGAAGACCAATCGACAGGCTACAGTGGAACAGCTCACCATCCAAATGAACCAGATGGCATCCAGACACGTGTCTACCACAAGAGTTCAACGCCCCCTTCTGCGAATGTGGCTCCGGAGTAGACGGAGGGTGACTGCGCCCATGCTAACACAGGTGCATCGACGAAAACGACTGGAATTTGCTCGACAGAATGGCGACCTGACTACTACTGATTGGCAACAGGTAGCCTTCTCTGACGAGTCACGGTTTCAGCTGCATAGAACGGATAGACTTCAGCGTGTTCGGTGAGAATTGTCGGAGAACCGACATCATGTATACATTGATGGATGAACACAAGGTTGTGGGGGCAGTGATATGGTCTGGGGAATGTTCTCGTGGTATTCTCTATGTCCCATCATCCGCGCGGAAGGCACTGTTTATCGATTTGGTTATGAATCCATCCTCGACAGTCATCAAAACTTAAACTATTGTTGATTACGCATAAAAAATGCATTCGCCGTAAAAAATACGAAGTGTTACTAATAGGGATAGACAGTTGTATTTGTAAGTAGCAGCTTAAATATTTTTAACGCACTATTAATAATAAGGATGAAAGGGCAGTACAGTGTTCCCAGGGCAAACACACATTCCCTGAAAACTTTGACCGCCATTTATTTCCATCACGCCATTCTCATGCAGCCTTGCTTTGGAGGAAAAAATATTTTCGCCAAACCAGCACACATCCTTGTTAATCAGAGCAAAAATGTAGTAGCAAATAATATATTTATGTGGGTTGAGGAAGGCCAAATCCCCTTCCTTGAGGTAAATTAAAGAAACAGTTATTTATCATTTTGTTTTACATTTCTAGTTTGACAAATGTTTTTCAGTAAGCATTAAAATTGCATAAAATTGAATAAAAAAGCAAAAGTAGTTTACAACATTATTATAGAGCGTTGATATTTGACATCATTATGATACAATACGCGTAAAAAAAACTTTCTTTGTCTTATTACAAAGTATGCTTGGATTTTCTCTTTCAGGTAGATCCATATTCATAGCTCGTCATCAGATAAAACCATTTACAAAATACGAGAACAAAAAAAAAAGAGAAACAAATGAATAACAGTATATTTAACAAATGCACATCGCATCCACATATGTGCAAAATTTGCTGCGAGTGTGACACCTGCGTCATCCCTATCGCTCTCTACCTCTCACCCTCTTTCTCTATCTCTCTCTCTCTTCTCTCTCTCTCTCTCTCTCTCTCTCTCTCTCTCCTCGGGACTTTACATTCGCCATGGCAAGAATAGTCCAATGGCTACGAAGATTTTTCTAACGTTCCCAATCATGTGTTAATGTGACGTCACGGAAGAGGTTGAAGCATCTGGCGACCACACAACTCCGGCCGCGCCGCTATAGTAAAACAACACATATAGTCTACTCGCAGTTGCTTCATACTTTTTGAATCAAACCCTTGAAAAAACACTCCAAGTATGATGTGTTTTGTTATTTACTAAATATGCCATTTATCGTGTTGACATAAAAGTACGACTTTTTGTTTGATGTTATTCATATATTACATATCAAATATAATATTTTACAGTGTTTAATAATAAAAATAAAAATAATGCGGAAACAGGTGTGTTGGTAATACCTAGTAAGAAATAGTTCTTATGCAAAATATTATTACACTTGTGAGCGCATGAACGCGATGCGCTGAACCTTTCGAGTAGTTCTCTAGACTTGGCTAAGTTGTACGAGGCGGAGGAATATTCTGGAAGTACACGAGTTTCCTCAACCGCCGGGCTGTTCATTGCTAATAAGCCAGGAAGTCGTCTGTCTCATTTCCACATCCCCATCGCGAGCTCGAAGACAATCCAGTATTTTACGTAACACGCGGTAGATGTAACAAGCTTCTCGACAGATGTCATCTTGGAAAATTAAGTGACTACCGTTAAGTAAGAGAAGATATTGGGCCGTCTCTTGACATCTAAGTCTTAAGAGCCGATGCGGGTGACTCGAGGTGAGTATCGAGCTGCGCCGGAATGAAGGGACTGGGGAAACGGGAGATCTCCGAGAAAACTCGACAACCAGCGGTATCGTCCGACACGATTCCCACATGCGAAAATCCGGGAGCGATACCGCCGGGAATCGAACCCGATTCGCCTAGGTGGGAGGCGAGTAATCTAACCACTACACCACCGCACCCCCGACTACCGTAAAAAGGTTATTAATATTTTTTTTTTGTTCGTTGACACCTCTAACTCTCACGCACTTGGCTACACACAGGCTCATGAAATAGTACCATAACCGGTTAATGCTTAATCAATGGAATTTCCAGTTCAGGTGCAGCTGAGAAGCTGTCGACCATATAGTAAAAGAGCGCACGGGTGTTAGAATTATAGACCTCGTATTATCTGCAGTAATTTTGTGAACTGTATTGGAATAGTAACTGCGAAGTATTTTTTTAAATGTACATTCCAATTCACAACAAAGACAAAAGACTACTGAAAATCTGCCATTATTATGTTTGTGTGAAATGTATGTATGTATAAAAGATTGTAGCATTTTATGCAGAAAATACTTTTATAGTTTCGGATGAATGTACGAAACGATTATTGAACGAGGTGCTCTGCACAGAAAATATTGTTCGCATTAAGAAAAGCCTCAGTCTATGTGTCCTTATTAGTCATACAAAAATTACAATAAATATACAATATTTTTGGTGTAAAAATATAATTACATCAATAAGCAGTAGGGGCGTGCCGGTTTCATGCCACCTTGGATTAATTGATGGATTATCGATTTGATTGAAATGGAAAACCTTAATCCGATCTTAATACGGTGAAAAATTCAAAGTGTTAAATGCATTGAAATGGTTAAATTTAACGAAAGGGTTAAATTTATTGAATGGGTTAAATGTATTGAAAGGATTTTTTTTCTTAATGTTGTACTTCTTTCTTTCCTTCTGTGGGGAGGAGCTCTATACAACATTGACGCTGTGGTGTTCTAGAGGCGACTGAAAAGAGTGGTGTGTTGCAATGTGTTATATAGGGGTTGAGTTGAGTGTAAGAGTGTGCTAAGGGTAATTTTTTCTCATTATTTCTAATTTTGATGTGTTTGTAGGGATGTGGTGGCAGATAGGCGATTTTTACGAATATGTATAACACACGAGAGACTTTCAGATTGTTTAGACTATTTCTAAGAGTGGCCTAAGTGTTAATTTTATGTTTTTTGGGGGATATTGCTCATAGATGGCGGTGGGAGATATGCGACTTTGAAATATGTGATTTACGTGTTAGTAATGACAAAATATTGATGTATGTTTACAAATGCAATTAAACATTGTACGTATGAATAAATTACATATATCGAATCGCAAATTTCAAATGACTAAGTGAATAATAAGTGCACTTACTCCAGTATGGAATTAAACGTAACATGAGTCTCGAGCTTAGAAATATAATTTACGCAAGAGAGAAATTTAACTACGTGAATAACATCTGGTGTCGACAAATGCAAACTCACTAAACAATGACAATTAAGTGAGTGTGGGAATTAACGATCTACAACAAAATTTTCCTATAAATTAAATGAACTATATATATACATACACAATACGCCTCTCGCACATACTTACACATCCATCGGCCTATGAGACTGGCAAGGAGGAACGTAATCCACATGTAAAAAGAAATTAATTGAATAACACACATAGTAAATTGCATCTCTCCCAAAACATGTCTGTCCGGGTGCGAACTCAGTGAAGCACTGAGTTGATCTTAAGTCGAGAGCCTGACAACATATATGTGGAGCACGTTGGGAGGCTGACAAAAGACTAAGGTTATAGCTACTGGGAAATAGATGTGAATGCGATATATGTGACAAATGGATAAAAATTGTTTATACAATGCACATGCTAATGTATAAATTAGACTAGTTGAATTTTAAACTGACACAATAGAAAATAAAACACGCAATGAAATGGAAGCAGGAGCTCCCCGACAACCCATCCGTCCACCTGGAGTGCATCATATGAGGCGCGCCTGCTTATATACATGTATAGTGGCCGGCATCTTAAAGGCAACTGAGTTGAAATTTACGACTGACAGAAAATCTACCAAGCTACCATTAACGATTTGATTCGTCCTACAAGTACATGAATGTATAACAGTGAATTATTTAAAAAATATAATGCGTTCTAGAAATTTTTTTTTCCATAAACTCTGGTAAATAGAGTGTTCTTGTTAACACAGATGCGAGTTGAAAATCATACCAAGTAGTTTCGTTTACTGAACACAGAAACAGGGTTAACACAATAAATGAACTGTCACACGAAAAATTTATATATTTTTCATGATAAATAAAAAAGAAGTTTCCCAATAAAATAGATTTATAATAAAATGTTAATTGTGCTTACCACACTCCCAAGCTTGGTGAAGTCGAGAGATCAGGTGTGGTGTCTATGCACTGTGAGGATTGGCGAATAACTAAGATGGCAGAAACCCTCGAGAATCCTCCACATCGCTCTGCCCAAGGCCTACCGCTCCAGACCTACCTACACCCCCTACGCCCCTCACCAGAGCAAGTTTGCAGAAAAATGCTCAGTCCACACACCCCAGCCCTGGTCAATGACTGCATCTTTGGTGATCTCTCCTCTCCCCTCCACCCTCCAAAGCAGAGTTTGTTTCCAAAGCTCTGGGACACACACCCTGGTATCGATCCAACACTGCAAAAACCTGTTTAGTAGCAAACACACCCTAGATCGGTCCCTTCCATCACATTGCTGATGCCCATTCTCCTCAATGTCAGAAAGTTGTTTTTTGGTTGACTGCCCCTGTCCATGGAGGGCGCTATCGATTCAAAGCCACACAATGCATCCTCTCCTTACAGCACTCAAGTAATATGTTTTTCGGATATTTCGATAACAGGCTGTTCCCCCTCCCTTCACCACCACAGAATTGCCTTGGTTATGGATGTAGGCTTGCTTCAAGGTCAAAGCGATGGTTTCTCTAAGGGGGCAGTATTGGATTTGGAACTGATTAGGCTATCCCCCCTACTCCCTCCAAACTGTTATTTTCGCCCAGACACTGAATCTTGGTCCTATATTTCGATACACAAGAGGTTTTACATTAAACATTTAACAACTCCCGCCAATAAAACTTTATTTTTCTCATCACTAAGAAATATGTTCCAAATGTTTGTAACATGATAAATTCGATTTAAATAATAAACCATTTTGCACCAAACATTTTTTTCCCCATTTCCAGCAATCGAACAAGATATTTTAAACTCTATTCCAGTTTTCCAACAACTTTTAACTAACACAATAGCATACATCTGTTCTGATAATTTAAATATATCTACAAGAAAGTTATTAACAATAGAAATTTTACCCCAAATGATTTGTTTCAAAATAATCAACTTGCATCGAGTGTAGGTCAGAATCTTGCAAGTATAAGAATTCATGTTTGTGACAGAGTGGAACTATATTTTTTATTTTAAAAAACACTTTAAATATATTAATTTTTTTATTTGTTTTCTTCAACAGACATCATTGTGTTTGATCTTGAAGAGATGTAATATATGTGTATGTAAAATGAAATATGTGTTATATTTAAAATGTTCGTTTAATTCTGTTCGATGGAGATGTAAAAGTTTTAGCTGGAGAAACTTTCTCGTAGTGGAGGATGGTCATAGGTATTTTTGTACCTGCCTCTGTAAAGGTATTCGTGGCTCGCTTTCTATATCTCACCCTGGGGTGTCACAAAAGTTGGCCAGCAGGGTGTTGTGTCTCCTACACCAGCATTGAATTTAATTGTTTGAATGGACAAAGGTTTAAACCTGCTGCCTCGTTTCTTTGCAAAAAAAATTTATTCATTCGAGTGCAGGTTTCTTTTGTGACATATACTTAGCTTGTTACCATCGAAGTTAAGTTATTATTGAAAAAAGTTAGTGACATAAGGTGTTAAAAACAACTTAAGACACACACTAGTCATTTTAACAGGGAAAATTTTATTTTTCAAAATCATCATTATAAGGTAAATATGTACAATGTCACACAAAAACATTCAATTTACAATAAACATGGTAGTAATGAAATCAATACAAGCTCTTCAACCAAAAAAAGAACATCTTATGTCATAAAACTGTAAAAAAAATTATCACAACAGAGTACGTTATAAAAGAAAATGATTGGTAATTTTTTACCATTATGTGTGAAAGCAATACAAGCTCTTTAACAAAAAAACACTATCTTATGCCATAAAACTGTAAAAAAATTATCACATCTGAGTATGTTACAACAGAAAATCACTAGTCACTATTACCATTATGTGTGAAAGCCATACAAGCTCTTTAACAAAAAAACTCCATATTACATCATAAAACTGTAAAAAAGTATATCACAACAGAGTATATTCCGACAGAAAATCACTAGTCATTTTTAACTATTACGTGTGAAAGTCATACAAGATCTTGAACAAAAAAAAACACCATCTTAAGTCATAAAACTGTAAAAATATTATCACAACAGAGTATGTTATGGCAGAAAATCATTAATCATTCTATGATTGAAATCATAAAGTTTATTAAAACTTTTCAACATTTCTGTGATAAATTATTAAATATTTCATAAAATCGTTAAACATTTAAATGAATTTTGTAAAATTCTAGCAACATTGTAATGACCTGAAAGAACCTTTTATCAAATTGAATGATTGTATTTGAAATTGTAAAACAGTTCTTTAGAAATGTTAAACTTTTTAATAAATTGAACAATGGGTCTTTGAAATCGAATGATTGGTTTTTGAATTCATAAAACAAGTCTTTAGAATAGTAAAACGTTTTATTAAATTGAATGATTGGTCTTTGAAATCGAACAATTGGTTTTTGAATTCATAAACCAATTTTTTTGAATCGTTAAACTATTATTAAATTGAATGTTTGGTCTTTGAAATCGAATGATTGGTTTTGAATTCATAAAACAAGTCTTTAGAATAGTGAAACTTTTTATCAAATTGAATGATTGGTCTTTGAAATCATAAAACAGGTCTTTGGAATCGTTAAACTTTTTATCAAATTTAATTATTGGTCTTTGAAATCGTTACAACTTTATACCTTCAATCATAAAAAAAGTAAAAAAAAAAAGATTAAATTATTGTGCATCACACAGCATCACTGTAAGATTGAAATTTCATTTTCATTAAAATTTACACTTAGAGTTAAAAGATAAACTGTATTTTCATTTCTTTACTGGAACAACAGACTTTTGTGGGGATGTTATTGGTGTTACTCATACTCCTATAACAATAGGAGTATGAGTAATTTACTTTGGTGAAGGTATGAAAGGAGGAGGTGGTGGTGAAATTTATTTATGCTGAAGTGATTCAGGTGATAATAATTCAGAATATGGTAAACTTGACTCAAGTGAAATCACAAAATTTTAACTCTAGAAATTCTTCCAAATCTTGGTATAACTGTTTTTTTTATTTACATATCTTCCCACATATTATTTGAGGTTAAATTCAGTGGATTGCAGCAGGAAAACATTGCAGGTTTTTGTACTTGTATCTCACCTGTTTGATAACTGATGATAAACCTAGAGGTTACAATATCAATGTCGAATGTGTTGAGGTTGGCATCACAAGCACTGCTGTAGCCCTCGGCATCGCAGGCACTTTTGCAGTCCTTGGCGTTACAGATGCCGCTGTAGTCCTCGGCATCCCAGGCAGCCCTCGGTGTCGCAGGCACCGCTGCAGCCCTCGATGCTGCAGGCAGCGCTGTAGCCCTCAGCGCCGCAGATGCCGCTGTAGCCCTCAGCACCACTGACACCGCTGAAGCCCTTGGCATCGCAAGGGCTGCTTCAGCTCTTGGCATCGCAGGCACCGCTGTAGCCCTTAGCATCGCAGATTTTGCTGTAACCCTCGGCATTGCAGGCGCCTCTATAGCCTTCGGCATCGTAGGCATAAAGGTTGATGTTGTTGCAGACCCTGACGTTGATGCAAACCTCAATGTTATTGCAGACCTCGACATGGAAGACGTGACTATCAGTCTTGTTAGTGCTCCTTTCAATATACTTGGTTTCGACGTCGAAGGCATCACTGTTGGCGTCATCAGCATAGACATTTCTGCTCTAGATGTTGAAGGTGTTGATAAGAGCAATGGCTGCAGACTAAATCCATTTTCTTCATCGACATCCAAGAAATCAAATAATTTTTTTTTCGAAAGCATCTGGTCCATTCAATAGATCATCAATATAATTCCAATTAAAATTTTCGAGTTCTCTGTTGAAATCTTGCATATATAAGCCAAGAAAGTAATCATCATATGAACACAACATCGCAAAGCGAACTGAACCAACAAACAACTGGAAAAGGTGGAAGGGGCGTAGAAGCTGCATCCCTATTTATAAAAATTTCAATTTTCTAGGTAAAAAGCTCGAGAAGACTGATCTCTCCCTTCCAGCCAGAAGTCAGAAGTCCAAACACCCATTCCCCACTCTTCCCACACTACCAACTTTCAAATATCTTCAAGCCAGCACCCCCAACCTCAGAAGCAAACTTCTCTGATAAAGTTCATCCTCAAAGAAATGAACAACATTTATTTTATCAATAAAATAACTTCTGGATCATAACAAATTAATAAGGTTTAATTAATAATCCATTAAAACAATAAGCATTGTATTAGCGATCAAAGTATTTAATAAAATTATATATAATTTATAGGAAAAAAAAAGAAAGTAATATTATCTGTAAAAAATTCATGCATGCAAATCCCTTTTTAAGCTTCTCTAAGATTACTTTAATTTTATAAAAGAAATATTTTTCTTAGTCACAATATATCTTATCTAAATCAAGAGACATGGTACAATCTAATTTTAGTGAATATTTTGTAAGAAAATTTGAAAACTTTTTGTAAAACTCGATGGGTATGGGGAAGTAAAAACTTGTTTCATTAATATTTGTTCATTTATAAAATACGTCTTGTGTTTATTTCTTTCCTGTGTAATGGGGCATAAAAACTGAATATTAATTATATCAAGTAGACATGATATTTTGCTTGGGAGATTTCAAACATCGAGGAAGGCATCTGACCTTGCTATTCTGCCCTCCATACCAGAGATGGGGATGTCCTTGGCTGCTTCCTTCATGAAAAGCTAGTTGCATGGGTTGTCTCCAGGGTATAATAAAATCAAAATGCATTCTGAGGGGGTTTGTTGGATTCAGGCCAGCAACCTCTGAAATCTCTGTTTCTGTAGTTGGTACTATTGAAACATATGTTGAAATTTAACCTTGGTGGTTTATGACTATGGCCTGGGTGCAGTCACACTGCCAAGACCTCAGATCTCTAAATATAACAGTTTTTTCACATCTTGAGATATTGGCAAATGCTACAATTGTAAAATTTCGAAGTGAGTATTAACTACAAAGTTAATAATGTTTAATCAGAAAAATTCCACTCGATTAATTTAAGTTTAAACATTTGAACATATCTACCTTTTTCACTTCCATGAACGAATTTATATTAGTTTAATTAACAGTGCTACATTCGTTATTCCATTTTCCAATTTTACAATCATACATAACCTAACAGAGACTCGGACCGAGATTATACTAACCATATTTTACCCAATATTGAATATTAGTTACTTATTTATAGAAAAGTGATTAGACTACTTGCTTTCAGAAATCTTCCCTCTCTCTGTCGAGCTAATATTTTTCTTGCCAAAAAAATCACTTTAGTAATGAATAGGTTACATAAAGGTATGAAAGGGATTCATTTTACATCATATTTACTTACAAACTATATACAAATACAAACTGTTAACTAAAATCATTTTAACACTGAGCAAGTACAAATTTCTTCAAAAACATATTTAAGAAAGTAGAAATTCTGCTCCAAACATTTCCATTCTAAAGAAACACAAGTGAATTCACAATATATTTACAACAGTTTCAAGAGACAAATTATAAACCCATAAACAAATACAGGATGTCACACAATTATTTCTTTCCAAAACAAACTCTAAATCGTTTACTCCAACATGCTAATAACTGGCTGCTATTCAATTTACATTTGGATTTCTGTATACACGAGCATGTGATTTCGTTGTCTTGTTGATCCATCTTTAAGAAATATTGGATTACATACATATAATCAAATACTTTTTATATTAAATTTCACTCGTCCTAAATAATGTCAATAACTAGAATAAACTAGAATAATATCCATGGGTGATTCAGGTGGTGAATCATCATAGTCTGTTTCACTCCAGTCAATCATCATTGCTCCAGTTAGCATTAATTCTGAGTTATCCTCTGCAGAGAAGAAAGTCGAATTAGATCCATATGTTTTACACAATTGTTTGAATATCTATTATTTTCCCATTATACACACTTTAGAAAATGCATTTTTGCTCAACTCCACCTACACATATTTCAGAATTATTTAGGTAATCTGCAAATATTTTCAATATTCCCATACTCTATACTTCCACTTTCCCATTTTAAACTGCAGTGATGTTTAGTAACCCATCTATTTTTTTTTTTTGTATTTGGGAGATGGATATTTCCAGTCAATATGTGACTTGAAGCTGAATAGAGCTGCATGTTCTTCCATATCAGTGATAACTAATTCTTTTATGATAAATTTTTTTTCTGCAGACTGTAATCCTTGCACTTTGCAAAACATTTCGTCATAGCCATGGTTCATCGTCTACTGAGTCAAATCATTATTTTCACCAGCTTATATCTTACATTGTAACTCGCTAATCTATCTTGAATTACAGGAGCACAAGCTAACAGATTTGCTGGAATTGGTGTATTTGCAATAATTTCAATTCGTGAATCAATTATGCCATTGGAAATGCTGTCGGCCTGTTTGCTTTCATCAAACATAAATAAATTTCCTCTGGTTTTAAATTATTTGGATTCTAGGATCAGTGAACTGATTTTGTTATAATATGTGTCCCGAATCTTTGTATACATATCATTTAAAATAAGGAATTCCCCATTGGCAAAATTCATGTTTAAATCCACATAGGGATAAGCTTGACTGTTTAGATACAGTCTAATATTTTTAATATCACAATTATCGAATACTGATCTATCAGCTTTTTAATGGTTTTGTCGATTTGTTTGAAAAGAAATGACAACATATCTGGTTTTTTCTGATGAAAAACTTGATTTCAAATTCCAAATAACCTTTTGTGATGTTGGTAGAGTTGGAAACGTATCAAAACCCCACGATCTGAATGCAATGTCTAGGTTCTTCCCTTTTTCGATAAATTTTAAAAACTGTACATGGTCACAAGTATTAATTTCAATATGCGGCATCAACTATTCCACACTGCATAATGTTACACCTTTCTTGTTATTAGTTGTATTGTATATAGCATCCAAATGCACATTACTGAATAGAATAACAAATTTTGTTTAGTTTTAATATCACATGTTTGTAGTCTTCAGCAAAGCCCAAAACCATACTTAAAGGTATAACAACTTTGTATTTTCCACCTGGGTTCAGTTGTAGCGAGTAACCACTAGATTTGTTCCACCCAGCCATAAACCCTGTATTAATATCGTTTACAGTTCCCAAGAGATAGTTCTTTATTGTGGAGCTTATTCGAACATTTCGTGTTTGATTGATTTCCACTCCATTTAGCAGATATGCATTTCTGTCGATTAAATAAAGTATTCCATTTATTAGCATTTTTGTAGTTGCTTGATTACTTGCATCGGCTGTCTTTTTAATTTTTCCTCTAAACCTTAAACTTGATTTCGACAGTAATGTGTAGATATCATGAATTTGTATTGAAATCCTTATTTCCAAAGGAAATGTGTACGGACCTGCTTGGAATGGTTCATACACATGTATTTCTGTATTGGTGATTGCATGTTCATAGCTGATTGGTTTTTCAACATTAAGTATATCTTCCATTTCTATTAACAGTAAATCCTAATTCTTTTAAATACGATTTGTTGCCTCGTGTTAGTTTCATGGGTATCTTATTTGAAGAGAGCATTTTATGCTTCTGTTGCATTTTTTCATACTTCCTTTCTTCGAAATATGTCCCTTAGTGACATAGTTCTTAAACAAACTGCCTACTTTACATCTGAATTTAATATTGTACACAATACCCATTATATTTGTAATGTGCAATTGAATGCAACTGTTTATATAGGTTTTTATAATTGTAAACGAACAGTAATGTGTTTATTTCTAAAATTAATAAGTTTACTGTCTTGATCGACATACAGCACACATGAATTTATGTATTGTATTTGTCAGGATTACATTCAAATATGAACCGCCCACAATATTAACATTTATATGACATACATTTACCAACAATATATTAACCTATTTTCATGATATGTGTAATTGATTAGCTGGATATACTCTCCATTCATAACCCAACATATTTACAATTGAATTGTCTTCCGAGAAATCGCTTTCGATATTACTATACATCGCACTAGTTAACATATTTGGATTTCCACATAATCAGAAATGTACATCTTCAGGTTATGCCACTTTAATGAATGTTTCAAGGTCATCCAACTCATAAGATCCTTCTGGTATCACAATCTTGTATGTTTTTTCACCAATATTAGCCATAAATAATTGGTTATGCATATCACTGTTTGGTATGTTTCTTTTAGTTACGAATTCGATTAGTCTTATTTGCCATTCCCCATCTAACTCCAATGAGGGAAATATACTGCATGCAATTTAAAATAATTATATATTTCAATTGGAGGATGTAAATCACCCAAACTGTCATAATACAATGACTGATTTGCATTTTTAATTAATGCAAACCACTGGGTTCTTTCATTTGGTTTCGAATATAAATTAACAATCATACATTCACAAAGATTTGGTTTCTTTGGTAGATTTTCTCTCACATACACACCTTAGAAATAGGGAATATCCAGTTTCAATACAAATACATTAATATCTTCATTTGTTAATGCACATTTTGGAAGACTATTTAGGACTTTCTGCATTTCAATTGGAGGACGTAAATCACCCAAACTGTTGTAACACAATAATGTTAGTTGATGTGAATGATGATGTTTATAAAACATGAGTGTAATTGCAACATTTAAAGAAATATTAGCACTGATTTGCAGAGTATGTAATTTAGAATAGAAGAATTTTATGAATGGATTTTCTAAGCATTTTAACAATATATCAAACATAATTTTTACAACACAACTAGCAGAAATGTTAGAGAATAAAAGAGTTGTAATTAATGAAGTGGTAAGCACTATGTTTATAAAACAATTTGAAATATGAATTGAACAAATAATGTAATATAAAAAAGATGAATTGATTAATAAAAGATTTGGTTTAGCTATGCAAACAGATTTGAGAAAACAAAATAATGATTTAGAAACACAAATCTATTATTTTATAAATGATTTGATACCTGAAACCTTAACAAAATTAAATGTTGTTTTAAGTAAATGGAATAAGAATGAAAAAGGTCAAAATAAACGACATACTACATCAGTTAGAAAAGCAACAACTTAATTCATATATAAATTAATTTAATGTATGATAATCAAAATAAGTCGGCCTCTACTTCGGAATTACATAAAGTTAAATCTGCTATGAAGGAAAAATATTTACAAGCCAAACGAGCTCGTATGGAACAGGATGTTTTAAATGAAGAAATATTTACTCCTGTTACTAGTAGAATTGATACATAGCATTCTGTGTTGAATAAACCTAATGAAACAGCTTCGGAAATCAAAATGGAAGAAGAATATTTAACAAAGAAGAGTAAAAAACACCCCCTTTCTCATTTAACACGATGTTATTTAGCTTTAAAACAATATCCGTCTACGTGTGATACGACATTTGGTGTTCATCGACAAAACACCTGGTTCCTGGGAGATTCGGTAATTCAATTTTTGCCTGACAATAAAATTAAAATTGGTGATTATGTAACTGATGTGAATCAAGTATTATTAGCATTATTTGATAAATGTTCCAAATGGTTTACTCTGATACTGATTTCAAGAAATATAAAGAACTTATTCGTCGAACGAATGCTAACATTCATTCGGGAAATGAAAACCATCCGAAAATTCATTTAATAGTAGATATAGTTGGAAGTGGAATAAATTAAAATGGAGTTAGTGATCGTATTTCACATGTATATTGGAATAATCCCAATGTATTGTTCGATAGATTAAGACTTCTTATTGCTTCGAGAGATTCTGGGAATAATTCACATACAAACGAAATTGTTTCTATTATTGAAGAGTTCAAAGAAGATGGTTATTTTACCACTGAAGTTTAATAAGATTGCTCAAGAGCATCACACTCCTACAAGGCTAAGATATCCTAGAAGAAGAATTATAACTCATGGTTTAAATTATCTTTTTCAAGCCAATTTGTGTGAAATGACATTGCTTTCCACTTACAAAAAGGGATACAAATATATTTCAACCATAATAGATGTTTATTCGAAATATCGTTGGGGTATATCTTTGAAAACAAAACTGGGAAACAAGTTAGCTATGCAATGATGATAGTTTTGAAAGAGAGAAATCCTAATTTGCTCCATACCGACATAGGAACCATATTTCTTTTTACACCATTCCAGAAACTAATGACTGCATACAGTATTAATGACTATGCCATATATTCGGAGCTTAAAGCCAGTGTTGTGGAACATTATAACATCGATTTAACAGATAATATGTATTCATTTCACATCGAGGGGGACTTTCAATGGGTCGACGTTTTGTTTGAATTAGTTAAATTTTATAATTCCAGATATCATAGAACTATCAAGATGGCCGCTGATGAAGTTATGGAAAATTGTTTAATGAAAACTAGTTATAATAATGTTAAAATCATTGATGAAAGATAACCAAAGTTTAAATTTGGGGAATTTATACGTATCTCGAAACATAAAGGAATCCTTGAGAAAAGATTTATGGTTAATTGGTTTTTTAAATATTTAAAATTATTTTAATTAGAGAAACACATCCCAGAATGTATTACCTAGAAACATACTATGGAAAACCAATAAAAGGAGGATTTTACAAACATGAATTACAAAAAGTTACTTCTCCAAATGAATATTTGGTTGAGAAAATCATTAAAAGGAAAAAAGTTATGTCCTTAGTTCGATGGAGGGGTTTATCAAAACCACACGATGTGTGGGTTGAGAAGCAAGACCATAAAATATTATGATACAATGTTCACAAAATTATAATACTAAATAAAAAGATTTAAGAATTTATATTTGCTGTGTTTTTTATTTAATAATCCTCTAGATGGGGATTGGATATTCAATTTAATGTGTAATCATTCCCCTTGTTGATTGCATTAGCATTTGAGCAATGATCTAGAATGATTAAATCCTTTTAATTGTGACAGCATTCATATTTATGTGATATTAATTACATTTGATTGGTATTCAATTGGTGTCTGTGATAGAATTGTTTAAGTTGAAATTTGCATTTAGGTGTTAATTTTTTATGTTCGGTACGTATTGAAATTCATTGTTTGAGAGATATTCCACTGCATTTGATTCCTTTTAAATGTGACATAATTAACTGTTTTTGATGTTGCATTTCTTGGAATCGGGATAGCATTTTTGAAATTTTACAGCTTAAATCCATTTAAGACATGATTTGTTAAATTTGTTGTAATTTCCTGAAATTGAAAATTTTTCATCTTGAAAGCATTTAGGATGCAATTCTGTTTTAATGTTATTTATAATGTACTTTTTAATGTGATATATAAACATCTTGAAATTTGGATATTGTTTCCCAGAATTCATTTCTTGGATTAGATTTCTATGGCATTTCGTGTTGTTTTATTTAACTGTGACATAATTCATAGTTAGTTTAGCGGAATATTTTTCTGTTTCATAATTGTTTGTGGTAGATTCTATTTCTTTGCCTGTAACAATACAGTTCTTGGTAATTGGTTAGTTTTAAGAGACAAAAATACTATTCCACATGCTGAAAACTTTTTATATGAAAGCGTAAACTATTTTCATGGTGTAAACAAATTTTACAGTGTACACTACTTTGATGGTGTAAGATTAAAAAGTTAAAAAAATAATTTAATTTTTTCTTTCACAAAAATAATGTTTAAACTTAGATTATACTAAAATGCAATACTGTAAACTGACCGCTTGCTCCAAACATAAAACATTTTTGAAAGGCAAGCGAGAAGAGACAGGTTAAGGAAAATCATTGTGTAAAGTGTAGACAAGTTGCAGTCAGAATGACGTGCGTCATGGAGTTACGTTTGTGGGTTGGGTGGGGGCAGAGGGATGGGGGAAGTTCTCTCGCTGTCGCACATGTGCAAAGGCAACCACCAGACTCTGCATGTGAAAGGAAGGTTGACGGGCAGATGGAAGTGGGCAGGTATCGATAGTGGTGCGTGGCGCATACAACAGTTTAGTGAACCATTCCCTTGCCTGCTCCGTACTGTGTACATCTCCCCCCATGCACGACCCAAACTGTCAGCCCGTGTACACTAAACATTCCTTCGTGGTGTATTCTGCTCCAACTCTGCATGCAGGTCACCCTCATCAGCTTTTGAGCCCTAAATTTTGCTCGCTCCCCAATCATACTCGATTCTCGGCTATCTGTTACCTGGTATTGTCCATGAGGTTTTAGAATGACTCGTTCCCATATCTTTTGTAAAAACACATTGCCATAGTCAACTGCCTTTCCTAAATAAATTGTGGGACTGATTTTTACTTAACATAGAATAATAAAGTTTACCAAGATTATATTATATTTTCCTATATGATAGTAGTGTCTAAAAATTCTGGACTAGGAAAATCTACACGTAATATTCGTATTTTTGCCTGCTAGACGAATTAATATATGTCTTATTTCAATACTTGTAAAAAACATTTTTTACATGTATATCAAATATGTCTTCTATTTCTGGGTGATTTTTTTTCTTCAAATTCATAGTTTGCATGATTCAAATATATACTTGTTGGGATATTAAATCTGGGGATTATCTTGGGGATTAAAGAAATTTAACTTCAGGGATATATAATTTCATCAGAGGAGTTGTGAAATTTTAATTCGCTGGGAATACACCAGGCTCTTATGTGACTTTGGATCGGCATCGAGTGCGGGCTGTGTGGGCAGGCCAACTCTCGAGATATTAGGAAAAAATGTGTTCCAGGCTGGCGGTGCATGGCCTTGGAGAAGAACTGGCTTTTTGGGCGAATACAGCTTCTGGAGTGGGGGTTGTAGGGATGTTACAGGTTCTTGACCTTGGGGCACTTCCCTCTGGACAAGGCATGAAGTGTAGGGGATGCCTACATGTGAGCAGGGGCCATATGAAGTGCTCTTTCCAGTCGTCACCATCTTGCCTCGGTGGTGAAAAATTGACAATTGGGGAAGACGGGTGAATGACCCCAGGACATGTCGCTCTGGTGAGGGGTGAAGGTGGGAGGTCGGTATGGGGATGCAGGGACTTCGGGAGACATCTGAGCCCCTGTATCCAGTCGACACCATCATGCCTCAGTGCAGAAAAATTGACAAGGTCTGGTGTGGGTGGACTGAGCATTTCTCTGCAAATGCGCTGCGGGCGCTGAAGGTGGGGGTGTAAGGAGGTTTGGAGCATTTGGCCTTGGGCAGAGTGATGAGGTTTCTCGAGGACGTCCACCAATTTTGTACTTCACCAATACTCATACTGCATAGATGCAACACTGGATCCCTTGATGTCACCGGACTTCGGAGTGTGGCAGATATGATTAATGTTTTATAATATACACATTTTAATATAATACTATTTTATAGGGAAACATTTTTTTAATTTATCAGGAAAAAATAAATAAATATTTGTATTATAGTTTGTTTATCGCATAAACCCCGTATTTGTATTGGATAGACGAAACTTTTTATGATTTTCAACTCGCGCTTGTGTTAACAAGTGCACTCTATTTACCATACTTCACGGAAAAATTTTTCTAGTATATATTTTATTTTTTAAATAATTCACTGTTATACATTCGTGTACTTGTAGGACGAATCAAATCGTTAATGGTAGCTTAGTAGATTTTCTGCCAGTCGTAAATTTCAACTCAGTTGCCTTTAAGATGCCAGCCACGCTACATGCATATAAGCAGGCACACCTCATATGATACACTCATTTATCGAATGACGTCCAAGGTGGACGGATGTGTTTTGGGGAACTCCTGCTTCCATTTCATTACGTGTTTTATTTTCTATTGTGTCAATTTAAAATTCAAGTAGTCAAATTTATACATTAGTATGTGCATCATAAATATAATTTTTATAAATTTGTCACATAAATCATATTCATGTCTATTTCCCAGTAGCTATAACCTTAGTCGTTTGTCAGCCTCCCAACATGCTCCACGTGTATGTTGTCAGACTCTCGACATAAGATCAACTCAGTGCTTCACTGAGCTCGCAGCCGGACAGACGTGTTTTGGGAGAGGTTCAATTTTACCATGCATGTTAATCAATTAATTTCTTTTTACATTTGGATTACGTACGATCCTCCTCGCCAGTCTCATAGGCAGTTGGATGTGTAAGTATGTGCAAGAGGCATCATATGTATATCTTGTTTATTTAATTTATATGGAAATTTGGTTGTGGATCTTTAATTTCATGCTCACGTAATTGTCATCGTTTAGTGAGTTTGCATTTGTCGACACCAGATGTTATTCATGTAGTTAAATTTCTCTCTTGTGTAAATTATATTCTAAGCTCGAGACTCATGTTATGTTTAATTCCATACTGGAATAATTCCACTTATTATTCACGTAGACATTTGAAATTTGCGATTCGGTGTATGTAATTTATTCATAAATAGAACATTCTGGAATTCTCTAATGTTTAATTGCATTCGGAAACAGTCATCAATCATTTGTCATTACTAACATGTAAATCGCATATTTGAAAGTCGCCTATCCCCCCCACCATCTACGAGCAACATCCCCAAAAAAGAATTACATAAAATTAACACTTAGGCCACTCTTAGAAATTGTCTAAACACTCTGAAATTCTCTCATGTGTTATATATATTCGTAAAAATCACCTATCTACCACCAACATCCCTACAAACACATCAAAATCAAAAAAATAAGAAAAATTGCCCTCAGCACAGTATTGCACTCAACTCAATCCCTATATAACAGATTGCAACCTACCACTCTGGTCAGTCGCCTCCAGACACAGACACCACATCGTCAACATTGTACAGAGCTTCTCCCCACACAAGGAATGAAAGAAAGAAGTACAAAATTAAGAAAAAAATTAAACCTTTCAATAAATTCAACCCGTTCAATAAATTTAACTCTTTCATTAAATTTAACCATTTCAATACATTAAATCCTTTAAATTTTTCATCGGATTAATATCGGATTAAGGATTAACCATTTCAATCAAATCGATAATTCATCAATTAATCCCAATTAATCCAAAGTGGCCTGAAACCGGCATGCCCCTCCTACTTCAATAGTTTTCCTGAGAAGTAAAACCATTAATTTGAAAGATAAAGCAGTTGTTAGTCTGTGTAAAATTCCACCCACATTGCAATTGATTTTCTACATTAATAAAGACATCTAATTCAGAAACCACAAGGTTGATAATCACGTGATAGTACGGAAGAGTAGCAGGCCGTTTATTTTTTATTAAGGCTCAGATTTACCCCTTTTGCAGAAAGTCTTCGTTTTCACGTTATAATTCCGGATTCATAGTAAATGCTGATATTGGACGATTATAGGAGATTTGCATTTTACGAGTTGTTAAATATTTCTGCGCTTAATTTTGATTTTGTTTCATCTGCTTGTTGTAAAATGTCGAGAACTCACTATAACATTTAAATATGTTCTCGAAATTTACAACAAGGATATATAACATAAAATTAAAATTACGCACGAAAATATTAAACAAATTGCAAAATGCAAATTTTTATAATTGTACATTGTCAGTAATTAATATGAATATGATAATATGGCGGGAAAATGAATAATCTCTCCAAAAGAGGAGACGCTGAGCCATGGTATGGCCAAATTACGAACACCATGCGAGCAACAAGTGGTTCAGAGTCCGTTAGATACGGACACTACAAATAAAATTTAATATTAGGGATTTACCTTATTTTCAGTTAAATATGCTATCGAACTATTTACAACCGTCTTACAGAGCTAACTAGTAATAGCAAACTCCGCACTACCTGACCGAGTATATAAACAGAATGCGGAAAAACTTCGTTTAGTAAATTGGAAGAGTGTTAGAAGTCACAAAAACACGTATTGTGAACATAGGAACCATAGATCTGCGGTGATATAGGCTCTTCCCGATAAAGTGGGCACTTTTTAAGGCCCTTCCAACTGTCATTAACAGCTAATAAATATACCTTATTGAAGCCTCAGGCATTAAATTTTGTTGGTGGTAAAATATATACATTGTGTTTATTGGCCACATTGCAATGTTTATATTAAAACTCAGCAGGAAGGGGAAAATTAGATGAAAATAAAAATTTATAAGGGCCTTAAAAAGTGCTTACTTTACCGTGAACAGCCTATAGTTTCGGTGCTACACGCTATTTGCTGCAGCGCTATCCACGTGACCATCCTTCTGTCCTCCTTGTGCCCGTCGTCCGTCGCCACTCCTACTCTTTCCCTTCTGGCAAGGTCATGTTGTTGCATCGTTATGTTCAGTACCTGATCTCACGCCGGTGAGTGGCCTGTTCGACGCAAGTTGTATGCCACCTTGTTCACGTTGGCTTGAGATGGTCACTTCGAAGTAGTTTGCAAGTAACGTGTAACGTTAGTGTAGTGATGCGGTTTAGGGGAGTGTTGTGTTTGGTATTGTGTTTAGTGCGGTTCGAAAAGGGGGCCCAGAAACATTATTAGGTCAGTTTGTGAGCAGGCATAATCGGCGACAATTTGATTGGGCCTTAAGTCCTTCCGCACAGACTAGACGGACGGAGGTACGTAATATTTTTTTTTGCAAGAGTTGTTACCGAAACTTTTAGAAGATGTGCCATTGGCTGTGCGACGCACGATGTGGTCCCCTAATGATGGTGCCCCAGCTCACTTTGTTGCAGCATCGCTAAACCACATCACGGCAGTGTTTGGCCACAGGTGAATAGGTAGGGGTGGTCTTGTGGCTTGGCCGCCTCCATTTCCATGTTCACAACACCCGAGCCTGCGCCTTCCAATAGATGGACAGACACAAGGAAGATAGACGGATGGTCGCGTGGACAGCACCTCAGCAAATGTCGTGTAGCGCCGAAAGTAATCACCGTAGACCTATGGTTCCTATTTTCACAATACTTGTTTTTGTGCCTTCTAACACTCCTCTCATTTACGAAACCAAGTTTTTCTGCATCCTGTACAGTGAAGAGAGGAATATCGTCAGTGATAAAAATTCTTCACGCATTTCTTGGACTTCCCCAACAGCCACCGATCACAGTTCCTCACTATATCCCCCACCCCCACCCCACCTCCATACATCCCACGTCATGGTTAACCGCTCACGACCAGCAAAAAACCACAAACCACACATTTCGAAATAGCTCATACCATCCATTTGTGTTTTCACTGCTATTATTCTTCCTTTCTCTTATTTCGTGTAGTGTTTGCGGCCCATCGACCGAGCCAAGTTACGAGTAGTACATTTTCCTCTTAATGCTACTTCCTTCTGCCAAACCTTATGGTCTGTATACGAAGACCATGGGTTGTGGAAAATTAAGCCGAGATGTCAGACACCGTTCGATGGCCTCACGACCAAGTAGTAGGTTAGGTAGAGTCATATCGTCAAGGAATCGAAGATTTAGTAGTGCGTTTCGAAAAATATTCACAGCGACTGTGTGACGTGGAAAAAATAGAGCAACGCATGAACATTCTGTTGTGCAATATTGAATATAGCAATAATAAGTAATAACTTATTTTTTTGACATACTTTGTATATCATTTCCGGACAGTAGATAGTGGACTATTTACTTGAACTGAACAATTATTCACAATATATGCTCGGTAAATATAATCGAACTCTAAAAGTATGTGCCGCAGATTTGAGTAACGTGACACATGCATGTGCCAATGCCTGTGGCGAGGCAAAGACAGTTGATTTTAATCCAGAAACGAGATCACATCATTGTAGTCGCACCTTGCACTTCTGGAGAAGACCCTTCTCAACATTTGCCAGTATGTTACGGTACACCCTCAGATAATTACCTAAACTTGGAAAAATGTAAAAATTAAAGTTCCGAATGCCTAGTTTAAAGTTGAAATGCAAATGGTGTTGCAGATAGTACACTCTAAGAGCCACATGATGAACTTTCAGGCCACCATGCCGAAAGGGCACTCGTATACTAAATCTCCCTGAGTAAGGAAGTGAGTGTCATTACCACGTATGGAGATGAATTTTGAATTTAGTCAATAGTTTGTAATCAATTACATATAGGCAAGATATTTACACTCGAGTAACATTTTTGTGACCACTAGTTGATATCGAATATTACTGCCTTGAGAGTGTTTGACAGCAGCTAGACAGTATGGTAGTGATTAAATAAGAGCCCAAAGCTGATCGACTCTGAGCAAGTTTTAGAATAATTATAGGTAGTGTTCTGTTGTCCGAGGTAAGGATGCTTTAAATTTAGACATACTTAGCCTCCAACAGGGTTTTTTTTAGTGGCACTATGTTTGCTCCAGGTATTACTTTATCTGCAGGAGTGTTCGGTGTGTCATATTTCAGACATTTTTCCGTACGCTGGCGAGCGAAATCACTGTTAGGGCCGTAAGATCCGACATAAACAGTTACATCATCTACCAAGACAAGCAGGATTATAGTTTCTTGTTTAAAAATAACTATCAACGAAGAAAAGATTTTTTATTGCTAAACATTTGCACTCCTTTAATGATTTTAAATAGTTAAACAATTTACATTCCTTTCAATTCGGAGTTACTCGTAGTAAATCCATAAATCTTTCCACTTGCTTTTAAATCAATTCTTGTGACATCAAACTAACATATAAATATTCAAATACTTAGATCAGTTACATAATATATCACTTGTATAGACGAAATTAGCATGTGTGTGTGGATGGATGGGTGTGTGTACGTAAATGCGCTCATATAAATATACCAGTCAGTATAGTCGTGGCTGTTGTAGCTACTCAGTACAAAAATAAGTGGATTTCTTTGGGGAAAAAAAAGCAAAACTGGGTTGGTCAACAGGCAGCAAATAGCAAATTACAAGTCTTGGAAGTTTGAAGAAAAAATGTCTTTCCTGATTGTTAATGGTCAGAACAAGATTCTGAAAACTCCCCAGCTGATGTAGGGACTGAGAAATTTAATTTAGCGTCATCGATGGATGTAATAAGTAAAACTGAATAAAGTAGTCTCAGTTTCCACCTAGGACCACGAGGAAAGAAGGACACGTGGCGGTAACTAACCACACAACCTCACAAAAACCAACCAGCATTTAGTCACATCATTCTTCAAGACTGACGTTATCTGACGTACTCTTGCCACTGTTAATAAAATTCCCAGTAACACAGGATGTTTATGATCATGTTTATGAGTTAAGTTCTCAAATGTAATCATAAAAAGGTTAAAATATTTTTCTTTGTTTTTTATTCTTGCTTTACTGAAATTAATTATTTATTTTATCCCGCCAAAACACACGAGCAGCTAAGTTCTGTTGAGAAAAATACATTGAACAACACATTTCATGTTCCCCACGTTATAACTCTTAAACTAATGCATAATTTTTCGATTGTAAATTATCTTCAATTGTTGATGGTGGTCCAGTGTTGCTAGATCTGACCAAATTGCACCTACACTAAAGCTGACTCACAACCATTCGTCACATCCGTCATTCGTCCGTTCGTCTGACGATCAAGTGATCCTCGATCAATCGCATTGCAATATTTTTCCTATCCGTCCATCCGTCAAATATTTTCCAAACTATAACTTTCGGTGAACGGACGGACGGATGGGTCAGTGCCTTTGGACGACGTTCCGAAGACGGGAATACGTAGTTATGAAATAAAATGAAAAGCGGTGGATATGTGTTTATTTTTCTTTGGCGGTAAATTCATGAATTTAAATGTAAGCAATAATTCAGTAATAAATCTTAACACGTAAAGCAAATTATTTTCCAAAATGTTTTACTCTTGAAAAAGTATTTGCTACTAAAATATACCTCCAACTAAAGAAATATCACGATGTTCAGTTGTCACACTGAAATTTTACCTTACAGAAAGATTGACGGGCGGCGGTTTGTTGTGAATCGCTTTCAACTGACGGACGAAAAAAAAAAAAAAACAGGCGGATGACTGACTGACGGATGTGACGGATGGCTGTGAGTCCAGCTTTAAGTTAAATTACACAATCCCCTCTAAAAATCTATATAATGGGGTTTTTGTAAAGTCACCTCGGCAGCAATTAAAGAACACCCTTACCTGGAGTTGTTTTGCGCGTTTGTGGTCGATAAGTGTGGGGGCCATAAGGGTTACAATGTTGCGCGCATCAAGTGCACTGCCGACACAAAGCGCAGGGCTCGTCGTGCTGCGTGTAGTACACGTGGGACTTTAAACTGTGACCCTCTAATTTAATTTGGGGGAAATCTATAGCAATGTTCAATGCAGAAGTCTTTAAGGAACGTGAGGAACACATAAAAATGTAGTACAGACACTTTAAAAATTGACAGAAAAGTGCGATTTATGCTCTATATAAAATATGAATATATATATATATATATATATATATATATATATATATATATATATATATATATATATGCACGTGATGTCTCAGTGCTTACACGTGATTGGCCAGCTGCTATCACGTGACAACTTGGTGATTTGCTGGTTGGTGTTCGCAATACAATTGGTTCAACGTCAATATGATGCCATTGGTCTTGCATACTCGTATACAAGCAGCAGGTAACTCAGCTGAGAGTCTTAGTTTGACAGCAGCTCCCATGAAAGGTGGATCGTCTTGGTTAGCTTGTGCCTCTTCGCATCAAAGTCCTATTCTACATCTGCAATGTCTTCGGGTACTCCATAGCTAATGGTAGCTACTGCAGTGCCATCTACTTCTTCAGGCATGACGCCGACAGCACCAGCGATTTCTTCGGGCGGGTCACCAACAGCAGTGCAGCCATCAGCATCGCTACTCAAGACAACAGTGTCACGACTTAGATTCCTGTACTGTGATGAAGCCTTTGCGACTAGCAGCAATGTTAGATGACACGAAAAGCATCAGTGTAAGGTGAACTCGCTCGTCATGGCATGTAAGTGCGAAAAGCGCCTTCGGCTGTTTGCTCGTACTGACAAATTAGACCAACATTCGAAAATATGTAAAGGTCTTGTTCCTCCGCCAGCTCAACAAAAAGACGTATTGTCGCCGCCACAAACCTGTGATGGACTTACAAGTACTGCTTTGTGCAATGACGATGTAAACATGTCATCGCTGCTTTGTGCAGTAAGTGAGGATGTGCATGTGGATGGTACGGACAATTTGCTATCGATATCGGGTCGATCGTGCCGCTACTGTTGTAAGACGTACAATAAAAGCTGCCATGCTCGTAGGCACGAGAAGAGTGTTAAATGTACGAAGAAGACATACTGGCCTATTATGATTACTAGCTGTTACAAATGTGGACGTAAGATCATGTGTCATGGAGTAAAAGATGTTCCAGACAATAAGCGACTTGAAATACATGACCGTCAGAGAAAATAATGTAATGAATCGTATAACAAACATGCAAACGAGTGTAAAACTCGTGTTCGGGAACCTGTTCATGTTCTAGGCAAACCTAATGCTAATGGATTTCTTCTGAAGAAATCTGCATTCAGGAACATGTTGAAAGATTACATTGCTTCGAATCTAACAGTTTCATCGAAAGATGTTTATTCTTTCCTGACAAGTATGAAATAAAAAACTAATAAACCAATTCACAGAAGAGATTGAAAAACAGGGGCCTCTAAAATATAATGTATGGCTAGAATGCTATTATACAAAACCCGGAACAGTTGGACGAAGGAATCAACAAGAGGGCATTCAAGACGTCGAATGTACCGCTCTATAATTTATACAACATCGAAAAGAGTGTAGAAGATAATATACACAAGGTATGTCGGGAGGAAGAAGAAATTATGATGAAGCGTTCTGGCTGGACACTCGATTCGGTAAATCATCTGGAGATAAGAATGAGTGCATACTAACCTCTTACGAAATAATGCGATTACCTCCTCTTGCCTTTGAAGAAATCATCTTAAAGAAATATGTCCATGTAAAATTTTGCAAATAAACAGATGTTTATTAAATATGTCGTATTTTATTTTCTATAAAGAAACCTTCTGCTTTATATAAAAATGATTTCAAATAAAAAATCACCCCCATTTAAGAATAAAACATATAAAAAATTAAATATGGTAGTTTATGTGCTTTGCAGGAATGGTCAATGTCACCATTCGGTACAGGTCGATAGCAGATGGCATGATCGATACTAAATATGTGTTGAGAATAGAATCTAATATGGAGAGAGTCGAACAAACGTGAGTAATTGCTGGAACGAAGATAGTGGAAGCTTGTCAACTAAACACTAATTAGCCAATGAAATATATTGGCGGGTGTCAACAGCACAACCTATACTTAAAACACATACACAAATATGACTGCCACCTGGTCATACACAGGTGATGTAAACATATGAAATCTAATATGGCTGTTGCACGAAGGTGATCTGCAAACTATTAAATAAATGACAATAAAACATGAAGAACTGCATGTAGTAAGATGGCTGCCTCCCAATATAGCAGCCTCCAGTAACATATATAAACAAATGATGTATGAAAAAAAATTTGGTAGTCGAACGAATTTGAAAGAGACAGTAACATATATAAACAAATATGGCAGTCGAGCGAAGCGAGAGTCAATCTCCAGTAGCATGTAAACAAATTACAAACAAAAATCAAGATGGTGGAATGAGTATAGGTGGGAGGAGTGGGTGCGAGGGAGTCACTAGTCTGCGGGGTATGGAACGAAAGTGACTAATGGTGGTGCTGAGCGACATTCGTAAATGCAAGTTTTTAAAATAGTTTTTTATTAATCTTTTAATAGTTTAATGAATAATTTTTAATAATCATTTTTTGTGAACTTTTGGGAATTTTTTGTGAATTTTGTTGAATTTATTTGGATTTTTGCATTTTCAAGGTCATTCAAGGTCAAGGGGTCAAGGTCGAGGTAGTCTGCATCTAATATGGCGGTAGTAGTCTGTAATGTGTTATGCTTGCTGACTTTAATGCATTTTTCTCAAGTTTTGTATTTTCAAGGCCATTCAAGGTTATGGTGTTAAGGTTGAGGTAGTCTGCATCTAACATGGTGGCAGTAGTCTGTAATGTGATATGCTTGCTGACTTTTATGCAATTTTCTCGAGTTTTGGTTTTCAAGGTCATTCAAGGTCATGGTCATTGGCTTCCTATGGGAGATGGGTGATGTATACTAAGATGGTGGTTGTCTACCAAGATGGTGCTCGTCTACCAAGATGGTGGTTGCCTACCAATATGGTGGCCTGCAATAACATATAAACAAATTACGAACGAAAGGAAAACAAATATGGCAGCCTCCAGTAACATATGAACCAAGATGGCGGTGGAACGACTGTGACTAATTAGCGAGTGAAGCGAGAGTCAATCTCCAGTAACATATAAACAAATGACAACGAAAAAATCAAGATGGTGGAAGGATTATAGGTGAGGGGGATGGAAGCCTGCCGATTAATTAATGGGTGCGAGGGAATCAGTCATCTGCTGGGTATGGAACGAATGTGACTAATGGGGGTGCTGGGAAATGTAAGTTTTTAAATTTAATTTTTAAGGGAAATTCTTAAGGAAAAAAAGAAAGTTTCGAGGGGGAAAAAGGGAAATATACCCGCCAGTCTTAAAGACTTTTTAGTTTAAAAATTCTTTTAATTAAATTTTAAACGATTTTTAAAATTTTTAAAAAGATGTTTTAATTTTAACACGAGTTTTAAATTAAATTTATTAGTAATAAATGTTTTATACATTTTTAATCGATTTCTTAATATGTTTTGTGATTTTTTTATTTTTTGGATTTTTGAATTTTCAAGGTCAAAGGTTAAAGTTCAAGGTAAAGGTCATAGTTACTGATCCCTGTCTCCTGGTCACCTGTGTTGCTGATCGCTGTCAGCATTTCTGGGGAAAATGGGTCATTTCTGTGGATCTTTTTAATAATTTTTAAAACAATTTTTTAATAATTTATAATATTTTTGATAACAATTTTTTTTCGGATTTTTTTGAGGAATTTTTTGAATTTGTAAAGGCTTTTTAGTGGTTTTGGGGTGAAAGGTCCCCGGGGTTAAGCCAAGGTCAAAGATCACACGGGTCGAAGGGTAAAAGATCAATGACATTTAAGATGGCGGTCGGATGACGCCACAAGATGGTGGCTCCTCATAATCCTAATCCTGTGCCCCACGCCCTTATGCCAGACTTCCCCAAATCATACAACTCACAAGTAAATATTATGAAGATCTTTCTTGAATAAGATTTTCTCGTAAATGATGCTTTCCTATGCATCCAAAACGGAAATGCGCTTAAATTTGGTTAATAATGCGGACTCTATCGATCGATTAGTTTTTTATATTTAAAAAGTATACTTTAGTAAGATATTTTATAATGTTGCAAATTAGGTACATTCTTCTTTCATATACAGCATAAATCACACTTTCAGACAATTTTTATCGTGTCTGTACACATTTTTTTATGAGTGCTTCACATTGTACAGTCAGGTGCAGTGCTCCATGGGCAGTTGGTTTACTTTAACTTTTAGTAATCGTGTACATAACTGACGCATATGTTTAGATACAGCGTTTTTATAACAGTATTAAACTATGTTGAAGTGTTGTGGAATCGTGTTTCTAATGTGCGTGACACCTTGAAGGCACTCGACAGGCCTCGTCTGATGTGTTTTTTCATTTCGTAGATCAGCACTTTGGACGCACGTTTTTAATAGTTTCGTGGAAAAGCGTGTATTTCAAACACACTGCAACTCACTTCATTAGTCAGTTAGGGGGGTCATTTAGGGTGACGTTCCATAAGTTACCCCAATTTAAAATTGGATTTGTGAGGCTAGAACTTTGCTGTTTGTTTGATTATGTAATGCCGAGACGAAAAATATATTTGGAAGTAGGGTCTGTTGGATATTGGGATTTGAAATAAAATAATTTTTTTCTAAATGTATTTATTCAGATATATTTCGTACCAAACAACGAGAAATAAAATACCTATAAGTACACGTCTAAACAGATATTTTCCATAGTGCTCGCGTTTTTTTCCTAAATATAATTACATTGTTAATTTCCGACAGTACCTACTGTATGGAACCAAAGAAAAAATGCCCCTATCGTCCCTAAATGATAAGTATATATATATATATATATATATATATATATAATATAATTGATATATATATATATATATTGATGTCCACAATCCGTTCTGTATTACACTTCTCATCCTCTGTGCATGCCGCAGTAGAGTGACACACATCTTGTCCTGCCTCGATAGGAGCGACCACAGACTAATGACAAAGGATACCGATCTAGCTAGCTGCGCACAACACATCACCTTGTCCCAAAATGGAACTCCTTGTCTGCCAGCACCACTATCAAAATCCGCGTAGATTGTATTTGAGGTTAGAAAACTGTTTAGTGAAAAGGTTCTTCCAGGTGTGTTTTTATGCTACTTCTAACAAATCTATATAGGCTGTTCACGATAAAATAACCACTTTGACAGCCCTGCTTAAGATATATTTGTATACACGTTGTGTGTTTTTCCACCTCATGTACAATTAACATTGTCATGGGCCTCATGACTTAATTCATGCGTCGGTCAAGTGAAACTGTGAAATTATATTAAAAGAAAATATTGTTCAAATCTGCTCATTTCTACACTTCGGTGCATTATAAAAAATACAGAAAGCGAGAGAAATAATTTAAGTTATCAATAATGGTTACCGAACACGTTTTGTTCGACGTTAATATATGGAACTACTTTCCCTCCATCGTCATCTACTTTACTGGACACATGTCACTCACTGCGCCCGTTAAAATATAATGCAGATAGGTGCAGTGACTATTTTCTAAGGTAGATTTCAAAAGTGCTCACTTTATTGTGAACAGCCTTTAATGCAGTTTGATTAAATTCAACTTGGTAAAAGAATTTCGTTAATATTATAGTGCTTGTCATTTAAAAATTAAGTTATAAACAAACACGTTCTTCATTGTTGGCCATGTGACTTTGAAAGTTGTGTTGGTTTTGCGCAGGTCAATGCTGGGTAGATGCGCAGAAGACGAATTATTGGTCTACCTCATCTTTAGTCTACGGGAGGGACTCGTGCCATACCCGTCGTCGAGCAAGTTTTGAAGGATAGATTTTCGTTATCTTTCAACGATATGCTGCAAAAGTGTATTGTTCAACATAGCGCTCAACAAAAAAAAAAAAAAAAAAACAATACGCACAGATTTACGACATAAATCGGGTAAATCTGTGCGTATTGCTTTTTCGCTTCAGCGCTAGGTTGAACAATCGTTTGCTATATAAGACCGGTGCTGTTTGTTATTGGTATGTCAAGAATAAGTGTTAAATTCATCAAAAGGGCAAAGATCATATAAATAATTGCTAATGACGTGTCGTCAAGATGTGCTGTAAATTTTAAAACACTGCGTCTAATTTTCAGTGTGCGGATGTGCGAAGTAAAACTCCTGAGTTAGAGATTTAATAGAAGCAAAGTAATTTGCACATTATTTAAATTTTCAGCAGTTTTTCTACAACATAATAGCAGAACACGAAATTTCAAAACAAGTAATGACATGCCTCAAAAAAAAAAAAAAAAAAAAAAAAAACAGTTTCTGCGCATGCGCAGAGAATCGATCCGTTTGAAAATGTTGGTCCCGACTGAAGCGTTCTTGATGGTAACGAAGGCAGGATGTTGAAGTTGAGAGCGGGAAGGAGAACGTAATCATTTATCAGATGATGTCCTTTTTCTCAAATGTCCGCATTTTCGTTGGGCAATTCTTACATGCCTACTTGAATTAACAATTTTACGAGGTTAGGTAACAACTTCCATAATTTCGTAAGCTTTACAAGGTTTAATTCATTAAATTAATCTTTAAAAATGAAAAACAAAAAGTTTGTACTTGAGTAACAAATAAAGGGCGATTCGAGAATTGTTAAAATGCAACATACGAAGACCGCCCAAAAATAAAAATTGTATATAAGACGCCGGAGCAACGATGAAAGGACAATATACAATAATTAGAAGAGCCATAAACGAACAAGCTGAGGTTTTGAGAAGAGGTATACAGTGATCAACGAATAATATCATGCTGCAGTTATTGTTATTTGGGGAAGTTTGTTATCGGCAGTCTAGCCCACCAACTTTTTTTTCGGGTAACAGCAAAATTATTCAATTTCGGTTTATCGGGGACATTATGTTAATTACGATAATTTATGTTTTGGCGGTGTGGTATGGTTACCAATATTTAAAGGGTCACACATTTTAATTTATGTACTACTTTTTTTTGTACCTTTCTTATTGTTTGAATGGAATATTAATTGTTTACGGAAGTGTTGCCGCGGCTTGTCCATCTGATCGTGTTAGTGCAGCTTGTCTTGTACAGCCAGCTGCGAACAACACCAGCCTCTGGTCTCGTTGGCCGACCTTTGACATTTAGAAAAGGCCATGGCAAGACGAGGTAGGGGGTTCTGGCTGATTGGCCCCCTGCCAAAGCTGGCAAAGTGTCAGATATCCAGGACAGCTGCGGCCCGCAATAGGAGGGTGTTGCCATGGCAACGGATAATGGCCTCTCCAACCGACCTCTTCCCCGCTCCCTTACACGCCCGTCCCGTTGCCATGGAAACGGAGACCCTGGGGGGTGGGGGGGGGGGGGGAGCCTGCCTGTTCCCATAATTACTTTGGGGCCTTGGCAACCGCTTCTCTTCTTTTTTTTGTGTCTACGAGGGCCATAATGGGATGTACAGGACGTTTTGAGAGAGCGATGCTGCTCGTGGAAATGTAGGTACGTAGCCAGTCAGTTACTGATGTTATGAGCAAGGTTTAATCTTTCTTGTGGAGTTGATATGGTGCCACATTACAGCGGGAAAGCGCATCAGAAGCAGATACAGTTTTCAAAAGGTAATTTTCATTAGGTAAAGAGCAGGTGTTAAATTACTTTTGAGGTACGATTTTCACAGAAACCCTAGATTGTTTGGTATTATAAGTAAATAATTTACATAGTTTATTCACAGTAAAGTGAGCACTTTTGAAAGCCCTCTCAGTTAGAATTATAGTCAATAAATATATTTCATTGCAGTCTTAGACGTAACTTCTGCGTGCGGTGGAATATACACACTGTGTTTATTATTTACATTAAAATATTTATATAAAAAGGTGTTTAAAGGATAAATAATGGTTGAAAGGAAAAAGTAACTAGGGCCTCAAAAGTGCTCACTTTACCGTGAACAGCCTATATTAGTGTTTCCAACATAACGCATATGGCCATTAACACATAATTAATGACGTTACATATTTCAATTTGGTGCAGATAAAATATTATTGGACGTGTAAAATAGTTAATATTTGTAGGACATAAATGCAGTTATTACAATAACTTGCATGTTTATATATATTATATATTAAGCTTACTAAAGATGCCCCTAATTGATGACAACCACTTTGTACATGAGAGTAAAATATAGAATTATAGAATATATATATATATATATATATATATATAGATTAAACAATGTAATTTAGCGACACAACTTTAAAACATTTCTGTATTAGATTAGCATTCAAATCCAGTTTTAGCAGGATAATAAGTGTGTCGCTAAATGTAGGACATAAACAATTTAGAACAAGATACATTAGCTAGACGTGGCCTTTGTTGTATGTTCACTCACCAGTCCCTTCCTTCGCTCTCCCTATCCTTTCCGCGTCACTTCTTGTGTTGACAGAGAGGCGCTAAATGGTTCTCTTGTGCCACATACAAGAGTGCCCCAAGTACTATATTAAGTGAAAAACAGGCCTAAGTCCAGCTCGCGATGTATGGTACAATGTTCGCGAAACGCGAACATTCCTAACTTAGCCGGAAGACGCAGGCAGGTACTAATTAATTAGTGGCTGTATAAAGTCATTTATAAGTTGTTAATTTTATGACGATGAATTACACACCAAACCTGTTTTTTTATGTTTTGTACAAGTATATATAGTGAAGAAACATACCCTATTTGTAATATAAGATGTTTGGTTTGAACTTGTGGGAATATGGCCAATAGAATAATTTAGTACTTTCTGGCACAATGACATCTGTCATCGGAGTCGGAGTCGACCACTGCCATGTTATAATTTCCATTTTTTCCCTAAAATCTCCCTTTTTTCCCCTCAAACTCGACTAAATTTAACTAAAAATACTCATTTTCCTTAAGAAAAAAAATCCCCTTTTCCCCAGAAAAATTTCCATTATTCCCAGAGCAGGAGACCAGGAATTGTGACTCAGGTGACCAGGAATCACTCCGAGCAAGGAGAGTAATACTCAGGGCCCCAAAAATCCAAGTAATAAAAAAAAAATCTAAAGTCCGAAAAGTTATCACTAAACTATTATTAAAAACTTAAAAAAATTGTATAAAAAATATTTTTACAAACATAAATTTATGGTGGTTACACCTTATCCATACTAATCCCACCATCTTGCTAGACTAGTTCATTTGTGCGACTGCCATCTTGTAAGGCGCAATGACCACCATGTTGTGACATCGCCCACCCACCATCTTGGAAGCCAGTACCCCATGACATTTGACCTTTGACCTTGAACTCTACCTTTGATCTTGACCTTGACCCCATTAACCTTTTACCCCAAAATCCCGAAAATTCGAGAAAAAAAAATTCTAAAATCCCAAACAAAATCACTTAAATATTATTAGAAATATATTTTGAAAAATATAAATTTCCGTAGGTCACCATTCACCAATACCAAGTCCACCATCTTGGTAGGTGCAGCCGTCCACCATATTGGTAGGCATAACTGCCAACGTTCTTCATTTGTTTTAGAGTATGTTTCCCACCTGCACTCAACTGTCCTATTCTGCATCTGCGATGTCTTCGGGTACTCCAGAGCCAATGGTAGCTATGACGGTGCCAGCGACTTCTTCGGGGAGGTACCAGCAGTGCCATCGACTTCTTCGAACGACATTCCTATAGTAGCATCGCAATCGACCTCTTCGGACGGGATGCCTACATTAGCACCGCTCTTATATGCTATGGACATGGTGCCAATGCTACCATCCACATATTCGAATGGGCCACCTACAGCAGTGCTACAATCGATGACTTAATCAAGTCTTTGTTGCTGTTACTGCGCCAGGTCCTTCAGTAAAAGCTGCAATGCTCGTCGGCATGAAAGAACGGCCTTTACGAAGAGACCTTTTCGCGCGAAGGAGCATTACGACAATGATCACATACAGTTTATGCAAGGTGATACAATGAAGGAACACATCGCGATCTGCAAGGGTTCGTCTACTGGGAGCCAACAAGTATTACCGGCATTACCTCCTGCTACATCGATGGGCACTGTTTTCGCAGACAATTATGGCAAGACTGCTAATGCTAAAGACGGAATTATTCAGTCGGTTTGTGCGGGATATACACTTGCAAGGCGTGTGCATGACGTCGATGAACTTCAAAATAAAGGACCATTAACTCTAAGTTCTGATGAGCACATAACTCCTGCTGCAAGGAAAAGTAAAAATTGTATTTATGACGAGACAGGAAGTGAAGACAATTATGAAGACAGCATTGATGATACTGGCTATGGTGACAGTGTTTGCAGTGGAGATGATGACGATTCCGTCGACATTCCCGCACATTCCACCAACGAGTTTCCTTCGACAAGTGATGTGAAGAAGGCAGAAAACGACAAGAATACTGACTATATGTTTACAGAAGACCCAAATGAACTAGTTGATTGACTCATAATTTTACTCAAACTTTAAAGAGGTGAGGATTACTTGTGCATGCTTGCAGTATGTTCTATTGTTAGAGAACTTAAGGAACGGGGTTATATAAGATGATGTGATGAACTGCTTTCTTCTGAAGTTGAAATTACAAAATAATAATAAATTATTATAATAAAATAATAATTTTTTTATTTATTTTTGTGCATTGTATCCTTCTATCGGCCTTGACGTTTTTAATTTATATATATATATATATATATATATATATACATATATATCAAATTATGCAAGTAGGTGTACTCTTGATTGGAATAAATTATTTTTATAGTACGAATATTATAAATTTTTTCTATTTCTATAAACATGAGTGTTACAGCTCACCTGATGGCTGAATCTAGAAATAAACATCACCTATGTATTGAAAATAGAATTCAACATTGAGAGTGCCTCCAGTGCAACCTACACTTTAAAATTATAAACATATATGGCTGCTTCATGGTGGATGAATTAATACACTAGTGCCACCTAGGTGATAAAACGTATTAAATTCAATATGACAGTTGATAGTAGGTGGGAAACATACTCTAAAACAAATGCATATCTATGGCTGTGTCGCCTACCAAGATGGCGGAAGGCTGCACCTACCAAGATGGTGGAATAGGAATAGATGAGGGGTAACCTCCAGAAATTTAATATTTTAAATACATTTTAGAATAATTTTTATAATAATTTGTGGATTTTGGGAATTTTTGGGTTTTGAGGTCTAAGGCTATTGGAGTCAAGGTCAAAACTCAAGATCAAAGGTTACGGTCAAAGTTAAAATTCAAAGTCAAGGTAAAATGCAAATTCCAAAGTCAAATAACAAAGGTAAAATGTCAAGGTCAAAATCAAAGGTTAAGGTCAAAGTTAAAGTGCAAAGTCATTGTCAAATGCAAATTTCTAAGTCAAATAACAAAGGTCAAAGTTAAGGTCAAAGATCACGGGGCAGTGGCTTCCAAGATAGTGGGTGCCATAACATCATGGTGGCCAGTTGCACCTTACAAGATGATGGTCGCATGAAGGAGACAGCCTACCAAGATGGTGGAATGAGCATGGGTAACTGGTGACCTCCAGAAACTTAAGTATTTATATACATTTTAAAATAAGTTTTAAAATCATTTTCTAATAATACATTTTTTTAAAAATTTAGAATTTTTGATATTTTTTATGTTGTTATTTTTGGGGTCAAAGGTCATGGTTCCTGAGTCCTACTCTCTTGACTTGGAGTCACAAGTCCTGGTCACCTGAGACACAAATCCTGCTCTCCTGCTCTGGGAAAAATGTTTATATTTTTAAGGAAAAAAGGAAATATTTAGGGAAAAAGGGAAATCTTTAGGGAAAAAGGTGAATTTTTAAGGAAAAAAGGGAATTCCAGCATGGCGGCTGGTTGGCTCCTGTTCCGATGCCAGATGCTGTTGCGCCAGAACATACAAAATTATTCTACTATGGTAATTTATTCAATAGCCTGTTACCGGTAAAATAATTTCGTAATACAATAATTACTAAAATAATTCTGCCTCTTAATTGCATTAAGTTTGTTTTATAGTTTTTCAGTTTATATTACACTGATAGACGTTGAGGTTAAAATGCATTGTCTGATATTTAACCAATTTAGATATGTTACAATACAGATGTTAGCATATTTATCATTATAATGGCCCAGACAAAGATAAAAAAAGATTAATAAATAATATGAATGGATTAAATATTTGAGTTGTAAGTTAAGATTTATTTTGAGAAACCAGAAAACGAGTGAATGTCAAGGTTACTAAAGTTACAATTCCGCGTTATAAGCCTTAATTATGAAGTATACAATCTAAAATATATATTTGCAATAAAAAATCTTAACGAAAACCTAATCAGAGCGGAAATCCGCATGACGCAAAAGATAAATAGAACCCTTATTCGTTATTCGCAGAACAGTATTTACAAACTCCAAACAAAACAAAATACTGCACTTTCGGACTGGTTAAATTGAATGGAAAAATACACAATAATAAGTAAAATGATGAAATAATGTAAAACAAAATATTTTTTACAATGAACTAAATAATGTGAGTTTGTAGAATTACTACCAAATAATCTTTAAGTGTATGGTAGTATTTCACTTAAAAGTAATTGGTGTTGGCGAGTTTCTGAGTTCTGCAGTTAAATTATTTCACTCTTGAAACAGAACCAACGAAAGACTTAGCATAAACCCAAATTTTGTGAGCGGGAGCAGTTAGTAAGGGAGATGCAGTTTTTGCACGGATGTTGATAGTACGGTCATATAGCAAGGTTTTCAGCCGGGAGAGTTTGTATTCTAGGATTTTCAAAAATGAAGACTGTACTTTACTTTTTATTTTTGTGGTTTTTAAGTGCTGCTTGAGAGTGGGATGGGCCCCCGTGGGAGTCTCACGTCCAAGGTCAAGAAGCGAGGTAGCGATACGGGCGACACTAACATGTACACCTAGTGCCTCATCACTCCTACGCGCAAGTCGTGCAGTGTTTCCGTCGTGACCCTGTACTGTGCAAATTAGCTCTGTAACATAGGGGGTTTATTACACGTGATTAAAGTACACAGATCAAACTACGCCCTTATCTTTGTACTGTTCTTTTGCCGTTTAAGGCAAGCTTTAAAAATGCTATATTTGACCATTTTCACGAACGAATTCTTGTCTCCAAGAATACACTTAATATGATAAAAGTTATATATATATATAATGTTTTTTTTACCCTTTCTAACAAAAAATTGCAGTTGCTGAACATTTATTTATAGAGAAACGCGTATTCGAGCAAACAACTATTTCAGGGGAAAAAAAATGGCGGGGGTCCACCCACTCTAAAAGACGCGCGTCGTTAGTAAGGAAACAATATTTATTTCGGAATTAAGAAGAAATCGTTCAGTTCGTGTAGTAAGGAACCATACCAGCATTCGCCTGGAGTGATTTCGGAAATCCCCGTAAAGTCTAAACCAGGATGACTGGACCGAGAATCGAACCCGGGTACTCTTAAATGGGAAGAAAGTGGTTTACCACTGCGCTACCTCTGCTAGCACCCTGCTGTAACCCCAAAATAACCACATGTGTTTATGAAAAAAGATAGCAGGTGGTCATGTTTCTTCAGGTTTTAAAAAAACCTAACTATCCATGTATCACAACGCAAGAATAAAAATGGAGCGGATGGAAATTTTTAAGTGTCTAAAGGCTGTTCACGATAAAATGAGAACTTTAGAAATCAACGTTAGAAAAAAGTCACTGCCTCCTGCCTGCAAATATTTTAACGGGCGCAGTAAGTGAAATGTGCTCAGTAAAGTTGGTAACGATGGAGAGGAAGTAGTTCCATATCGTAACGTCGAATAGGTGTTAGGAAACCATTTATAATGACTTGAATAATTTCTTTCGCTTTCTGTTTTTTTTTTTTTTTTTTTTATGTATCGAAGTGTAAAAATAAGCAGATTTTAGAAATTTCCCTTTTCTAATAATTTTACAGTGTCGCTTGGCCGATGCATGAATAAAGTGGCGAGGTCCACGGCAACTAGTCTAAAAGTAGATCTCAAGCAGGGCTTTCAAAACTTCTCCTTTTACTGTGAACAGTCTATACAGATGTGTATGACCTCAAAAACCGCCTACAAGTAGTACTTATAATACTGGACCACGAGTGTCTCGTTGAAAATAACGTCTAGTGTTTATGCCAATAGTATGTTCTAGTAAGTTATTGGTGAACGGCGTTTGTATGAATAGTGAGGAGCGAGTAAATGACCTCGAGCGTAGGCCAACCAGGTATTCGAAAATTCACCGGTGCATCCACAGATATACGTTCGAAAATTAATCTTTCGTTGAGTCCTGTCGAACCGGTTTAGCCATCTGTTCCAGCGGCCTGAAAATCTGGCGGATCTGGTGGATATGCACCAAAACATCGACCGATGAATTTTCGAACGCTTCGTCTTGAAAATAAAAGTTAAAAACACACACACAACTCGTAATTTTTAAGCAATCCAAAATAATTCATATGTCGTGTTTTACAAATAATTAGAGTAACATGGTATTACTATGTGTCTGAAATCAGACGAAATCACCGCTAAAAATCAACCTAATGTTCGAAAAATGCCTCGACCTGTGTACACCGGTGTATGAACCACTGGTGGATTCATCAAGGAATTTTCAAATACGCAGCATATTTTGTATGCTTGACCTTGACCTGGGGTCACTGTCCCCCCCCCCCCCCGACAGTGACCCCAGGTGACTTAAGAATAACCTTAAAGCCAAAAAAATAAGAACAATCGCAAAATTGCGGAAAAAAAAATTCAAATTAAAAAATATGAATCAAAGAATAAAATAGAAAAATTGTAAGAAATTCATTTTTTAATGTAAAAAATTCTAAAAATTTAAACAAATTTCGAAATTTTAAACTTTTTGTAAAATAAATTTAGACTTAGGTACATGTACGAGGTTGGGGGTTCAATTGTTCTGAAGATGGGGACAACCCTTACTCCTGGTGTCAGGGGTAGCAGACTGTCTCTCACCATTAATTTTAATTTGATATTTAGTTGATCCTCCACACTACCTCGTCGACTTACGTCACATCCGACCACTAGGTCTACCCACCCACCTTCCTCCTGCTCCTACACTTGCTTGCAATAGCTCGATATCCCACTACCACCCAGTGTTTCAGAATTTGCTCACTAGCGTCTGCTGATAACTTACGTGTTCAACATCTGCCATCAGAGTATATCCATGTCGACTAGACGTAAATGTATAAAATATAATTATGTCTTGCTAAATTTTCTTATTTATTTTATTAAAGCAATATTTTTATTTAAAAAAAAAATTGATTTACTTCGAAAATTCTTTTACATCTTAAATTATTGGCAACACAATGTGTAGAAAAAAAAACTCTCTCGCTATTGGATTAATATTGTTATTACTAAATCAATTTATTTTAGCTACTAAAAAATAAAATCTCCTGAATTAAAACTACACATTTTTAAAATTCATACGAAGATTTTACATGTAGGGAATTGCAAACACTTGGAGAAGTCTCTCTTTCAGTTAATACTATGAAGGAGACGTATGTTTAATTTTTGATATGTTGGTGACAAAGTTATAGGATTTGGCATAATATTGAACACATCTTTGCGAAGCGAATTCATACATGTCGTCACAACCTGCTGTCTTTGCTACACTCCCTCGAATACATATTGGATTTAACCTGCTGTCTTTGCTACACTCCCTCGAATACATATTGGATTTTTCGTTGTAGACAAAGAGATGCTTTAAGGATTTTTACAAAATAAGCAAATGGATCATAACATTACCGGTCTTCTCCCTTCAAGTCGAATTCTTTCACGATGTCACAATAAGCACCTACGTGATTATCATTTATGCACAGGTATGCCATTAGATTTTCTAAAAGTAGTAAGGGCGTGTGTATGTGTATATCAATGTCTCGTATGTCACATTTTTTTTGTAAAGATGGTTTGTTGATACCGTTGCTTGGAAAATCTCGTATACCTCATTCAACAGACCTCCAAATAACTCAAATGTATGCACTTATTTCGGTTGGAGCGCTATAAAATGTGAAGTACGAGGTTTCCAACCAACATACGATAAAATAATTCTTGCGAAAAATCTGAGATACGAGGTTTTCATTCTAAGCCATCGATATATATATGTGTGTGTGTGTGTGTGTGTGTGTGTGTGTGTGTGTGTAGGTGAGTGTGTGACCAAACCAAGTCCATCATATGAGTAGCGACCCCCCTGCCTCAAGTTATGTTCCAAATATAGTAGGGTTCCAAGCATCCATCAACTTAAAAGTCACAGTCGCCCTTCATTCTGCATTCATTAGAGCCAGTACCTTGAAACTTCGAATGTATCTGATCAATCTGAATATGCCAATTTGTCGTGTTACACACTGAGACCTTCCACAGACATAGCAAACGAGGTCTCAAAACTATCCTTATTCCAGTATTTCTGCAAAACATTCCTCAGTCCATTCATTCATCAAACATTTCTCTGTTCGTTCATTCCTAAAAACATTCCTCATAACATTAATTCATCAAACATTCCTCAGTAAATTTGTCCGTCAAATATTCCTCGTTTCGTTCACTCCTCAAATAAACTCAACTTGCATTAAATGTCCCTAGGAATACATAATATTATGACTGAAACATGGCTCTTCCTGTGCACTTTCTCACAGAAATTTTACCTTACAAAAATTTTCTTGCACATTACAGAATAATTGTTTTGGAAAAACAGGTGGAATGACACAAGAAGTTGAACACCCGACTATAAGCCTACAACATAAATTAATTTACCTGCTTATTTCATACCATACTGGTCATGGATATTACCTAAGTGCCTCATTTGATATAACCCCTTTCTTTCATTTCATCGATGATTGAAGATATCAAATTAAAATACGAGTTATCTCAATAATTTTTGCAAAGTGATAAAAAAAATCTGAGCTAAAAAAAGTTCATTCGGGTCTGCGGAAAGTGTTATTATTGTCGTCTGTTTTCATCAAGCAACGTGCCGCAGCAGACTTCTTGAGCAAATGTGTGAGTACATAGGGAAACTCACCAACACTGTCCATATTTAGCCTCCATCATTCATCTCTTTTTCAGCAAAGACTTTCCTTGCTTCTTCGTCAGCATATATACCACGAAGTTTCCTTTACTTTGTTAGATGGCATAGTCTTCACAGATACTCGTGCAACATTATTCTCCAGTTTAGCAAGTGTGTATTCTTCCCCCGAACCAGTTGCATGGCACACTGTACGTTACTTTCGCACACAGTACTTTGGCCGGCAGGCGTCTGTGCATGTCTGAGCGTGGTGAATTGTGGTATGTGGTACAAGTTTCGAAGGGGATGGCCGATGCGATGGCCGGGGGTTTGTGTGTTGGGGGGGGGGGGGGGGGTGATATGCACGCGCAGGTCTGGTCGTGTTATCGGCTATTCCACTATTCCACAAATATCAGTTACGAAGGGCTCAGTTATATGTATGAAACGCAATGGAGGACGAAGGACGTTCGCAGAGGTACAGAAAAGTTATCTTCAGTGTTAAAAAATTGCACTTGCCCATGATATTCATATAAGATCACATATCAAAGGTAAAATATACAACTGAAATACTACTTAGTTTTTAACACTCGGTACAATTTCGCGTGAATTAATCCATATGTACATTTTAACAAAGCACAACAAAACAGTAGTTTTAGGCCAGCGCTTTTCTTTTGAAACTATAGAAACGTTTTGTATCTTTATTTGCACAAAGTCGCGAAAATGAGTGTTATTGCTCATAGTGGACTGACCCGCGCTTATAGAAAGCCTATGCACAGTGTTTATAAAATATGTAAAAAAATAATAAAAATGAAACAATGCTGCCACTATAAAATATGACATTCTTTAGCATAATGTTCATCTACTCCACAAATCCCACCCAATTAATCTGCTTGTAAGCATTCTTGTCATGTTAAACGGTAGTTTATATACAATTGTGCTCTACATACGCCTAGGTGTTCAAATAAAAAAAACCACAAAAATCACAGTATATCATTGAGAGTTTATATAAAAAGGTGTTAATTATATTGTCGGTTTATGTATTATTTATAGAATTACGAATCATGTACAAAATTGCTGCCTCATATAAAGATATTTTTCCAAATAATGCTGGCTGGCTTCAGCAGCATGGCGTAACCACTGTAAAAGTATTTCTGTAGCATTTGTGATAAAATCATTTGTGCTAACTTACAGACCGCAATGGAACTTTTGTCTATAATTTATGCCTGTAAATGTTATTTCAAATGCAACGTTCATTAAGAGAAAATATTTTCTCGATTATGTAATAAAGAATGTGCAAATATGTAATTCTAATTGAAAAACATTAAAAACTAAGACATTAACAGTTGAAAATTATATGCCTGACAAATTACTTGACAAAAATATTCGAAACTAACGCTATCGTTATACTAATTACTAATTAATAAATTAGTATGTTGAAGTTGAAGATAAGGTCACACGTATTTGCTCAAGAATTTGCAGGTTCTATTTCTAGTTGTTGGTTATTAAAAAATATTATATAAAAGATAATCTTTGCATTACAGTTGTGGTATGGATAAATTTATTTTCGAAATCATATTGTTTATTAATTTAGATTCCCTATTGTCCATTTCATATAAGTGGTCTCGAATTTGACAGTTCTAGAAAAGTAGTGCCAATGGCATCTGGGTGGCTATGTATCCTTCCGCCACAGCTGAACGGTCATTGAAGGTGACTGTTTGCAAATAAACTCCATATGACTGCCAGTAGTTGTACACAAATAACATATGACTGACTGTTTTTGTAAACAAACTGCATGCGCCTACTCCTAAATGACTTTTAGAAGCTGTGAAGGGCTGTTAAAACAGTTGCAGGTTGCAACAATCCATTTTTTTAGTTTATAAATACTTTATGTAAATGACTAACAGCCCATGTAATAAGTCTATAAATTGATTTTTTTTTTTTTACTTTGCAAGAAATTTGTAGCCAGGATGCACGAAAATTAAATTGTATTTTGACTGTCAAATGAATCAGATATTTTACTGTTTTTTATATACGGTACTCGAAATATATTGATGACAACTAATCTTGACACACTTAGGCCTGAAGTAAGTTCTTGAAAACATACAAATATAGAATGTTTTCCACGAACACCGAATACCGAAATACCCCCTTTTTTCATCTTCTTTTCAAAGACAGTATACATTCTTACATACAGGCTATGCCTACTATTGAATTAAAAGTACATAACTCAACTTTGTGGCATGATATGACAACAAACTCTGTACAGCATGATACTTTTATGGTGGTTCAGGATGTTAAAGTATGTTGGTAGCCAAAGTAATATTTAAGCAAATGTAACTTAATTACAGTAATTTTAATAACTCTCATTTAGTAACTCAAATGTTAAGTATTGCATGTCTCCATACAAAATATTTTAATAACTTTTCTCATATACCTACGTGTTCAGATTGTCAAGCTGCGAATAAAAACTTATTTCTGACTAACTCAGTGTTTAAATTTACACTGAAGTTCAGTCGCACAATCTCCCTCCTCAAAATTGTGAATACAGCCCTAGGCTTGTTCACAAGTACCTAATGAAAAACTGTATTTCAGTTCAGCGATGTTACAAAGCACTCTAGAGAAGCAGATATGACCTCCAGCAACAATATATCAAACGAACATGTTACTTACACACTAAAAAGATGCTCCACCTACACAAGATTGAAGACATCATAAAGTTAATTTTCCTTAGCGATAAATTTTGGAATGTCGCAGTTCCTGCTGATGCATGAGACACTTCTTTATGATGTTGGAGCACCTTCGTTGGGTGTTTAAATTGAAAGAATTTTGTTTGATAAGCATGTTGTAATTTACTTGATCTAAAAAGTTGTCTTTGCCATATAAATCCTGTTTATGTGAATTACTCTTCCGTTATTCTTAAAATATTCTTAACAATGTATGTTAAAAACATATGAGCGCTTTCAATTTGCAAAACAAAAATGCTCAAAATGTTTATGAAAGATTCCAACGTTGAAACCCACATGCCATTAGTTTACTTTCAAATACAGCATTTAAAAACAGGAAAAACCTTTAAATTTATTTGCTAACAAGTATCTCTGCGTAACAAGCTTGACAGATTTTACATATGTTCTAAAAAATTACAAGTGATACAACTTACAAGTTTGTATGGCTAGTAAGCTTTACATTTCGAAACTCTCCAGAACCAGTGTGTTAGAGTTTCAATCAATAATAATACAGAGAAATGTTCATAGCAATGAAATGTGGCCCCAATTAGGGCATCATCTTTATTTTATTTCGAGGGAAAAAGGAAAAAGTAAGATGTTGGGGGGGGGGGGGGGGGCTTTAATATATCGTCTTTCGTGAGACGGGATTATTTTGATGTTCTTACGATGCCGGAATCACATAGCCCCAACGACACGATGCACAGAATGTACAGCATTGCAAAATGAAATTGTATTGCAAGCTTTCCCTACAATGGAAAATACGCAGCTTAAAAGGAAAATAAATTGAAAACTACTGTATCTAACTATTAAAAATAATAATTTTACTTTTGTATGCATTAGCGATACCAATTTGTCACCCATAGTATTACAAATTTCCCACTTGTTTACCGCCTTTGAGACTAACGTAACCTATCAGCATCTTCTAAATAGTTAGGTTAAATGCCGACAGTATGGTGTCGGTCGTGCTGTAAATTCAAGTAGTCACACTGAAATGTGTCGTGGTTGCGTTTTTGGTCGTATCATGCTATGTTGGTCGGGGCTATGTGATTCCGCCATGAGTGTGTGGCATTTTGAGTTGCATATTGTTTTGATAGAGCAGTGGAAAATTTTGCTCGTATGGAACTAACATTTAAATTATTTAACTTCGAAAATTATAACTTTAATGAAAATACAAAACGCGATACATACGTCGCCGTTCGTATTCGTACAGATGCAGCAACATATACACGCACACACTTTGACCGAAGTTAACCTTACACTCGAATTTACGATGTAGACAAACAAATATTATTCCCTTACTACAAAAGTTCGGAAAGTGCGGCATTTTTCAGGCCACGTGCATTTCAATAATTATATTAACGGTTTACAAATACATTTGCAAAACTAATTTCCACCAATTTTACACAACATTTGTGCTAAAGAACGCCATGGAAACTTGCATCATTTATGTGGGATTAGACAGTTTTTTTTTATTGCAGCCATATAAATATTCCGATAAGTTTGTCATGCCTATAAATCAATTTCACTAACTTCAACTAAACTTTTATGCTGACAGTGTCAGCAGATGAACTTCTGAGGGATTCGTGTTGTTAGGTTGGTTATTTTGATGATGTCTTTGGAATAAAATAGTACTAGGAACTAAAAGTTGTAATTTAAAATCTTAATTATACTTACAACATTTATGGTTTAAATTATGTTTCTAAAGCAATATTAAATTCTCTTGGCTATTAGTAACGGGACTTTAAAACATGTTCAGAATTTATGACAGAGTATGTCGACACATACTAACAGTAAACGTTTCCAGCCAATGGCTAGCCATGTTTGTGTTTCTGACACGCAAACTTACTGTTGTAACCTCTTTAACACGTGTTTTTCTATGGAAATCCTTGCGAGTTTACTTCACTAAAATCACGTGATTTTAATTCGCTACTGCTTAATATTTTAACAGAAAATTCGCACTCAATAATAAAACAACACACGCAGAAGGAAAATAAATGATCCAGCACACACTGTCACAAGAGCATTGCTATCTGTTGTCGCCAGAAAATGTCTCAGTGACCGGTGTTGCATTTGCTGTTACTCAAGACAAAAATACCGAATGTTTTTATGTCCGCGAGTATATTGCCGGGCCCTTGCCTTGTAACTTAGTTCGTAACCGGACCGTGCCGAGCCGCAGTCAAGGGTGAAGGAGGGGACTCGCGTGCACAGATGTCTGCCGCTAATAGTATGCAGAGTAGTAACAAGCGTTATTGTAGACACATGCTGCTTCTTGATAGGAGATAGAACACTAAGTCTGCAGGGTTTGATGTGTTTTTAAAGTTATCAGTTTGAGAGAATTGCCTAGGCCATCTAACAATTGCATAAGATGGATTCTTCAAGCATTTACTCATCTCATGGTGCCGCGCATTCTAGCCGAAGTCATAAACCTTGTCAGAGTATCGCTACCCTCTGCGATATGGCCATGAAGATGCAGGTCTAGATTTCATATTTGCCACAATCAATGGCAAGCAAACTTTCGCACGCACGATTTCTTTTCACTACAAGGAGAAAGAGCTCTGCCATATCGGCTATAGCGACTCGTTTATATATAGCTAGGTGTTTAGCCCGTGACCGTGTTTTCAGTATGGTCACGTTACTATAATATTTACAACGTTAAAAAATCTGGTTATCATATGGACTAGAATTTATTTTATATTTCTCTATCCGCTGAGCCACTGTGGCCCCACTTGGAAATTAAGCCAACATTGAAGCGAGACATTTAGAGTAAACAAAAATTATATTCCATTACCTCCATATCTCTATGCAATAATCTCTATGCATTAATACAAAACTTTCATAGGAAAAAAAGTAATTAAAATGAGTCTTTAGGAACAAAGGTCATGATTGCGTAATCTGTTCTTGCTGAAATTCGAACTTGACATGTATTTGACCCTGAGGATTCGCTCTGCAAAATTGGAAGAGCTCCTGTTGACTTTCAAAGGACTTAAAAGTATTAAAGACGGATAGGCAGACAGGCAGGCAGAGACCATCTGCTTATTATAAAGGCTACAGTGTAGTTGAATATCAAAGACATAATTTGCACTCAAGAGCAAACAATATTTTGTGATAACCATATTTATACACATATATATATATAATTTATTGACTTACACAGTTTTCCATTATCCGAATATCTTGTTACCCCCACATGGTGAACGGAATGTACACATGTGCATATTCTGTCTGCTTACAGATGGCTGACACAAGAATCTACAGTGTGGAAGAACGTCTGGTAGCACGTGTTTTGACCCATGAACGGCCACAAACTGGTAAAACGATAAAAGATGTGCAAGGAAGTTAAGTCATCATTGGTGGAGCATCAGTGAACCTCCTGCGTCATCTTGTTTCGTCCAATCGCGCGTATGAACAGCACGTGGTCTGGAGTATAATACTTTGTGTACTGTCGTCACGTTGGCGAAATTGTTACTAGAGGGAGCGAGGCCATTTGAGCATGCTAGGGAGTCATAAGGTGGACTAATTGATATTTGAATAACCTGTAAACGGGTGTCAGGAGAGGGATACTAATTGCTGGCACCCTTTAACCTGGGAGGTATGTTGTGGTTGGCTGATGGATTCTTACACCTCTTTTGAGGTGTGTTGTGGTTGGCCGTTCCTTGTGGGGGCATCCTTTCGTATGACAAAGTACCCAAGCGACATTTGCGGGAAATTTATAATTTTTGAAGAAGTCTGGAAGGCGAGTGGCTAGGTGTGGTGTAAGGGGGGGTGTAAGGTTGAGGTGCTTCTTGATACGATACCCGCAGAGTGTAATTAGGTGTAATTAGATGTAATTGCAGAATAAGTAATTGCATATGAAACAATTATGAGTACCGAGAGTAAGAACATTTACCGAGAGTAAGTACAAGTACTGTGAGTAATGACAAGTACCGGGAGTAATTACTTGTATAAAGATAGTAATTACACACTAAGTACACATATTCACCAATCGGCTGCCGAAATATAACTTACTAGGTTGGTGAGGTGCTCCTCGGTTCGAGTTCCATCAAAGGTAAGTAATTGCATAGTGAATAAGTACACATACCGAGAGTAATAACATGCACCGACAACAAGTTCACATACCGAGAGTAATAACATGTACCGATACCTAAGTGCATGCACCGATAGTAATTAAACACTAAGTACATGTTTTACCCTGACCACTGCTCAAACACAACTGAGCTGCGAATCGCTCATATGTTTGTGATATACGTCCGCCATTTTGGATTGTGTAATGCAGGTAGGGGAACCGAGTACTGCTTGCAGAGAGTCCGACCACCTCCTCCTTCAAGTGCATGAACCTCGGCTTGTATTGGGAGTAACTCTCTTCCTCACCACACAGAGCATTGTGTCTTATAAGCTCGCAACAGCGAGAGGTTAGGCGCCCGCTCAGAAAGTGGATGTTCGGTATCTCTACCCCAAAGAAAGAGGCCATTCCAATGCTACGGTGTCTCACACAGGTTTGTGTCAAACATATCGTTTAGGATGCATGCTGATGTTATTTGGAAAAGCAAAGATCGACCAACACTAAATTAATTGTAATTTCCTCACATAAACGGTATTCTATATATTTTTTAAATCACCACCAGGAAACATAAATTTTATTTTTTATATTTCCACCACATTTTTGATCCCTGTAATGTGTATATGGTAGCTATGCTTTCCTCACGAAACTGTCTAACAAACTACTTGTACCACCCTGATAAAGTATGCTTCCATTTATTTTCACCACCTCCATTACCTATGTTCATTAACATTCTTTAATACCGATGCATATATGTCAGGTACACTTTTCTCACGTAACGGTTTAAAAGTCTACATGTACCCAACCTGTTGCAACAAATGTTTATCCCTAAATACACACTTTGAAGTAAGAGTATATAATAACAAATCGAGATAGATTTCAACAAATTAAATAATGTATTAGTTTACACTCATTTGCATGATAGAGACTGGTATGTAAATAAGCACACACCCTCGTTTTGGACATTATGACACCGTATTTTGCATATGGTTTGTGAATTCTTAATTACTTTTAACCCTCCTGTGTTTTTATAATTACTTAGGTATTTCTCACATTTAACACAATTTAGGAACCACCATTCTTTTTATTATTTTATTAATGTTACCTTATGGTATGTGTATACGTTATTCTGAGTAACGTGTAACTTAACCGGATTAAGTTAATTACGTATTATTTATGAGTTTTCATGTCTCAGAATTTATTATTTTATTTTTAAAACTTATTATTTTCTTTCTTTTACAAGTTTAAAGAAAGTTAATATTTTGGCTTTAGTTATTCCATTTTGACCGGAAATAGTTTATCTCCATTTAAGTACGGCCTCTGCGACTCGAGAGGCATCTTACTAGATAGATATGCCAAACACATGAAAATATTTAAATGTTCGCCATTTATAAAACGATTGCCTGATCCCAGCCTAAATCATGTAACTATACTTCGTCTTCTGTAGGTGCGAAGACGTTGTGAAAATTAGTCGAATTATTCCACAAATATGATAAAATGTTCATTTTATACACCTGAAATAATTTTGCATAAAAATCCGGCGAAGGAGGATCTGTGTACGAATATCAATTAATTGGTTCTCGAGATATGGCATGAAACCTCAATTGATCATGTGACGGTATTCATAAATAGAGGACAGAAAGATTATATAAGCCCAATTAGCACAATAAATTATTGTCATAGATAAAATATAAAAAAAAATTAAATTTTAATCTGTTACATAGTTTTGTACTATAGCACATTAAGCTAAACTGTTTGTTTAGGCGCCATTCAGAAAACAAGAGACTTACATACTTAAAACATATAAATTAATATATCCTACCACTGTACAACTTCTTGGCCAAATTTGAAAGGAATTGGTTGATTGTTTCCTGAAATAGGGCATAAAATCAATATAATTTCACGTGTGGTTATCGTATCTCATAACATGGCGGAGAAATGAGGCTCTGCATAGACAATTTCGATGTATACAACTGATACTGTCAGCATACAAAGTTAAGTTAAAATTTGTTTTTCAGTTTCGTGGATATAAAAATCGGAGCTAAAAAGTTTTTATGGCCACCATTTTTAAAATACGTATGTCTGACCAACTCAAAAAATATCAGATTACATAGCCTGCCATAGTACTAATTGTTTGCCAACTTTGGAAGAAATCGGTTGTTTTTCGGAGATCACACAATTTCAATTTGTTAAGTGATACTATTTTACAAAATGGCTGACAAAAGAGATTGAGTGTGTATACATTTGACTGTTGTAATACATACATCCATCGTACAAAGATCCTTTGGAGTTAATTACATGGTTTCGACGGTATAGGATACAAAACTAAAATAGCTTTGTGCCCGCCATATTGGAAATGAGTGTCGGAAAATCTAAAACATATTTAACATGACCTATCGCAGCATTTTTTGTTTTACCGTATTTCGTAGGAATTTGAAATTTTTTTACCGAGATATGACATAAAAACTTTATTTATTCGTTTGACACTTGCTTACAAAATGGAGAACAAAAGAGGCTCCACGTAGACGTAGGTGTTGTTTGTTATATATATTCCAAGCATACAAAGTTAAGTTGGAATTGATGCATATAACTTTATCCAGGTGTCGAGTTTAGATTGTTTTTTTTCTTGCTTATTAAAAATATAATTCTAACCCTGGCATGTGTTCCTTGAAAGTAGAGACAGAGTTTAAGTTGCAATATTTTCTGTGATGTTAATATGAGTCACTGCAGGTTGAAAAGTAGAATACATTATGATCTATGAAAATGACGTTTATTAATTTAAAATTACATTGATTGATGTTTACCAATCGTAATTTTTTTTTTTTACGTATTCCTGGGAATTTTGGCGATGGTACGGAAATATTCACAATCTGAATACAGAAATTGACATGTCAACAAACAGTTGGCAACCCTAGCGTGCTTCTTTCCCAGCTTCTCTGCGAGGGTGTCGTTGAGGGTACATAAGCTTACATCCACCAGTGTGTGTCGTACTTCGAGCTGCGAGGTTGTCGACCTTACAGGTTGTTGACCGGCTTCGTGAGGCGGTGCCAGGAAGTGCTCGCTTCTCGCCGCAGCATGCAACACGTGCCATCCGCTGCCTGATGTCTCCTAACTCTCGTTTTCGCTGACTGACGTTTTTCCTTTGCTACTTTCCCACCATTGTTCACCTTCATATTCACACGCAGCGAGAGATGGGCGAAATCAGAAACGCCTCGTACTTGTTACTGTTCCTAACCGCTGTTACCAATACCTGTTATCATAGTACCTGCTATTAAAACTACCCGGTACTCAAACCCAGAAAACCTCGTATTATAAGCTAACATGCAATCAACTGCATTACGGAGGTCGTATTCGCATCATCAACTCCGGATGTAATGTCTAATATTTCGAATGATAAGACTTACTTACCTGACACATTAATAATGCAGTAATATTGAACATGTGTCTGAGCCACTTGAAACACTTACGTTTACATGGCCTACCGTAGTGCTACTAGTATGAAGAATTTGGTGGAAATGGGTTTTTTAGTCCCAGAGTTATGGCATAAAACCTGTATTTCCTTATTTGGTGCTATCTTATAAAACTGTCGAAAAATAGTTTTGTTTACGATGTTTCAAATAGGTAATTCACCATAAAATGTTTGTTTTAATTCGACCAAATTGTATACTAGATACGGCAAACTGAGCGAAAATATTTATATGGTCGCTATTTTGAAAAATATTGTATGATCCAACTTAAATCATCTCAGTATATATGACCTACTGTAGCACTAATGGTGTGACAATATTTTTGGAAACTTTGCGCAAGAGTGGGTTAAGTCGCAGTTGGTGTGCACTAGTGCCAAATCATGATATGTAAATTAGATTAATTAATTGTTTGATTAATTAAGTAATTAATTAGATTACTTAATAAATATTTATAATAGTTAACCAATTGATTGAATCGATTAATTTATTATTTAAAGAATGTTTTGATACCAAAACATTTTTTTTTTAATTTTATGGAATTGTTTGATATCAAAGAATGTTTATTTATTCATTCATTTTATAAGGGTGATATTGGCGCAACAAGTTCGGTGCGGACTCTGTAAGGTCCTGGGGCGACTGACCAGATGAGCAGGTTGTAGTTGTTTATATAGGAGTTAATGTTGGTGTAAGAGTGTTATAAGGGACATTTTTTGTTTGTGACTGATATGTGGAGAGGGCTACACGGCCAGGTCATATGTCTGTAGGCATACTGAGTATTTAACTATTTTAGATATGGGAGAAATGTTTTCCGGCGAAGTAAATATTTTTTAATGAAAAGACGTTGAAATAGTTTACTGAACGAATTACTTTAATCACTCCTCGAATAGTATAAAAGTAACTTAAGTATTTCGGCGAAACAAATTCGTTAAGCCGATTTTAATCATGCATTGAAACAGTTTTCCTTACCAAATATCCATTTTAATCATGTATTAATGCGATTACTGAATAGAACAAATGAAATGAAACAAAATGCCCAGCTAACACAATAAAATTACAACTCCCCACACATACTAACTTACCCCCAAAAGTGAGGTGCTAATTGCGGTGTCAATTGCAGTGTTAATTGCGGTGCTACATGTGGTGCTAGTGTAGAGCAAGGTGGAGCAAAGTGTGGAGTGTGTGGAGCAACCTGTGAAGTGTGTGGAGCAAAGTGAGGAGTAGGTGTTATAGTCTGTTGAGCAGATTGTGGTGCTAGTGTGGATGTGGATGAGGAGGAGCTAGTATATATTTAGTCTTGCAAATTGTATAATGTTTCTTTAAAGTGTTGTCGAAAAAAAAGTTAGGTAAGCATATATTTGAAGAATAATATCTCTTCACAGCAAACATCAATGTGTTGATTCACAGCTGAAGTGATTTTTTTCTTTTACATGTTAAAGTAAAAATCATAAGAATGTATTTCCTTGGAAACTCGTTAAAATTAATATTTTTTGTTTGTTTGTTGCCGGCTAGTCACTCTTTGAACTTGTTCTGTGGGGCAAGAGTCTGTTGAGCTAGAATTGTTTCATACCATTAGCAATAGTATTGTTTGTCTCACCATTGTGTGTGTGGTTTTTTTTTTCAAGTTCAGCTAGATTTCCTCAAGATACGCCCTCGTTCCTTTCCTATCTGAGTTCATCAATTCATTCTCAACCAATTCCATTTCAGACTTGTTGGTGTTCACATCATGTAAAAATATTGCAACTCATCCAAAATTACTCAAAGTTAAAAATATATTTTTAATGTGATAAAAGGAAATCAAACTACTAAATAGCAACTCACACTATTCCCTTTTACCAATAAAATTTAATTTTTTTTTCAAAATCATCCTTAAAAACCATATTGACGACTTTTTACAAAAAATATTTACAACTTTTTACAACACAGTTAAAACACAAATCATTATAATAAAATTCTACAACACTTCATATTTACTAAAAACTAAAAGACTTTATACAACACAATTCTTACAACTATTTTGTACAACAATTCATATTTTTACCAAACATTCACACACACATGCATTCATACAAATTAACATTATAGAGATATTTACAAAGATATCTACAAACATTAAAACTAAAAAAATATGTACGAAAGGCGATAAGTGTCGTGGTCCTTGTGTTTCACAGCCATGATATCAAACTAAAAATATACACTTTTTACAAACAGCGATAAGCGTTGCCGTCCAATGTGGTACTACGTTTTGAGCGTCCGACATGTCATATCTGGTTTAAAATATGCCAGACACACAAACACCTTCAATGACATCACACACACATAGCTTAAAAATTTAAAATGATGTAATCACATGCTGCGAAGACTAATTCCTGGATGGCACAAAGGACAACAGGGGTTATTCCGCTGATTTTAAATGCCAGCAGCTTTTAAGAGGTATGTTGAATTATGTCGATCCAGTAGGTTTGAAGACAGCTATGATGCAGATTGCTGTATGGAGCAGGGTGTGGTGTTGGGTGCTGGCGATGGCAGCCCTATATTTTTTTTAATGGTGATGAAATTACTGAGTTGAGAAAAGAACATATATTTACTCGCGAATCCTGTAGTGCTTCCAAGGTAAAGTCGACACTCCATCCGGCTCAATGAAACGCTTATCGCCTAAAGCTGATAAAACTACTTTGGTAACAATTTTGGTGTAAACCGCGTGACTACATGAAAGGGAATGGTATTGGGACCCGAGAACCCTGGTGCAATTATCGAGACAATCTCGATAATCTTTGTATCGGAGGGATTGCAGCACGTCAGATTTTAACGTATACACTGCTCATTCGAAACAATGTATCCGTAAAGCTTTGCACGTAAACCTACAAAGTGTGTGATAATGCAGCCTGCTCATTTATCCTTCATCACTCTGGTACGGCCTTTGTTCTCGGTCGAGTATCCTTGCGGGTTATCATGCACATAGTTGGATGTATCATACCGCATCTTTAAATCTGGGGAAATTACATCATAAAAATATCTACAGGCAATTTCGTAGATGCGGCTATCGGTGTCGCAATATAAAAGGTGCAAGGATGGCAGAGGAAATTTATCACACATGTAGTTATAATGACATTTGTAAAGGGTAAATTCGGGAAGATCAAGAATGGCAACACCAGTGTACAAAGGTTTATTAAACGTAACAGAGCTTTTTGACATTTCGATAAGGACAAGATTCTCATCGATGATCTGTCGTGCCTGGTAACGACTCTTATGTCCCTTTCCGGCGGACATTCTGCAGAATTTTTCCATATACTGCATTATTCATTAATTTAAAAACGATTTGTCAATGTCGTACACAGTCTGGACACGTTTCTCAACATTGAACTCGATATACATAGCCATCCAAACCTTCTGTTAAAAGCGCAAAACGCAATGAACAGTGTCCAGTCTGGTTCCATACATCAAGTACTGCCTCAGTGTTTCCCCATGAATAACATAATTCTTCCATGGCGTGAGTGTCAATACGAGTTTCCATGCAAGCCGTTAGGAAGTATGCCATTTACTGGAGCCAAAGGCAAATCTGATAGCACATTGTGGCATTCGTCTGGAAACGACGAATCCACTTCCACTTCCCTAACCCCACGTTCAACAAAAAGGTTCATATCAGGGTCAGTCAACAGCTTTAGCCGTGCATCTGTCATCGACAACGAACCGTTCCATGCAAAAGACGGAGCTGTGACGTACATGGCGGGGTCAAGACCGTAATGAGCCAAACATACGGTACTGAAATTTTCAAACAAATCTGCCAGCAAACAAGTGTTGACACGTAAATACTGAATTACATACTGCAGCAGGTTTACACAGTGGAACACATCCCATGTGGCTTGGGCATGAGCGTAATCCTCATCGCTAACACCTTCGCCTTTCATGACATTGTGAAATGCAGCCTTTGGTGGGAGTGATGTGAAGATTAGACCATCTAGCAGCTTAACAAAGTCATAAGGAAATGCTTCCTTCTTTTTGCCAATTCAAATTGGGTGTTGTCTGGAAACATCGAATGGGTGATACTGAATTGCACAGTTTACAAATTATCTGCCAAAGTTTAAAGCAAGGCGCTCATGAACTAAAAAGAATTAATAAAACCTAATCTGAAATATTGCATCTTTCCATTGAAACCAATCCCATTGGGAATATGTTTGTTGATGGACTTGTATATCTCTAGGGTCATTCCAATCACATCGACTCTACACGGGTTTTCGATTACCGAGGTTCCATCAGGCTTTGTCATGTGACGTTCAGCCAATGGCTTTATGAAGAAGTGAGGGTCATAGTTTTGCAGGTTATTAACGATAGTGATAAGTTGTTTCTTGGGCAGTCTTAGGTTCAAATTGCAATTATTATGAGCGGCCCCTCTTATTTCCCTGGTCAGATGGTCATGGTCGACAATAATATTATCTGTACCGAGTTCCTTTTTACAAATATGACAACATTTCAGAACCACCATCCTAGCTTCATCAGCAGGGGTTTTTGGCTTCATCGGAACCATTACGCAGTATATTCCTGTCATTTCAAACCAATTTATCTACTAACTGGTTCGTACAATCATCACCCACAAACTCGAAATAGTTAGATAATGCTGCATTGTATGAACAAATCAACAAAATGCTACAAGTATATGGAACATGTTGGTTGATCGTATTTGTTTTACTCATATTATCATTGGGAAGGCAAGTGGACTTGGGTTTCAAATATGACTGTGTCGCAATAGGCGACGAAACCCAATCTTTCCTGTTTGCTGTGACACTGAAATTGCAAGTACTTTTTGTCCCCAATAGGGAAAATATTGCGAACAGCCTTATGTTGCTGACAGAAATCATTATGTTTTGCAATATTCCACTCACTACTTAAGTATTGGAGACAACAAGTGACAAACATGTTTTTTGTTTTTCTTCTTTCCTAACTGGCTGTTAAGCAGCTTTGACAAATCGTTAATGGAAACAAAATGCAAATGGACATCATTACCACAAGCACGAATGGCCAGTACATTTACATGATGTGCATGACGTACAGGAGAAATACACATTGGTATGATAACCCTTTGCTTATCGAAAGTTTCGTCAAATATATTACTATCTTTGTCCACTGCAGTGTAGACATTGATAGAAATACCAATGTTCTCCTCAAACTTTCGAATATCCTGTAAAACTACAGGAACCGACAGACATTCAGTATCCAAAACGTCGCAAGGATCTGGATATGAAGTCATTCTCTCCTATGATATGCGGCAGGAAACAAAGCTGATATAACAGCATAATGGTGACGCAGTTCCTCAGGACACTGCACATTAATGCAGGCTTTCTTATTGGTAATGAACTTGGAGAGCATAGTGTGAGTAGCACTAATGGTGAATGCTCTAAACTGCATTATGTGAACATCCATATGCAGAATTAGAAGCAGACTCCAGCCACTACCAGTAACACTTAATTCTTCAAACCTGTTTGTGAGATAAGGCCTAATTGTCTCATCATAGATTTTACCCACATCAGTTGAATGCAGGACGGGAAGTGATTTACTCTGAAAGTAAAACGTCTGCATAGCGCCTTCCTCAGCCAAAAAGGATTTCAAGAATTTAACCACTATGCTGACACAAAGAGTTTTCGGCTGAGATGATGTCGTTAACTCTAACAAAGTGACCTTGCACTTTGCAAAACATTTCTCAAAATCCCCATCAGACTCTACTTGATCATTACAAATCTGCACGTTTGTAAGCCTACATGATAATGCCGTGGCCAATAGCTCTTATGTCAGGTCAGACAATGAAGCTTCCACTGAGTTAGAGGAATCGGAAAACGAATTATTTTCTGTTTCCCTAGACAAAGTCTCTCTAATTGACTCGAAAGTCAGCTGTGAGATGGATGATCACCCGGATTTTCCATGTCAGATAGAAAAAATTGTCTGCCAGGAGATATACTTTCCTGTATTTGGGGGAAACAATCGTGTTCCAATCAGATGCAGTTGATGTCTTTCCATGTGTGAATCAGTGCTCGAATCACTCAAGTATAGATCGTTCAACAAGAAATCAAAACGACTGCAACTAGGCAAAACGACAATGTCCTGAGAGCTTGTACTAGACGTTCTTTTCGTTTCCAACTCGGATTCAGACCCTGTGTTGTTAACGAAAAGTTCGCCTAACAAATTAGCAAAACTTTGACGTTTATCATCACTCATAATTATGCAAGATCAATTTTTGTTTCCCAATAAAGCCATTTTAGCACCAAAAAAATGAAAAAGGTTGCATAGTGCTGAAAAAAATACGAAAAACAATCTTATGATGTCTCGAAATGAAGTTGTGCCTGTAACTAAATGTTTATTAATGTTACTAACACCAAATATTTACTTCAAAATTTCTATTATAAAAACATGCAAAATATATTTTGAATTAGACATATCATTTCTATTTTTGAAAACAAGCCAGCTATGTGTTTACAACAATTTCAATACATTTATTTTGAATAGAAAAAATGATTTGTTTAAGACAAAAATTTAAATATTAATTTATACAGCGAGGGAAATTAATCTGTTACTACACATTTTCATCACTTACTTAAAATTACTTAAATTTAAAAACATTCATAAAAATTACTTAAATTAAAAAAAACATTCTTAAAATTACTTAAATCCTTAACATTTTATACTTGTACAACTAACATACTTAAATCATCCCACAATCTTTCCACAATCATTAGAGCCACACATTGTCCAAACATTCATCACACAAACATCCTTCACTCAAATTACACATTCAGAACATAGACATGGGCATGGCTTTGTACCCTGCAGATACACTGGGCATAGCCTGACTTGGTTCCCAAATCATTTTCTATGTTCCATAATTCACACCCAAACACACAATAGACCACTCTTAAATCTCTTAAAAATAACTTACTAAATAACTAAATTTAAAACAAATATTACAACACACTTTTCCCGCACACTCACACAACTTCCTAAAAAAAATTTTTCTCAGAGTCCTTGGTCAGGCATTCTAGATACATTTTCATATAGTTTGCAAATATTTAAACAGTGAATAGAGACTGTAGGTGTGTGATATTGTAATGAACCCTATTTCCTATAGTGCAAAGGATGCAGCTACTGGTGGTCTATCTATCCTCTCAGCTCTGCTTAAATACATTCAAAACTACATGAAAAAATTTTTTAATCTGGAATTAAATTCACAAAATTTTACCTCCACAGACATAACTACCTAACAAAATTTATTCTCAGAGTACTTGATAAGGCATTCTAAATGCATTATCGCATAGTTTGCGAATATTTAAACAGTAAGAGAGGCTGTATGTGCATGTTATTGACACGAACCCTATTCCATATAGTGCAAAGGATGCAGGTATGGGGTCTACCTCACCTCTCAGCTCTGTTAAATACACTCAAAAGTACATGAAAAAAATTTCATCTGGAATTAAATACACATGACTTTTCCCCTGCAGTCACACACTCAGAGTCATACACCTATTTTTGAAAAATATTAACTACTTAAAATTAAATTATATGTCCAAACTACCCCATTACACATCAAAACATATCATTTGGTAGAAGTAGTCATGGCTCAAACAACGTTCTTTAAAATGTATACACTATTTCACAAGCAGTTACAGTGCTCGCCTCCAGTATTTTTAATGTGTGTAATATATTTAAATTTGTTAAGGATTTTAAGGAATATTTCTTAATTTTGTATTGGGTAATGTAATATAATATTGGAGATATAACACCTTAAAAATATATTTGTAATTAGTGATCTGCAGTTGGCTAGGAAAAGGGCGTGCGGGAAGGGGGATGCTTGCTCGTAATGCAGGATGGTCTAGGGGGAGTGGGGGATCAAGGTGCACGCCTCTTGCACCCTCTGGCAGGAAACTGAACTACGCATTCTCTGTGTTTGCTCGTTCAGTGCGGAGAGGTCCAGCAGACTGTAGGGCTGTCCTGGTTTTGATGGGGGGAGGGAAGAACAGATCTTTGCTTGTTTTCCACAGTGCTTGCGCAGTTCGCATTTGTGGAATTGTTATAAGGCATTTCGGCCTTCTTGTTAAGGCACTGTATGGCATTTTTAAAACTGCTATTCGTTTAGGTGTGAATGCTGCTTAGTATATTTTCTTAAAATTGCGAGGGACTATATATTTTTTTATTTTTAAGACACAATTTTTTTTTCTAGTAAAGAACTATATGTTCACTTATCACTTTCATAGTATATATGGTTTTAATAGTTGGTAAACTTCACTTATTTTCATATGATATTAAATTTTTCATCATTTGTTTACAAGAACCATGCACTACGTTTTCCCCCTCTGTTTATTAATCAGAGTAGTTTTCTTAGGGAAACCAAAACACTTCTCACACTTTATTAACCAGTGCAAGTTTTTTCTTAGGGAAACCAAAACATTTTTGTACAGGCAAAATAAATATACATAAATGCGTTCATTTTTAACACACATATTTATTCATTGAGTTGTACAAAAAAATTGTTTTATGTTTTTTTAAACAGTTTGTTTCAATATGTACAACACATTTAAATTAATTTTGTTTGAAATACAAATGATCAATAAATTCTAAGTACATCTAAGATTTCATAAAATACAGTATGCGTAACAATATGTACACAAAGATAGAACACAGGCTGTTTCAAAATATATGACACATTTCGATATATTTTCTTTGAAATACAAATGAGCAATAAATTAAAAAATACATTTAAGATTTCACAAAATACATACATATATATATATATATATATATATATATATATATATATATTATATATTCACATACACACAAACAGTCAGTTAAACACAGATTGTTTCAAACATTTGAAATATTTAAATTTATTTTGTTTGTAATACAAATGAGCAATAAATTCAAAATAAATATATTATTTCACAAAATACAGGATGCCTAACAATAAATACACAAACATAGAACACAGGTTGTTTTAAATACATGACACATTTAAACTCATTTTGTTTGTAATACAAATGAGCAATAAATTCAAAATACATATATTATTTCACAAACTACAGGATGCCTAACAATATATGCACAAACATAGAAAAACAGGTTGTTTTAAATACATGACACCTTTAAACTCATTTTGTTTGGAAAACAGGCGATCAATACTTTCAAAATAACCTAAGATTTCAGAAAAAATACAGGATGACTCAGAATATATATATTTTTTTAGGAGCAAACTTCTTCATTGCAACTTACACAATGTGATCCACACATTTTTTAACTCAAGTAAGTATAGGTGACCACACATATTTTAACACAAGGTAATCCAAAAACATTGTCACTAAAGTAAGTTTAGACTGTTACAAAAGTAAGAATAGGTTGTTTAAAAAGTTATAAGTTATTAGCAACTTCAGTAAACAATGTTTTCAGACATTTTTGTAGAATTGGATCCAGATCTCCTTGTTGAAGTCTACTTTTGATGAGAGAATGTTTCTTATGTCCTTGTTCTATTCTATATGTTTCAATATACTCTTCTTTACAATCAGGGGAGTGTAACATAATGCTTTCAACCAATTCTGTGTATGACTCAATATAATGTGAATGAACATCTTCGATACTACATGGAAAATGTGTGGCTGCAGTCGTATAAAAAGCAGGGCATTTTGTCACATCACTACACTGAATTAATTTGTAGCTTTTTTCGTAACGTACACTCACAGGAATCCATAAATTCCCAAAGAATTCCAGTACACCATAACATATACATTACATTAGACTTGCCTGGTTTCATGGTAATGTAGGGATTTCCAGGATGAAAGTACATCATGTTATGTATTTGCTCTCTAACACCCAACTGAGAACATTAAGTAAGGAACAATGTATGTATATTGTTAAATTGATTCTCTCAATTTGCAAGTTGAAACATGTTTGAGGGCTGAACTTTAATTCTGCAAATTTTATTGACCAATATATGTAACACATTGATGAAATACCCCCTGCACATACCAAGTAACCATACTCTATGTTATCGTGTATAAACATATGAATATTGTTATCACATTCTTTGCAGTACTGAAATAGTAAAACATTATCTGTGTATAAACAAGATGTTCAAAATTCTGTTCTTCCTCACAATATGATGTTACAATGCATTCACCCTTAAGCTTACAGACCTCATTTGGTCTGAACTGGTTTACAAGTCATTACGAACTGTTACAATTAGTTAAATTGGAATCAAAATTAGATGGGTCATTACATGTTAAAAACCCAATCCAATATAAACATTTGAAATGAATGTTTGGTTCACACATTTACTTAACTATTATATGTGAATATGCCTCTCTATAAGTTACAGAATACAATCCATGTTTAATAAATGCATAATTACAAGTGGGAAATAACATTAGATGGAAGTTCACTGTCAGGGCTGAGATACCTCACAGCACAATCATTGCATGCTAAGCCTTCACCAAAGTTAATGCTGATACTGGAATCAAAAGTGTAGCACTAATGTTCGATTTTGTTACACTTGAACTTGTAGAATACTATTGTGTGGTTTAAACAATACTCTTCTGTAGCCTACTTGCAGGACTTCGTATGTGATTGTTGGGTTGAATGCTAATCATGACTGACAATTTAATATTAGACACTCTCCTTTATATAGTCTGAGGTTTTAGTGTTCTTGCTTAGCCAAATGTTGGATTGCTACATGCCACAGGACGACTTTAATTCTTGTTTACCTATCTGTGTAATATGTATCTTGTCACAGTGTTCTGCCCACACTATAGGTACAGAACAGCAACATCCCTTCTGCATGAAGTATTTAATTTTCTTGCATTACATGGATTTAGAAAAGGCTTCAAATGCTAATTAACTCTCATTACAAGGTAGCTTGCTATCGGGCCGGATATTTAACAAAGGGCAAAATTTTCGCCCATAACAAACGTCGAACACTTTAAAAATTTATTTTGGACTAATTAATAAGAAACCCCAATGTTCTTCTCCATTGCACATTTGAATTTATAGTGAACCATTTTCTTCATGTTGAAACCACACTCGCCTGTAACCTGGAGTAGCACTAGCGTATTGAAGTGTCGAATCTTACCGCTCCATCATAATTGATGTACTGGAGCTGTATGTTTGTTACTTTTATATTTTTTTACCAAAGAATTATTGTTTTTTCAAAGAATAAATGTTTTGATGCTTTGCCGGGAGTGTACCGCCGGGAAGATTTTAACACCTACATCATCTTGATATTTTCCTAAATTCAGCTGGGTTAAATCAAAATTACAGACACAAACGATTCTGTGCCCCACATCACAGTCCCACATACCACAAGGCAATATTTTCATGCTGCTACTTCCTTGCATTTACATGGTGTGTTTCTTGTTATTACATTTTTCAGTCCACACAGTGGTGCTCTCATAAAACTCTCTACTGAGTTTATATTTCATTTGTCTAAATCCACGGTCTTTTGTAATTTCTTCGCTTCGGTTTTAAAACACAAATCCCAAGACAAACAAGGCAGTTCATTGTAAGGCCCTAATTACAAGTTTCAATCACAGATTTTTTAAAGTCTAGTTTGGTTTACCAAAGCTCAATTGTTGCTTTCGAGTCAACTTCATCAATACTGGAATTGTATCTTGGTAAAACAGGATGATTAGCACGTTGCATAACTAACGTTTTGCAGTCTTTGTATTACATACTCTCTCCTCAAATGTATAGTGTTTGGCTGATTAAAGAAAGTTGGTGTACCATATGAACATTCTTCATCACAAGGCAAATGCAAGATTACATCTTCATCACCTCTTAAGTCATCAGAGAGGAATGGATACACGTGTTGAATTCTATGTCCTGCAAATGTAGGAAGAAATTCTTTAGGCAGCAATGACAGAGTCTCAATGTCTAAGCTTAAAAGCATCATGGTTTGACCATTTGATAAAATGGCATTAAACACGCTGACACTTTCTTCATCGCAATTTTGGCAGCAATGCCTGTCGTGCATATTACCTGTTGTTGAAGCTTGTAGACTGCTGAACGTATTGGAGAAGTCTGTTGATGTTAACCCATTGGTTAAATATGTAGTACGTCTCGGTGGAATTTGTTGACGTAAACCTTCCCGGCGGTACACTCCCGACACGATCTGACTTCGACAACTGCTGGCTCAAGAGTGGAAGAAAAAATAATTTATTGCTACTTATATACTATACGGATTCAGAAATGCCATGGTTTTGTGTTAAAATCCTTTGAAATCGGACTTTTTCGAAAACTTATTGAAATATAGCTGTTTTTGCCATTTTTAAAATTCATTTCTGGCTTAAATCGCAGTATTTACGTATATTTGTCCAGAATATACACATTTCTGCTAACAGTGGTTGGACAAATTTGTAAAATATCCATATTATAGATGCAATTTGTGTATCATAGAAAAAAATACATATGTTAGTTAGTTTCCAAAAATCCTGCCGGGGTTTAAAATATTGAAACTTTACAACTCTGATATGAATTCCTATCGGTTTAATTTTTGATGAAAATGCAGTAATATTCACTTAAATATTCACATTTCTGGTATAAATGCTAGTTGGCTGTATTTGTAAAATAAACTTGTTAGTTATGCAGAGTGGTTATAAATGTTTAGAGAATATATACACACGTATGTTTAAAATGTTATCTTGTGAAATGTTTGTGTAGGAAAAATTATTAAAAACTATAAAAATGGATATTTCACATATTTAGTTTAGGTTCATTAAACAATACAATATTTGCATTGCTATTCTAAATGATTTCAATCGGTTTGTTTCAGTAAAAGTTGCCTGGACTTTTGGTTGAGTAAATGTGTTTTGCTGTGATTGTGAAATTTTCCTCGTTGAGGCAGGCTTATTCCGGCAGGTGACTTTTGAGGGTTTCGTCTTCGGGAACCCTGTTTCCCACGGGGCAGGTGGGAGAAATGGGTAGATTCTTTTGTTATTATCGAGAGTCAGCGAAAGGATAGTGATGGTCCACACTGCTTTTGTTAAGTAGGCAGCACCGAACGTATTGTCAGGCAGGCGGCATGACATGTTGGTGTGTGGAGTCCTTGCAGGCGGGCGGGGTTGGGGGGGACGCATAACTCTCGGGACGGTGTTTAGCGAAGTCAAAATACTGCACTGGGAAAGGGGTGGGATGTCGGAGGATGGTCTCCAAAAGTCTCCCTTCCTTGCCAGTGTTGTCTGTGCAGCTCGGGGTAGAATAATATATTGTCTTCTCCATGGCGTCGCATGAGTGCATTTGGGGTGAAACAGCAGCACGCAAAAGTCGTGTTGGATGCTAGTAGAAAGGGCAGAAAGAATGACGATTTGGAAGTATTCCGAATACTGTCTGCCCTCACGAGGAAGGAGCTCCGCCAACCACCTACAAACACTCTCTCTCCTCGGGGTGCCCTCCTTTACAAATCCACCTCTTGTCCAGCTTTCACGAATAGAGCACACCTTCCCCGAACGAGCGAATGCGTCTCGCGATCACAGTGTTTGGTTCGCTACATTCTTGTTCATAACATGGCTGTTTATACAATCATTGGGGAATGTTATGCGACTTAACATATATAGAGCTGTATGTTTTACTAACTATTTAAGAAAACATTTTATGTAGTTTGTGTCACATATAAGTAGTCATCATATTAAAATACACACGTTTATTTAAACTTGCTTTTGAAATCAAAGCAATTTTCTTGGATATTTGTGTTAGGAGCAAAAAATTTGTGTGTGGTTTATTTAATCAGTTAGTTTGTCTGGTTTACGTTGCTTACTTCGAGAGCCGAGGAGGGTGATGTACGTGTGAGTATGTGTGGGGAAATGTAATTTTATTGTATTAGCTGGGCATTTCTTTCAATATAATTTGTTCTGTTCGGTTATCACATAATTATGTGATTAATATGAAGATTTGCTAAGGAAAACTGTTCCAACGCATGATTAAAATTGGTTTAACGAATTTGTTTCTTCGAAACATTTACTTACTTTTATGCTATTCGAGGAGTGATTAAAGTTATTAATTTGTTAACCTATTTCAATGTCTCTTTTCACTTAATAAATATTTACTTCGCCAAAAATATTTCTCACATATCTTAACTATTTAAATACTCAGTATAACTACAGTCATTCGACCTGGCCGTGTAGCCTTCTCCGCATATCAGCCACAAAGAAAATTAAAAAGGTCCCTTATGCCACTCTTACAACAACATAAACTCCATTATAAACAATTACAATCCAATCCTCTGGTTAGTCGGCACAGAGTCCACACCAAACGTGCTCTGCCAATATCACCCTTATGATATGAATAAATTAATAAACATTCTTTGATATCAAATAATTAAATAAAATTTTAACATGTTTTGAAATTAAAACATTCTTTAATTAATAGACTAATCGAATTAATCTATTTAATTAATTTGTTCTATTAATATAATTACATTAATAAAATAAACTGTTCAAATAATCTAATTAATTTTCTATCGTGTAATAAATTATTCAGTTAATCTAATTAATTATTCAACTAATCAAACAATTAATATATCTAATTTACATAATATGATTTGACACTTAGTTCACTCTTGCACCAAATTCGATTTAACCCACTCTTGTGCAAAGTGTCCCAGAACATACATGCTCCCTCTACTAACATACATACCTAAATTATCCATATTTACGACATTAAAAAAAGGTCCACCGCACCTAAAACATGTAGATTTATATACCACACTAAAGCATTGCACATAAAATTTGGTGGGAATCGGTTGATGTTCCTCGAGTTATGGCATAAATCCTCGATTTTTTTGGTTCGAACATCTTCATATATTGAGGAAAAAATGTTATGTATTATCATGTATGTTTGTATTATATACAGTATACAAATTTAAGCTAAAATCGGCAACATAGTTTCGTTGATATATCGCACTAAGTAAAATTGTTATCATAGGCGCCTTCCTGAAAATAAGCATCTGTTACGCTTGAAAAGTAACATGGCCTACCACAGTAAAACGTATTGACCAAATTTGGCAGGAATCGGTTGATTGTTACAGCGATATGACAACAAAACTTTATTGTTTCATGTGTGGCTATGTTACCAAATGACAGAGAAGTAATACTTTGTGTAGTAAAATTCGATGTGTATTATAGATACTGCCAGTATACAAAGTAATGTTGGAATTTGTTTCCTAGTTCTGTACATATAGCATACTAAGCTAAAATATCCATATGGACATCATTTTGAAAATAAGCATCTATGTTATACTCTAATTATACCAGTTCATATCATATGCCACTGTGCTACTTGTCAGAATTGGGAGGAATCAGTCAATCGTGTCCCGAATTATTATACAACAATTAATTTTATTTATTTATTTATTTTTCCTACACAATGAAGAACACAAGTTTATTGTTATCATATACGATTCGTGATATAGATACTTTCAGCATAGATAATTTGGTCGAAATTGACCGAAAGGTATGGTACATATTCCAAACAAACCTAAAACTTCTTTGGCCACAATTCCCTAAATAAGTTCCTAATTAATTAAAATTGAATACGTTTACCTCGCCTACCATAATATTACGTACTTGCCAAAATTGACGAGAATTGGTTGAGTAGTTTTCGAGATGTAATGTAAAAGCTTTATATTTTCAAGTGGAGCTATATTCCAAAATAGCCGACCAACAGCAATATCCATCTCTAAATTCAATGATTACATAATGTACTGCCAACATACAAAATTTGGTTAAAATCGATCTAATGATTGCCGAGTTATAACATATCCAATTAAATATTAAAATGGCTGCCATTTTGAAATTAAGCACTCAGCGTGGTCGAAAACTATATAAGTTAGATGTACTTACCAAGTAATGTTTGCAGGCGCACACATAGACACAAACACATACACACACCTTTACACATAGGCAAGAACATGATCTAATAAACCTTTCTTTCCTTCGGAAAGTTAGTTAATAAGACTTTCCATCATCATCATCATCATTGGAGCATAGACCATGTCCGAACTTGGAAATTTTATTGTGACTCATTGTCGGCATCTTACTATGACCTGATCAAAGCTATGCCTGTACCTTCCCTTTTGTACTGGAGAATACTTATCGATCACCAACATGCTGTAATCCTCATTCCAGCACAAAGAAGACATCCTCAAATTCTGCTGATTTTTTATTGACGTGGTCGTCGTACACATGTCGCAAATTAATATCGTCCATGCGAACAACATGAGGAAATTCACATAATCATACAGCAACTCTTTTGGCATGTGCGAATAAGTTTGATCGAGAAACACACAAACTGTGTTCGCATGTCATCCCATGCTAAAGTACTCCTGGATGCAAGTCTGTTTCTCACATGTCACATCGTTGAAAATAAATATGGAGTTTGGCAGTGCTTCGCTCGGTGGCACGATGGCTCCATTATCACTGCAAGGAAAATATTTCAAGCCTTCAATGGCCTGCAGTACATGGGCCAGATACTGGTATTTAGGCTGTGTAAGGGATTTCGAGTGTAGGTACATGTTCTCGAACCCAAGACCATTCGGTTCCTCCAAAAGGCTGAGAAGCACACACGTCTTACCACTACTTGATGGCTGCAAATCTGTCCTCTCATGATATTGGGTAACAGTGTGACATGATGTGAATGGTGTGAAGTTTCGACATCTATCTTGGTGATGTGGATCTTGCTTGATTATCTTCATGATACTGAAACGAAAACATATCAAGTTAGGGTATAAATTGGTTCGTAGTGCAGTAGCATGTGACGACTCGTAGAAGAAAGATCAAATCTGTAAAAGTGTTTGTAGATATGCTGTTGAACAATCTACCATCTGAGCTACATATCATTGGATATAGGTTCTGCGGGCTAGAAACCAAGCTAGCTGAAAGGTTGGCACAAGGCAATATGGGAATCAACATGCTGGATGAGGCTTACAAGTGGCACGATATCCCCTATTTCTAGCACAAGGATCTGCAAGCCAGGCACCAGTCAGGCACGATACTTGTACATAGGGTGGACAAAATATATCGCGCACTGGACACCGAACTCGGAGAAAAAAATAGTAGTGTGGTGACGTTTCCAACGCGATGAAAGCCAAGGTGAAGATGGGCACGAGGGTGAAGAAAGCAAGATGTAGTTCTAAGAGGAGAAGGAAGAAAAAGACAGGAGGATTCCTTCCCACCTGGATACTTGCAATCGGTGCTCTGGATGGTATCGCCGGGCCCATAACAAATATCGCTAGTGCGGTAAAACTAGCCTTGAACGAATGTAATAAATTGGAGAAAAACCGTCACCACAACCATAAACTGGAAGCTAGCGCCCTGGGTAAAAAAAACGGCCAAGAACATTACATGCGATGGCCCTACTGAAAAGGATGTGCAAGAAAGAAAAAGCATCGCAGCAGCTAATGAATTCTTTATTGAAATGACTTCTCACGGATGTGGATTTGGAACTGTTTGCATGCAAACTGCAGATACCTCATTTGCGCGGTGTATTCATGCAAGATGTTTTGCCCCTTAAAATCAAACATGACGAATGTGCTATAATCAACCTTGATATGACAGCCGGGCCTGGTACACAGTGGGTAAAGTATGTCAAACATGGCAAACATGCTGTATACAATGGCAGTTTTGGTAATTTGCATCCACCACCCGAATTGCAGTGGTACCTGAAAAGTGGCAAACTGACTTACAACTACGAGAAAGAGCAGATGCCGAACATGTGGAATTACGGAGCGGACACTTCTGTCTTCGATTTCTGGTGCAGTACAATAAAAAAAAAATCGTAGGTAAATAATGGTTCGTTAACATTTTTACATAAAAGGTGTTCACACCTACATTCCCCAGTCAGTATGTTGGTATCCATCATTCTAAGTGGTAAGACATCTGAGTTGAGGGCGATGTTTTACCCGTCCTTGAAGCTGGAAGGTGAGTGGATCATCAGCTTTTCAAACTACAACTCCATATCAAACATAGAAGAAAACGTGAATTCTGCATTCCAGTACATAGTGGCAGGAGATGTGAAGGATATCAGCATTCCCACAGCCACATGCGACCTGAAGGAGATAAGGAATTCCATTAAGAAATCCTTGCCATCGAGCGTAATTTTCGAACTTTGCAGTAACAGAAATGCACTGAAAGTAGCAATATTTTGTAGTGCCGATATCGATTTAACTGAAACGGATACCATCGGGCTAATGCTGGGGTTCGAGACGAGAATCTACAAAGCTAGTAAAACGCACGATTCCTCGTGACTGGTGAACATATTTCCAGTGAACTTGAAATGCATATACTGTAATTTGGCGAGTGGCTGCTACTCAATGGTAAAACTAGCAATACACTGCATAAGTTCGCGCCAATGACCCCACCAGTTTATAAACTGGCCGAAGTTCCGAAAAGCATCGTTTGTATTCCTGTGATCGCGAACCTTTCACTTGAAATGATAGGATTGAGTTTCGAGAGACAAACCGTGCATAAAGTCGAGCACAGCTCCAAACCTGCGACCAGTAGAGCTCAAGATATTGACATGCATACATGTGCCAATGGTAAGTTTCTACATAGCCTAGGGTTTAAAGTGAACAGGCTTGGAAGACGACAATATAGTGAATGTGACCTAGAATGTGGAATTCGACGACAGCATCGACAAGTTTGAGCTGAATTTTTACCAGTCATATCTTACTGGCCCCTACACTTTCAGGCGAGCAAGAGGTTCGAATCCCGATACCTCGTCAAGATATTTACACCCTGCCTTTACAATCATTCCTGCGCATCAGAGGTAAGCTCACGAAAGAGGACAGGACCCACCCTACCACCACTGTGTTTGTTCGAAACTGTATACTACACCTTTCGAGCAAGTAATATAGGAACTGAACAGCATTATTGTATATGAAACATGGGATTTGGGCATAACCACCACCCTAAATAGCTACCTCTCACACCAAACAAGCCCGACATGATAAAAATCGCAGGTTGGACAATTGAAGACGGCTACAAAGTTTCCATCATCATCGAATGCAAGTTCGAGGTGAGAGTGCCACTATCGATGTTATTGGGTTTCGCTGAATATTATAGGAAGATTATTATAGGAGCCAAGCAAGAACTGGTGATAATGAGAACCACCTCGCATCTCGATGCAGTGCTGGGAGTTGGAGGAAACCCGCAGCCCGTCGCTGTAACACTGACCAACATAAAATGGTTCGTTACCCATGTGACTCAGAGCACCCGTAAATGTGTGAAGCTACTGATCTACGTCAACAAAGAAAAAGTCATCGAGATAAACTTCAGGAGAGCTGGATTTGGTTACTTGCCCAGTCCTGCCATCTGCCACCTCATTATGTCATACTAGCATTTCAAGCGAACAAGCAACCCAACATCTCGGCAGATAAATCGACCTTCGACCACTGCAACATCCAGAACGTAAAAATATTTTTGAATAGCGAACACTATCCATACGTGGATTTGAACACCTCCTTCGACCAAGAAGCATTTACATTGGTGTATTATCTGGATGCTCAGTTTCAAGCCCCCTACTATGGAGGCGAGTCCTACCCCATCCTGATCCCAGAAAGGTTCCATTAAACGTCACCATTGCTGGTCTTCGACATATTTAAACAAAACAAACGAGTTCAAAATAGCATGGTCGATTGTCATATAGGAATTTTTTTCTTTAAACATGCCAGCAAACACTGTTGTGTACTGTTTGAATTTTTACGACAGAGTAGTGAGCTACGACAGCTTTTCGGGGCTGATGAACATGGTGAGCTAAGCGTATATGAACAGGATGATCACTGCTTCTCACCTCAGTTTGTATCAGTATGTACTGTAATCTGCAAGGCTCCTATAGCAAGAACGGCTATGTGCTAAAGGAGATCACAGTGACCTACAACGACGATGGAAAAACGTGTATGTGCTCCGTCTCCCCCAATATTCATGGAATTTGTTGGTCGAGAAAAGCAAGAAAATGAACGATTGGCTGACCAGGTACTACCATGGACTGGAGTGGGACGAAGTAAAAATTCCGCACCATCAGGTGGGAAATGAGCTGCGCGACTTGCTGATGCAGTAACCGCAAGGTCCGATTTATGTGGCAGGGTCTGAGCAGAAAAAATGGTTGAGCGACTTGTGCAAAAAAGAACTGGAAATCATCGACGTGCAGTTCGAGTATGGCTGTCCTTCGTTGTGCAAGCTTATGAAACTTTACGGCAACCAGCAGCGACATGTCTGCAACAAGTTAGAACCTGACCGTACACATATGTGTATTAACGCACAGTTGCTGTGCAAATGGTATGCACAAATGGTATTCGTTCTTGGACTGTGAATCGACGAGTTACAACTAGACACGAAGTCACCCGAAATGTAAGAGAAATTTGGTTTTTGTGTGGTGGCACCCGCCATATATAAGATGAGAAAAATCAACGAGCTCATTTAGTCGTTGCCTAAAGGTATGACCGTCATGATGACTTAATTCTGTCCTACGAACATTTTTGCAAATACCAAGTCAGAGTACGGTAGTATGGAATACAGTATCATTGCAGAAGATGGATACATGCGCACCTATACAGAAACCTGCGATGGCGGCATGCAGCATTGGCCTTTTCGTGCAGTATCCAATCGTCTTCGAACCATCACAGATTCAAGGGGATGATCCGGGACCATCAGATTACATTGTGTTCCACATGATGCTGCAGATGCAGCTGCCCTGCACCATCGACCAAATCATCGCCCCGGACGAGACTAACGATACTATCCACACGCCAGACTGCTGTGGATTTTCCCCAGGTGGGGCACGAACGCTCCCAGCATCCCAGGGCCTGGGTGCAAGAAGGATGCTAACAGTCAGACGACCAGACGCCGTCGAGTACAGTGTCGGCGCCAGACACTCGTGATTCCCCCCCCCCCCCCCCCAATTTGAAGCTCCGTGTAATCGTAGTTCATGGTCGCAGATATGCTCTGTTACAGCTAATGACTACAGAGATTGGCCACTGCGAGGTAGCACAATAGTAAGATTAGACACACATGTCCCCAAGGACATATGTTAGTATAAGGTATTTAGGTTAGTTTCATTTCCTCTTATCTCTTCACAGGTTTTCACCCTCTCTTCCCGTCCATGTAAAAACCAGTAAGTGTTGGCCCTGCTGGCACTTGCTGGCAGCTCACTCTCTTTCTTTTTAGTTTCAGGAATCCAGTGGGAATTCGGAGGGGAAAGGTTAGTGGTGAGCAAGCACCACTCTGGTTAAAACCAGCGCTCCCTCCCAATAAAGGCAAATGGAGAAATAAAGATCCTGTCCTCTCTCTACTAGTTTTTTTCATACCTACTAACAAGAGCATGTTTCCACACACTCTGTTATCCTGTAGCGTTTCTGATTAATGCATGCAACAATTTTGCATTCTTTCCTGTCGACTGGGTTTTTATGGTGTCTATGCCAGTGTTTCCCAGTCTTTTTTTAGTTATAACTTAGCTACACAGTGTGTATAAGAAACATCTGTACAAACTCGGGCACGTGATTCGTGACCGGAAAAGTGGAAGATTGATATGGGACACCCATGGTTTATCTCAAATAATAAGGGTTGTAGCAGCACCTAAAGGTGGTAGGCTACAAGGACATTGCGTGGGATATTAGGCAAAGTACTTGCGTTAGAAGAACACAAATTGGTATACGGAGCAAGCAAACTAAGATCATGGATACACGGTAGGTATGGTCCGTCGTACACACCCCTATCATGTAAGTAATAGGGGTTGGCACCGTTTGATTGTATGCAACACGTAAACCATGATGTTAAATTGATTGTGGATACCATGGGATGAAGCAGGACGACGCAAGTAGCAAATTATCTCCCCTTTTTGCAACTCTCTAGTTAGATCGCCAACGAAGGGTACAGTGGTAGCAATAGCATGGCCTGGTGAGTAGACAACCCTCCTCGCACCCGGAGGAATTCAGCGGAGAGTCCCCGCTGAATGCGTGAAGAGATTGTGGCGGCACGTATCAGCGAGGTATTGAGAGCAGATGAGGGTGATTGAGATGAGAGTTCTGTATCAATGTTCCTCTTTTCCGGGCAAGTATCACGTGCCTGTGTTTGTACACAAGTTTCATATACACGCCGTAGGTACACTTGAAGAGGTAGTCATGGCCCCAATTGCTGGCTATGGCTGCCCAATACCTTTCTGTCGCAATGCATGTCTCCTTGCATGATTTCCTTCCCTTGTAGACGTAAAGGGTTCGCTCTGAGACGCAATTAGCTCCTATCCTACCTTCGGCGTTCCACCTAACACTTAGAAATACGGTAGAGTAGAAAAAATTACACAACAAAAATATTTTCTATGTGATCTGATTCCTGTTACCTGATTACTATACAGCGCGACAGTTAATGCAGCACTGAATTAAAGATTTCAATATTCCTTTCCTATATGGCAGTAGATACAAGGAAAACGACACTGAACAACACGGTTTCCTACATGATTAAATGGAGGCTTCCGCATAAGTATGCTTGGTTTACGATAAGAAACGAGGCCATGTTGACAAGTATGAGAGTTCTGTACCGACTCTCCATTCCGTGCTTGGATATGTATACTCATTTTCGTAATCTTCCTTATATTACAAAGTGGAACTGAATAATGTTTATTCAAACTTCACGCATGTTAACCAATTTATGGGATCAGAACGTTTGAATGTACTTGCTCTCCTACACAACCACAAAGACATTGAAGAGAATATATACTCAATAATTAATCGTTTTGCGAAGAAAAAAATAGGCGCAATGATTTTATTTTATAAAGTTGTAAATACTATTTTGTATTTTTGTATTTTTTTTTTTTTTGGTATTTAAGTTTACTATTTTTTTTTACATTGAGCATTGTTTAAGCATATACCCATTATCTAGGGAGATTTAGCAAGCCATTGCTTCAGTTTTATGTATAGAAAAAAGTAGGCTATATAAGTAGATAAGAAAATAAACGTAATGAACTGTATTTATAAATGAGTTCTTAGATGTACCTTGTCGCCCGGGGCGGGCGACAAGGTACATCTAAGAACTCATTTCTCTCATAGCTCATTACAGCTCATAGCTCTCCAACACTCACGACGGATCTGTCCCTTCAAGAAGCTCCGAAAATAAATCGATAGTGTACTCCCCCCTCCCCCCTTCCCCAGCAAATTTTCGAACCTGGAGCCGCGTCTGAGTCGTGGAGGAGGATCAAAGTCTACAGTGCGGCTATGACGAGGTGGATTACCAATCGAGAACTTACGGTCATAAGTACTATCCAGAAACTTGTGCGATGCTTCGCAGAAGGTGGTGCTTACTATCACTCGAAAACTGTTTAACCATGCATGTAACAGTCTTCTAAAGTAGAGTACTATATGAACTCAATTTTTAAAACTATAAATATGTTGTGTATTGACAATGTACTAATTAAATAATTTTTTAAAAATATCTCTGTGTTTTTATTTATTTTATCCTTACTCATTTATTTTCAATATAAAACATTTATTTTTCTCTTATTTAAATTATTGAAAGTACACTGAATTTTCAATTTATTTATTTTCTCTTAAATGAATTATTAATGGTAAAATGAAGTCTCAATAAAATTAATTTGTTTTCTCTTAAATTATTTCTTAATGGTAAAAAATAATTCATTTTCTTATATTCTGACACTTCAATTTTTATACAACAAGCTATAATGTTTTATAATGTAAAGAAAAGGGATATACATACATACATATACTATATTGTTTAATGTAAAAGATATATACACATAATGTTAAGATTTTTTTAATTCTTATCTTTTACATTTAACCAAAAATAATTTTAAAAACATTTATTTTACATAATATATCTTTTACATCACATTGTATTTTTTTTTTCAAGTTATGTTCTTCGGTGTACATATTTCTCTTCTCCATGTGGGGCAAGTCCACCACAATCTCCAGGGAAGCCGTCCTCACATCCATCTCGAGTGGGGGGCATGGTCGACCTCCTTCGTTCTCGCCTCCCCTTTCCCCTTTACCATGTACATGGTATGACCATGTACATAGTTCCCTGAACGTTTGAACCAGAGTCTACGCAGTACGTTTGCTAGCACTTTTTTTTGGAGACATTATATAAAGTTACTTAACTAATAGTATATTTTTTCTCCAGTGCTGCGTGACCGAACTATGTAGGCGGGGTTGCAACGCCGTGCCGGAGATGAAAGTACTTCACCTAAAGAAACTACAACAAAGCAGACAAACGAACACAAATAAAACAGAAAAGACAAACGAAGGAGATAGGAATGGTAAGTGCATTGCCGCCTCCAGACTTTTAATGTGCGTATCATATAGCTACCATTTTATATTCATTATTACAGCAAGGAGAAGTTGTTGAACCCCCTCACTTCCCACCCACCACTCCCCCCTCACCCCCCCCCCCCAAATTCCACAACCGTGAATTGTTCGTAACCCACGAGTCGGACGTCTAACGTATGCGCGATATCATATTTGCACGAAATTGTGATTATGGAAGTAAAATGACGAGCATATCACATTGAAAGGAAAAGGGCTTTATATTTTATAGTCTCTATCGCATTGCCTATTCAGGTATATCTTAATTTTGTCTGGTGGTGAGGTGGAAGTGAAATCGCTTCAGATTTTACACCACTCGAGGCGAGGAACTGCCTCTTATTATGCCTTTCGACCTCATTCACCCTCCCACCCAGAGAAAGGCATCTATTCATCTATTAAGTACATTATAGGCTGTTCACAGTAAAGTGAGCACTATTTAGGGCCCTTCTCAATTTTGATTTTCAGCCAATTTTGGCCTTTCCGTACTTGCTGGTATAAAAATTGTGACGTAACTAATAAATGCAGTGTGTAGATTTCACGACTCTCAAAAGTTAACATCTGATACCACAATAAAACACATTATTTGCTTTTATTCCTCTTGTAAGGTCCTTAAAAAGCGCTCACTTTACCGTGAACGACCTATACCAATCCCCTTTCCAAAATCGTTTTTCCTCCATCAGAGAAGAATATATAATGTCATTGCTTCATGACTTCGGTGTGATGAATAGAAATTAAAATGTGACTACAAGACACTAGTCAAACAATATCGAACAGAGGGATTCCACGGTGGCTGAGCGGTTAGCCTGCTCGCCTCCCAACAAGGCGAACCTGGTTTAATCCCCGGACGGGTCACTCCGGATTTTCGCATGTGGGAATCGTGCCGGACGATGCCGTTGGTCGGCGCGTTTTCTCGGTGATCTTCCGTTTCCCCCCCCCCCCCCTTCATTCCGACGCTGCTCCATACTCACCTCAATCACTATATCGGCTCTCAAGACCTCGTTGTTAAGAGACGCCGAAATATTTTCACTCCAATATCGAACAGAGTAACATACCTATATTTACAAACAATGATTGCACAATGTTTCACAAAAACTGTGTGTGGCCCCCATGAAAGAAAAACAAAACAAGGCAGACGAACCTTGCGTACAACGCCAAGAAATCTTGAAGAAAACACAGTTGCCCACGAATAAGTATACCAATGGAGAGACAATAATAAAAGCAAGGCAGACAAACCTTGCGAACAATGCCGAAAAATTCTTGAAGATATTGCAGTTGCCCACAAAGAGTGCAGTAAACAATAAGGTGAAGACAAAATGCAAAAGACTTGTGAAAATAAATACCTTTCAGTCCACATCAAAGTAAGACAGGCAAACCTTGCGTGCAACACCGAAAAATCTTGACAGTTCAGCTGCCCACGAATAAGCGTAGCAATGAAGGGAAGAAATGCGACAATAAAAACCTCGCCGAAAATCATGAAGACGACACAGCTCACAAAGAGTATAGTAAATAACGTGAATACAAAAAAGATGATCTGGATGATCCAATGGTATATACATCTGACAGGACGAGTATACAACTTGCACGGGCTACAGCATGCCACCACACAATCTAACATAATGCCAGCCAAAAGAAAATTGATAAACAAAATAACTGGCCGTGTGGTTGGTTTGTATGGCATGGTCTTTGTACAACGACACACCTGAGAAGATATCCATCATCCTGCATGGATTACAGCTACCATTATGTTTAGTTAATGGCACACTTGACAAGATATGCATACTCTTGCATGGGCTGCAGTGTAGCCCTACAGCTGATGTTGAGATATATTTACACATCACCATCGTCATCTTCCATTATCTGCCTCTTGTCACCAGTCAAAGTTAGAACAAATTAATTTATGCATTCAGTGTATACATCGTGCTGGTGCGATCTGATTGTTTTGACAGTAACACGTAAAAGTTGTTGTCGCATCAATAACTTTTTACAGTCTTCAAATGTTATCTTATCCTTCACTACACATTTCTGGATATCTTTAAATTTTTGGTGGCCTTGTTGTTACATACGTAGAGATACATTTCAGCCCTCAGCCTCACGAACTCGCTCATCAGTTCGCCACCGCATTCATCTTTAGATTTCCCAGGAACTTTAGCGTTGGTAAGGGAATAGCAAGGATGTATGGCGGGTAGGCACTGGTATCGAGCTCTACCATTAACTACATATCTTTAGCCAGGCCCTGATAGAAATCGTCGGTCTATATCTGATATAAGAAGCTCAAAGTCATCCTCAAATTTGTTCTTCATTACATCATAATGGAATCTATACCTCAGGTTCTTGAAGAGGCCTAGTACTTCAAAGCTTGCATATATCAAGTATTTGTGCAAAATATCGGTAACGAAGTAAAATACAATGAAAACATTATTGTTCTCTCGGAACATTATTGTGTGTTATCGGCACCTTCAACGTAAGAGCCGATATTTTGCACAAATACGGCATTTTTTTTTAAGGGCTCATGCCTCCCTTAATTTTCGGTTTATGTATAGTGTCATATATGTTTATCCTTTTACTTTTTCATGAAGAATCACCTCCCGAAGTTTATCGGTCTAATTGAGAATCACTCTGTAGAATGTACTCTTTTTCCATCTTCACCAGAAATAAATTTTCTGCATATATAATCCTATCCTTGAATGTTGGTTTTGTAACAGAAACTTTTTTTTTGCTCTTCTTTTCTTGCATACTAATTCCATGTCATCTCTGTTCCTTTTGTTTTCCATTAATTTTCCAAATGTAACATTGTTCATTAATTTACAGACATATTTTTCAAAACTGTTGTTTGTTGCCTGTAGTTTCTCTGTGTTTAGATCAATATATGGTTTGAGCCATGCTTCCTGTTCAAATTGCAGTATGCTGTGTATTTTGGTTACTTTGAGCATGTGTTCCAGTGTCTGCTTTAGATTTCTGTAATGAATTATATAATTTTTCTTTTCTTATAGTGTAGTCATAAGCTTCTTCTCCTTTGAGCCTGGGGGACATTTGTTCACCGGCATAAATGGTAGATCCTCATGTACTTCATACAGGACTGCGAGGTACTCGATATCCACCTCCAGTATGCAGCCTGTGATGCTGTCGTCGGGGATACCCATTACGTCAATGTCTGTGCCGTTCCACTAGAAATCACGTATGGGTAGGGGTAAAGACATTGCTCACCCATGTAGATTATTTGCATCCACATAGTGGAGGTAAGCCGGTTCCTTGGTGGCATCGTAAGTGGATGGAATGTACTTATTGTTTGCCATGCAAAGATTCTTCACACTGGACCACGCTCCTCCCCATCCCCTTATTCATTTTTCAATGAACAAATACATGTCGTAGTCTGTGAGTAGTTCTAAATTAAATTTGGTAAGTTTTAGCATCCTATCAAACGAGAATCCTGACATGCTCACATAGCGGACGCCGTCGAGACCAAAAGTTTCGAGGCACAGTTTCCTGAAATTTTCGAAGTTGTCCACTAGGAGAAGGACACCCATCTTTATATAAACTTTAGAGTAGTAACCAGGGTTCTACAATTAAACTTGTCCCATGCATTCCTCGCGTGCAAGTAATATTCATCTGATATGTTTAAGTATGTCAATCTATTGAAACATATTTCCTTATGTGGGCGTTGTGGTTTGTTCAACTTGGCCAAGTCTGTTATATAGTCATATGGGAATACTCCTTTGTGGGTAACTAGTGCCATTTCATGCGGTGTAAGTAATATATATGTATTTTTGAATTCGTTTCTTGGTAGATTTTCGGCAAGGGTGGCCGCGATTGCGGACATAAATGTAAATGTATCAACAAATTAAATACTAAATCTCTCCCCTAGTAATTTAGAAAATGTTATAAGCTTCTCCTACGTGTGCGGGATTTTGAAGATTTCCTTGTCTTCATAACCTAGATGTATAATAACAAAATTATCATTATAAGCCAAATTGTTGTATAATATAGGCAGATTCTTGGGGCAGCGACAGTGAAAATAGCATTCGTTACATGTGGGGCCAATATTTTTACCTGTAAAGGGACAGTGGTCCATTACCAGCGGGTTTCTGTCGGTAAATGGCATGGAGCAGTAGCAGCAAATTGTATAATAGTTGCAGATTCGTTAGGGGTTCAGTTTCCTCAGTTACTTCGTATATTTCTTTGACTTTTTGTCCAATTTCGAATATATACTCTATACATTTTTCTTCTGCATCGTCACCTGTATACATTTGGGGCTCAGTTGGTAGGTTTGCAGTCTTGCTTGTTGGAATCACATTGTGATCCACATATACATAATAACAGTAACTATATGCCTCGTGTGTCTGGTATGCATATGTGTGCGAGTGGCTAGGGTCTTGTTGGCAGGTGTAAACTGGTTTGATCATTGCCTCAAAGTCAGCATATATGACAATGAGCATCTTGTCTACATTATGATATATTTTAAATCTGATGTTTGGTCTTTGGCCATATTTATCGTGCTGTAGCATCTCTAATCTTGCTGGGACATCGAAATTACAAAAAAATTTTGTGTTCTTCAAGGGTTTCAGAACCGGCAAGACCCGTTAGTCCTACTAAAGCATGGTAATAGAAGAAATACTGTTTGCATATATGTATTTTATCCTCGTGGGCCGATACCTGGACGCGCCAATATCGAAAAGTTCTTGGTGTAGGTACAGTGAGCATTTTCCTTAGTAGCTAACATTAGCAGGTCAAAATGTTCGGACTTCTACTTGTTCAACACTTGTATGGGCATGACCTCCTCATCGGTGAGCGAGTACTCTCTAATGTAAGATGTGTATAATGTGTGCAGTGTAGGCCCCTCATAGCTCGCCACAATGTGTAGGAGTATTTAGATATGTAGAAAGATATGACTTGCATGACAATGCACTATGGTAAACACTCATTGATGTAGCTCTTGCACATATACACATAACACAATTTCTACACTGTGTAGAATAACGGTTGTAGTCAATTACGCATTTACATATGAGTGAGAGTTTTATACGGTGTTGGCTTTTACTGGATTCTTCACTCAAATGACATATCTTGTTATTGACCACAATTAGTATACATATGAAGTATGATGTGAAGTAAAATGATAAAAAACATCCAATTGCCAATTAAATATAAGCCAGTACTTGGTATACCCAGGTAGGAGTTGTCATTTGCCTAGTCCATGCCTAGGCAGAACTTCGTTCAGCAGATCAACACTTATGAACACCATTTGTGTACATGACCAATCAGAATTAGTATTAAAATATATTAAAAATAATTAATATGAATTAAATAGAAAATGGGACATCAGGTAATGCAACTCTGCATGAAAGCAGTCAAAAACGAACATAGGTAGCTTGATATTAATACTTTAATTCAGCCTTTGTCAAGAGACTTTTATGCCGTGTTTTATATAAAGTAAGTACTTTAAGACCCTGATGGCTAGCAGACAAAGCTAACGAACGACACAAGAAAAATCCTACTGCAGATAAATGTGGCAGTTCCTAGCTGAACTGATCCTAATGCTAATGTACTCACATCTTGCCGTTGTCAATAAAAAAAAAATTATTACGTGTCCAAAATGTTACTTCTACTCAAAAATAAAAATTATTAAGTTGCAATAATGTCAAAGTTAGTTTCTGTGCAAATCTCAGCGAGATCACAAAAATCCTCTTTAGTTTACCGTGAACAAAAATAAGATTGGATGCTGGGTACTTGAAAATTACAAGATGGCGTCGTTGCCAAAACTTTTAGAACAAATTGGCCGATGCTGTCAAATACCAGGTGTAGACCGTACTTATAAATATTTATCTGGTGTTACGTTTTGTTGCTCTCGATGCGAAGATAATCTTTATTTTGCAAGCAAACGCTGGCAGGCTGCTCACGTAGGGAAGTAGGATATATGACAGGGTGCATAAACGTGCAGATTTTTCTCTCCTACACTTTAACATAGCTAAGATACTTCTAACTCCTATACCACTAAACCTAGCAAAAAGAGGCAAAACTCGGCTCTCGCTTAGTGCTGGTGACAAAATACTTAAATTGTAGTAGGGGAAAGTATCTAAACATCCTAAAATCTAAATAAAAATGTTACACTTAGCCCACTTTCAGGCGAGGGTCCTAGCCTATATCTGATCGTTATGGAAGAGAGAGTGTTAAGCTCGATTGACTAGAACTATCTTAAAGGGGCTTACCATTCCAGCCAGTCACAAGTCAGGATTCGAATATGTGGACCAATGGGGAGCTAAAACCCTTCGAAACCACTTAGATCCACTTTCAACGGCCTAACTGCTTAAAATACCTGTAGTATGAGGTCTCAAAACGGATACAAAAATTAATACAAGAGAGCGAAAAAAAAAATTATGTGAAAAATAAATACAAAAAGGGTAACTAGCTATTCTCCTACTTTAAACATAATAATACTGCCACCGTACAGCTAAGTTAAAAATCCCACATGTAAAATAAAAATAAGAAAACTTAAAAATAAATTTAATGAAAACAAACATGAAATTACATAAGTGACATGTGTGGAAAAAGATTAACATAAAAATATATATAATTTAATATGTGAACGTTACAAGTATGAAAGTAAGTACATGATAATTATATGCGTGAACGACGGGCATTTTGAGGGTGTTACAGAAAACATCATCTGATTCACGAATAGTTTTTATCAAAAAACGTGAAGGAAACAACTAAAACGTGACACATGACAAAATGTAACGTCGTAACAAAGCACAGGTGTCAATAGTGGAATTTGCATTCAAATTTAATGTACTCTGTATCCATCATAATGATATTAAAATACAATCTCTATAGCATTACAAAACATGTAGTATATCAACAACTCAATCAAGAGATAATATTTATTTATATATCAAGGGTCTATTGTTGAGGTCATGTAAAGAAAAAGAACTATAGCGAGGGGGCAGAGCTAGACAGTTTAGATTTTTTCAATTTTATGCTCTCCGCTGTAGTAAAATGTTATACATATGGCTATAATGATGTTAACTTTGCACTGTTTATATTTTTTTCTCTATATTTGATCAAGCCAGATTTTGGTCATTTTATTTCATATGTGTTTTGAACCCTTCAAGGATGTGGTCATCATAATAGTTACAGTTTATTAAAATTTCTTTATGTTAATAATCAAATTTAATATGTAAAATAACACAGAACTTAGACATGCAAAATATTATGTATGTCAAATAATGTAATGAAATTCTTACATAGTTTGGTAAAAGTATTACAAAATGTTTCTAAAAATAAGATTTCTATTTAATGTTAGATATATAAATAACCAAGAAAGAATGACATCCATGCAGTTTAGTTTTTGTCTAAATGTTAAAAATTAAAAAAAAGACAGTTTTTTGAAAATATTATATACTGATTCTAGAAGAAATTAATAAAAAAGAAACCATATAATATGGAGTACTTAAAAATTTTTGCTGCTAATATAGGTGAATTACTTATGTAAAACGACACCGAGGATACTTTATTTGACTATGAAGGGCATTTTTCACACCAGGATGTGTTATAAGGAGTTTATACGTAATGAATTCTGTCAAATTCCTGAAATTCAAGTCTGTAAAATGTGTCGGCAGTTTTACTACGTGTGATGAATCTCAAGTAAGACATATTCATTTACTAAGATAAATTAGTAGCCTATACTGTATTTTTCATGTTGTTCTATTATATATATATATATATAAAAGAGGAAACAATAAGTTTAACGAATTTAACTGTTTCTAAGGAATGAATCTTGATAAAGTTTTAAACTTACAATAATGTCTGAACAGAAAGAAAAAGCTGAATTTTAGTAGTTGAAATCAAAAATGTCAATGATTCAACTTATTTGTAAAATTGGATTCAACACCTTGTGCTTTTATAATGATACCCAAAAGACCAAAATAAAATAATATTTTCAAGCAAGAGCTAGCCGCAGAGGCAAATAACTTAATACGTTCTTTCAAAAGTGTTGAAATTTCACGTCAGAATGCAACAAGTTTCACTTCCTCATAATTTCGTGCTCCTCGTGTTATAAGTATTTCAGAATAATGCTGTTGTTTGTTGTGCAATAGTCATTTCTCTACATTTCAACTAAAACTGAGACCAGGAGCCAGTAGTAGGGTGTGGTTGACTCTGGGGCAAGAGCATCGGGCATCGGACCTGGAGCCGGAGGAGCCACCATGTTGTTACGCCACCCTTCTTGGATGTCATTGACCTTTTAACCGTGATATTGACCTTGACCCCGATGACCTTTGACCCCAAAAATAAAAAACCCTATTTTTTTTACCCTCAAAAGCCCCGAAAAATTCCAAAAATTTTAGAAAAATTCCAAAGAAATTTATTATTAAAAATTATTAAATATTATCTGCATTTTTTGACCTCGACGACCATGGAGCTGCAACCTGCATAATCGCTAACTGGTTGTCGACAGTGTCGACTCTGCGAACGAGTTTTCACCTGTGTTCAAAATGCCCATCGGTATGAGAGGGTGGTCTGTACGAAGAGTCCTTTTTCATGCGACGACCGACTGGGAAGTATGGCGGGGCCTGCCGTGGTACTGCATTGTTCAGTACAAAGTCCAAGTTGTGCATTGGCCAATGGCGAAGCGTGGTGAGAGACTGTTGTAGTTCTGGGCACTTTTATTGCAAAGTGTAAGTACAATTTCCCCAGGAAGTGATGAAATATACCAAGGGATATATATATATATAAGTGGGGTGCTAAGTGTGGTGTGTGTGTTGTAAGTTAAAATTGATTTCCTCTGATTCAAAATATAATTTTATAGTCCTACCTTCAGAAGCTGAAAGGCGATCAGTATATATATCGCTGAAAGGATATATATATATATATATATATATATATATATATATATATATATATATATATACACGTACACATATATACACATATATAAACACACACATATACATATATGTACACACTTATTTGATGCGAAATTATTAAATAAACTGATCGCCTTTCAGCTTCTGAAGGTAGGACTATAAAATTATATTTTGAATCAGAGGAAATCAATTTTAACTTACAACACACACACCACACTTAGCACCCCACTTAGCACCACAATCGCAATCAGTACCACTCTTAGCACCACTGTTAGCACCGCAATCGCAATCAGCACCACTCTTAGTGCCACACTTAGCACCATAATCACAATCAGCACCACAATCAGCACCGCAATCCTAATCCCAATCCCAATCTCCAATACTTCCATCAATCTTTAGCTGTTCCACCTGCTCTAAATGCTCTACTTGCTCCACCTGCTGCACTTACTCCACCTGCTTCACCTCACACGATTGGTTGGTCGGTGTCTGCAAAATGTATTATTGGTGCAGAAAAATTGGTTCCACATCAATATGATGCCATACGGCTTACATACTCATGCATTATAAGCAGTATGAAGGAAAGCTGAGAGGTTTAGTTTGACAGCAGCTACGTGGAAGGTGGATCGTCTCGGCTAGTTTCTGCCTCTTCACATAGATTTTTCTCGAGTTTTTGTTTTAAAGGCCATTCAAGGTCAAGGTAGTCTGCATCTAATATGGTGGTAGTAGTCTGTAATGTCATATGCTTGTTGAATATTATGTTTTTTTTTTTCGAGTTTTTGTTTTCTAGGTAAAATTTGATGCACAAAATGGGAAACTAGAGAGATTAGAGCATCAACTGACTAGTGTGACCCAGAAAATTGTTGATTTGAATGACTGTGCAAATGAAACTCCAAACACACTTGCTGAGTTGCTGAATACTGAAATTAATATTGAAAAATGTCCAAAAGTTCAAGCTGACCAGATAGTAGAAGTACAAGAAAATTTTATAAGGTTATAAGGTCAAGTAGTTGAACGTCTAACACAATTGCGTGAAACAACAAAGGAAAGCCTTGTAGTTGTGTAAAACAGCATAGATGTGGTAGCAAGCCCATTACAAGACCTGGAAAATAATTTTCCAAAGGAGATAAGGCAAACACGAACTTGCCTGGAGGGGTAGATGTGTGGCCTCGAGACACACATTACTGCTGTTGAGAGTAGGACCAATGGAAATCCAGCCAATATAGACCAAAATATCCTCGCAAATGTAGATCATCAATGGGTTAACTCTGAAAGGGTTATTGAATCACCTATAGTATAGGTTGCGGTAATTGACACAGAACGTGTAGAAAGGTTGTCTACAGAAACGAAAGCTGATACTATCATGGTACCAGTCGTCGTGAACTTGGAGAAGAAAGTCAACACAGTCACATCTGGTCATAGAAGAAAGTTCCCAACACGGAGGAGGAAACACGTAAGGAAATTACGTAAAACAAGGTTCATAGCCTGTATTAACACTACAAACCAACAACCTCTACCCATAAGAAAGGTAGAAAGATACATGTATACAGTCAGAAGAATGTGACAGTTACCGTACGACGCAGTTTGGAAGGTCAGTATGGTGTGCAAGAATCCGACCACGACGCATATCGACATCCCAGAAAACGTATTAACTACACGTTGACAATAAGTGAAATGAAGTTAACATGCAGAACAAACAAGAAGAATTAAACGGAGCTAACGAATTAAATAAAAATTGTCCAGCTGAAGAGTCGACTAAGAAGTAAACCCGATCGATGTAGTGCAGATACGAGCTACCAATTGTCGAAGTCCATGCGACAACCGCATAATGACTTACTTCAGAGTAAATGTCGGAGAAGAACGCAGAAGAAGTGAAGTCACAAAATTAAAAACAACACGAGCAAGCTTAGCAAACTACAAGGTGATGAGGAGGAAATCGAAATTTCACCTTGGACGCCGCCGAAAAACACACACACACATACATATATTTATATAAGATTAAATTAAATGCAGAAATTACCTAACAGCCAATAATTTGTTATCGGCTTGACTGATGCATATAAGAATGCAAATAAGCATCTCAGAAGCTATACTGCAATTTGCTATATCTGATCCTGACAAGAGACTGTCGCAGAACCTTGAGAATTGAGAAAACTGCTTATATGGTTATTTTATGTCTAGTGTTATTAAGTTCATTGTTCATTTATAATTTAGTGTCTTGTATCATGTTGTTTTACCTTACCCGTACGTTTGTTCGCCAGTCCGTATTACATAAGAATCCTATGTTGCTGCGAAGCTCTGATGTTTCCAGTCGCTTATGAGACAAATAAATGCTGTTATTCGAAGCGCCGTTACAGTTGTATGCAGATGATTCGAAAAACACCAATAATTATAGAATGAAGATAAATGCACTGCATAACATGGCAACGACGGACACGCCACATTCAGTGATTCGCTTACGAGCAAGTTAAGTAAACTACCCGTGGCTGAAAATCATATGGGTAACCTTCTTGAAGAAAAAAAGTAAATAAATAGAACACACACATACACATTTACATACACATTCCTTATCTTGTCCAGTTTAGTTGAGTAGTACTCGCCGTTTGATTGTCTTATATTTCATCACGAAAAAAGTGATTAAGTAATTATTTATTTATTTTGTGGAGCCGATCAATCTTCTTGCCGCTTCTTCTCAGAATCTTTTCACCTGTTGTGTACGATAAGTTTAAGCTAAATTATATACTTTTTTTTAAATATGTCATTGAATTGTAGTTGTAAATATATATGTTCATAATTATGTTGTCCTTGTAAATAATTTCTATAGTGTAACTAGTGAATTTTTGTTGATTGTCTAATAGAAGAGTTTGTTAGAAAATCCATTAGAATTTTAAAAGAAAAAAATAGTATTGTAGAAAATCCAATTCCTAGCATGACTTACTAGCGATTGGGAAAGCAATTTTCCCTGTAGCAGCCTATCCTTGTCAGTAGGGTCTTCATAATTTGAAGATATTTAGTTGTTAATAATGTAGGACTATGTGCTAATTACGATAAATTACTAAGATAGTAATTATTCTCTAAATGCTTGTGAGGCGAGGCACGAAATTGAGGTGTTCTTCACATCAAGCACTACTTCTTCGCTACATAAACTTTGACGTGTGTTTAAGAGATGGCGTGAACTTGATACATTGAACTCGATCAATTAATTAAAAACTGTGGTGGTAGAAGTGTGACTTCTGGGGGGGAAAAAAACTAAGATACGTTTTCGTATTAAGACTATAACTATATTTTGGTTCCCCATGTGACAAGGGTAGCGTAACACACACAGAAAAATATTGAGTGCAAATAAACTGATTCCTAATTAACTAAAACCCCTATGTAAATGTGTTACCAGTATCAGCATCGAAGAATCATCTTGAAGATGTTTTCTTCGGAGTTCCATTGGATGTTCTCACCAATGGAAAACCAGCGCGACAGTTGCTGATTCAGCCAAGGAGAATGTCATCAACATCACTTCACACTGATCAGTATATCAAAATTGTGCCTGGCAGATTGAATTTTTGATGGCGACTACATATACCAACATACCTGAGTGCGGAATATTTTCCGAATTGCATCAGTTTACTAACATTTATTAGAATCTTTAACAAAACTCTTATGTATTATACTGTTTGTTTTTTTGTGTTTTATTTTATTGTTCATTTGTGTATGTCCATTATGTTAAATATGTCTAGGAGTTGAATTATTAGCTTATTAGCTACTTTAATTATGTAAAGAATTATCGTTATGGCATGATGTTTAGTTGTAAGATATTGTTATTATTGTTGAGTAATTTTTACTGTCTCGAGTGTAATTGTTACATAATTATATATATATATATATATATATATATATATATATATATATATATATATATATATATATATATATATATATATATATATATATATATATATATATATATATATATAACATGCTGTCAGATTCCTCGAAATTATAAAAAAAAATTCAATTACTCCATACTTTATAGCTGTGCCTCATTAAAATTGGCATCACACCCGTAGGGGCAATCTGTAGTAAAATGTTATACACATGGCTATAATGATGTTAACTTTGCTCTATAAATAAATCTCTATATTTGATCAAACCAGACTTTGGTCATTTTATTTCGTATGTGTTTTGAGCCCTTCAAGGAAGTGGTCATCATAATAGTTACGGTTTTTAAAATTTCTTTATGTTAATAGTTAAATTTTATATTCGAAATAACACAGAACTAAGATATGCAAATTGTTATATATGCCAAATCATATAATGAAATTGTTTCATTGTTTGATAAAAATATTTAAAAAGTTTCTAAAAAGAAGATTTTTATTAATGTTAGATATAAATAACTAAGGAATTATTATATCCATGTAGTTTAACTTTAGTCTAAATGTAACAAATTAAAAGAAAATACATTTATTTTTATTTTTTTTAAATTTCATATGCAGATTCTAGAAGAAATTGCTAATCAGGAACCATATAATGTGGAGTACTTACATTTCGTGCAGCTAATTTAGGTGAACAACTTATGTAAAACGACGCCGAGAATTCCTTATTTGTCTATGAAGGGACATTTTCCACACCAGGATGTGTTATAAGGAGTTTTTACGTAAGGCATCTGTTAAATTCCTGAAATTTGGGTCTCTCAAATTGTCGGTAATTTTACTACATGGGATGAATCTCAACTAAGACCCATTCATTTAGAAAAATAAATTAGTTGCCTATATTTTTCAAGTTGTGGCTATTAGATATATATAAAAAGAGGGAAAAAGAAGTTCAATGAATTTAACATTTCTGAGGAATGAATCTTTATAAGTTTTAAACTTACAGTGATGTTTAAACAGAAAGAAAAATAACTGATTTTTGTAGTTGAAATATAAAATTTTAATTGTTAAACTTATTTTGAAAATTGGATTCAACACCTTGTGTTATTATAATTACACCCAGTAGCCCAAACTATAAAAGTTTAGTATTCTCAACAAAGAGCTAGCCGCTGAGGCCAAGAACTTAATAAGTTTTCAACAGTGTTTAAAATCCACTCCAGAATGCAACAAGGTTCATTTCCTCATAATTTCGTGCTCCTTGTTTCATGGGTATTTGGGAATAATACTATTTTTTGTGGTTCAATGGTCATAATTTCTCTACATTTCAGTTAAAGCTGACGGTATGAGCTAATATTATTTAATGATTGAGGTATTTTTAGTGCTTGGGTGTAATATGTCGTGTTGTTAAAATAGTTATTTTCCTTATTATTCTTAATTAAAGTTTTAATGAATTTCATTAATGTTTTGTTGAAATGTTCTAATGTTAGTCGTGTCATCTTGTTGTGTTTCCTGTTGATACATTCTACTGATCTAATCAATTGCTTGATTGGAGAGAGAACATCTACTTGAAAATAGTAGGCATATTTATTCATACCAGAATCAAGTTACATTGGAAAACCCCGAGGTCAACAACCTTTCTTGCGAACAGAGTAAAATTAAATTTCCGTTGTAACCAAATTACACCACAGAACATTATTATATATACATTTGTGAAAATGACTCACTTAAAATCTTCTGATAACACACACAAATCCAAAAATTAATTTAACAAATAGTGTCCCTTTCTTGGCCATGGCGATTCTAAACTATTTTACAGGGGGCTTTCACAACTTATTATTAACTTAGCAACCATGGTTTTATTACAGCCAATATCATATTATTGCAGTAAAAAACTAAGAGTGTATCACAGCTTGTGAGGGATGGAGGTGCTAATAAAAATAAAAGAGTTAAATTGAGTTTCTTAATAAATTTAGAAATGTTATTAAAATACACACAAATTTTTTACAGCATTAAAATGCACATGTATACTATTAGCACTTAGTATATCTATCAGAGCACAATATTTAATACTAATCTCTATTAGAGTTAATGATTTGATCACTCTCATTACTCCAGCTAAAGTTACTTGATCTGCCCTTATTATTCATACAGACATGATAAAAAAGTTCATTGCCATACATTAATACCATTCCAAATGTCTGGCACTCACGCAGAGAGTCGCTATTTACCACAGTCCAACTGGTCTGTTCTGCTATCTTCTCTTCCGATGCTTGCAGACAGCACTCACGGGTCATGTCGTTACTAGTCGATCCGATGTTATCACACATTTGGCATTACTGGCTGTCAATGACTCCAAACTCTCAACACAGAGCAAGCCATGACTTGTATAGCTGAGCCGGTCAGGCCCAGAATGTTCTTCGCACCACGAGTTGCGCTGAGGGAGAAGGGGGCGATGATCAGAAATTCATGCAGCCACTATACAGGACATTCGAGCTTTGTAGGATGGGAGCGACATGGGTCCCAACAGCCTTATCGCGGCACGAGTTCGTGACACACAATGGCGAGTGTGAGGTTCTCCAGTTACCAGTTATGCTCTTGGAGCAACATACTTTTCACACTAGAAAAAAATTGTGGCAGAGAAGGGAAAGGGCACCGAGCAGTTGAAAGAAACACTGGCCCTTCTCAATCAAGTTTGTTCGTCCCGAACCGACTCTGCAACATCTGGAACTTCATGAGTACTTTCAGTTTATGTGGACCATCCTTAGGCTTCGATCGTGAGCCTCGACTACAAATTTGAGAGACCACATCATTTATTTGCTTCAGAAACTTGTACAGGCCTTCCCAAAATTTATGAAGCTTTGGGCAGTAATGTGTCAATCCTGGGTTGTACAGCCATTCAAGTTGCCCTTCATGATTTACTTCTCCCGAAATTTTATTGTTATACAACATCGTGGTCCTGACACAATTTATTCTGAGGTTATTTCGAAAGAAATCATAAATTACGACTAGTCTGTAATGTAATTTGCTGACACACTCTGAGTCGGCAGCATTCTTCCCTATTGGTCGACCAAATATTAGGTCTCCAGGGGGGCATAGTTCTCTCCTAGACAGCATCCTTGATGCCTAGTAAACTCGTTAACTGCCGAGCATTAAGAGAGGAGAAACAATGATACAGATGAATTCCAGTCATTTTGGTTGTCTATTACTAAAATAAACAGATCATGTTTAAAGACTGATTCACATTTAAGCCAGTAATGCCAAACATACAGAGAAGACATAACCTACAGTTGTTCGCATGTAAGCTGATTTTTCTGCATTACCTTTTTACTGATTTGTTGCAGTGTGTTGATAGCCATGCCTTTCTGCTCGTTATTTTTAATACTAAGATTCCAAAATAAGTGGTGGATAACTAATTATTTGCTGTAATGTTTCTTCTCTATTTTATTCATTCCATCTGCAGAATAAATTTCTAATCAACTATTTTGAAGAATCAGTAATTTTTTCTTTATGTTTTCAAAATTACTTTACACTTTAGTGATACTTATCAGTTCATTTCCAAACTACATTCATTTAATAGGAGTACTGAATAAAATAAACATTTATGTTCACATATTTTATTATAATTAAAATATTAAAATATTCTTTTCTGCTTTGTCAATACGAGTTATTTACTGAACATATTAGTAGAAGCAAATATGTTAACCAATTGACTTCTGGGAAATACCAGTGAAATCTGCTCTTTCCACAAGCAGAAATATAGCTGAGTCTCAACTTTTTCTACACGGTTCATGTGGAAAACATGGACTGATTCTAATTGACGGTATTAGCTTTCCACTCTGTTTGGTGTGTTTGGTGTACATGCGAATCAGATATTACAGTGCACTTAAGCCTATACAACATCCCATCAGATTCACGGTGTAAGGCTGTAGTCCAAGTCTTCTTCATTCCCATTATATTCGCCACCCACAAACAAAAACAGCAGCCTTAAAATCTCGTCCCCAGGATGAATTTCTAGTGGCATTCCAAACATCGAGAAGGCATGCTCTACGAGTGCATCGGCCACAGTACATGCTTCTTGATTTGGAAATGGAATGGCCACAAGCCACATAGAGAAGTAATCTTGGGCCACCAGTAGATATATATTACCACTCTCTGTCGTAGGCAAGGGACTTATAATATCTGCTGTTATCCTCTCGAATGGGGCACCAACATTTTATTTGTGGAGGTGGACTTATCCGTTAGTCCTTGGTCCTTTTTTTTTGCATGGCAGGTGTTGCTCATTCGGCAGCACCTCTCAACATTCTCCAGACAATGAAGCCAGTTTAATCTCAGTATAACTCTATCGAGAGTCGTATTTACACCAGAGTGACCATTGGATGTCAAATTATGAATTTCATTTAAGAATTCAGAGACCCTGCATTCTGGGAGGAACAATTGTAAGCATGTATGTTTCTCATTATTATTTTCTCAGTTCCTGTAAGTATGCCATTCTTCAGTAAAAGAGAGTCCCATTGTGCCCAGTATACTTTGACTGACGTGCTCAGGCTGGACATCTCGTCCCAATTTGGCCCACAGCAAACTTCTTTCCTTTTTAGAAATGGATGCAAAGTGGGAGCATTTAGCTGATCTTTACTAATACCCTCATCACTCCATGTAGGTAACCCATCCCAAGATACAGAACTGTGGATTCTGGTTCTCTCTACCTTCAGCGATTCACCTCCCTGATCAACCAGGAGTTCACAACGATAACAGAATGATTCACATGGCGCCTTGAGAGTTAATCTGCTTTACAGTAAAGGCCATCAAGATCTGTAATGAATTTAAGTAGTATTGTCGAAAATGCTGTATCTACCAAGCCTTTTGACCTTCAGAGTTCTTGAAACTTATCAGCCAGCATAACTGAGCATGTGATGCTCTTAGGATGAAATATTTCCCTATATGTTTAGGCGGATGTGTGAAATTGCCTTTAAAATTGCAAGAAGCTCCCTGCATGTCACACAGTAATTTCTCTCATGCTTGTAGATTATCTTGCTGAAATATTTTGGTGGCCTCTCCTCCTTGCCCCTCATTCGATGTCTTCATCAATAACATTTATATACAGAATGATCATGCTCTCACTGTTCGGGAAACACAGGATTGGGGGAGATATCAGATTTTCCTCTAGCTTACTGAAAGCAACTTCCCACAACTCCACACTCAATAGTCCAATAGAATTCTGGTTTTTCCTTAGTCAGTTCACTCAGTAACTTGTCAATAATGGTAAACCTATGCAGAAATTGACAGTAGTAGGCACACAAACTCTACAAATGGGTTATGTCATTTTGGTGGCCATTAGGGGCCTATCTTATTTCTGGGTTTTGTCGGGGTCTGTTGCATTTCTTTTGGCCGACAATACATGACCCAAGAACTTAATTGTCTTCCAGAAAGGTAACACTTCCTAGGAACCTGTTTCAATTTGGCAGTGGCCACTTTCTGGAATATAGAGTTTAAGTGTGATAGACACTGATATCGTTATTGTAACAACAATATAATATATTTAAACCTGACAGATGGCTAAAGGGTCAACTTTTCCCATCATACATTCGAAGGTGGCAGGTGCATTACACAGCTCGGAATGCGTACATTTTATTTGACTGATTCATTTCCCTTATACATAAAAAGCAGTCTACCCTTAGTCCTGTGGCGCTTACTCACATTGCCAGTAAGTGCTCTTCATGTCCAAAGTAAAAAACCATTGTGAATGTGTTAGGCTGTTCAATGTGTAGTCTGTGCCCAAATCAGGGGTACGACTTTCCGTACCTCTGTGTCGGCGCTAGTATTTACAAAAAAAAAAAAAAGCCGAATACGATGACGTCGTGTGTCTCCTTAGGGCACTCAATCTTACAGCGACAGGTAGTGGATCTGTATAATGTACTGGCATAGCTCCAGCAATGGCTCCCCTGATTGCTGGGTGTAGCTTCACAGTTGAGCATGGTGGACGTTTTGCAAGTATCGGTCACCGAAAAATAGCTCCAAAGTCTACTTCTTTGTGGGATACTCCTGTGATTTTACTATGGCAGAGACTGTATTATGCTTAAAGCAGGGCCTGTCAGTACAGTTGCGATGTAGTAAGCCCGCTTTTCGTCTGACCAGCCACTGAGGGAGACGACTATTTCAAACTGGTGCTGGTATTCCTGTCAAAGAGTCTGGCCATCGTAAGGGGCGGGCTTAATTGTGAATCCTTTCCTTATTTCTGAGTCCATGACACCAATGCTACAAAGCTGATAGCCACCCTCTTAGGTTGTTTCATTAGCTACAATAACCTGCCCATTATCATCACTTTTCTCGGCTACTGGTGCGATGATAGTGAAGACACGCCCTTCGACTATCCCACAAGGCTTAGTACTCCTTCGCTGAAGAAATTTCTGCCGCTCCTTCTTCAATGCACTCACTTCATTCTCAATGCTGCCCATCTTTCTCCTAATACTGTACACTTTTTAATATACGCTATCTATATTCTCATCAATATTGTCCATACTTTCACTGACTTTGCCAATTTTACTGTGCACACATTCAATTCTTGTACTTACGAACGCACTAATGCGGCCTACACTATTTTCTTGTCTACTAATTCTCTCATATTAGTTATTTTGCTAATTACACTCTCTTTATTATCTATGTTACTATATTTACGTTGACGTTCACAATATTTATTTCGTTACCTAGACTCCCAATTAATGCTCGCTGTAACTCCAGTTCTCCAGACTTTTTTTCTGTTAACATGCACTGCGATGTTTGCACAAAACAGTTTCAATTTTGCATCCTACAGTTGTCATAGTAAACTGATTCTTTTAGTCTCGTTATCATTAGCCTATTGCCTAACATAATTTACAAATAAATGGCTCCGTCCAACTTCTGACAGCAGTGTAGCAAAATTTCCAGGTGAGTATCCGAGTTCGCGAAGAATGGAGGTTTAGATAATAATAAAAGAGCTACTAGCTAAGGCTAGTCGGAGGAGAATAGCTGTGATAGGCTACGGGGCAACAGCTAGTGGGAGGAGAACAGCTGTGATAGGCTACTGGCAACAGCTAGTGGGAGAAGAGCAGCTGATCGACTGACCTTGAGAAGCCAGGAATTTCTGTGCCTGGTGATATCCTAAACGAAATTGTCAATGTCCTACAACTGTCTGGTAGAACTTGTTGAACAGCAGTGACTGTCCAAAACATCGACTGGTTTTTTGAAAGCAGACTGGAGGATGGTTGTTTTGTGAAAAATTCCAGATTGTAGTTGTTGATATCTTTGGACTATGGTTCAGTTTGTGTGTACGACTTCCCTGGGCAGTTGATACTTTATAAATCTACAGATTAATTTACAAAATTACAGGTTAATGCAATATTACAAAATATAAAACTATGGTTGTTTTTGTAAGAAGTCTTCCGTTTGATTTGATTAATTTTAAATTGCTCATTAGAAGGCGCGCTTCCAAGATTAAAAGTAACCTTTAAAAACATAACCAAGGCAAGTGCTCTTTATACTTAAAATATAAACAAATGAGCTGTATAACCCTGTGCATAATTAATAAACAGAAATGCCCGAAAAAGTGTGAGAAGAATGCTATGGATATCAGTATCGAAGGAAGATGGCATATTACTAGTCAATAATGAACTATCTAACTGCAATGACGCTTTCGGACGCGGCGCATCGACACAAAGATGAGCTTTTGTGCAATACGACAAAACTGAGTACTGTAAGAGTTACTGGGCAGCCTTGAAGGGGCTCTCGCTCTTTGCTGGCGTTTCGACTGCCATGCCAGCAGGACACGTCAGCAGGAGTCTCGCTCAAGGCTTGTTGAGAGAGGCGTTGAGTTGATAACAGCAAAGCAGGCGGCGATAAGGCTGACTATACAAGGTCTTCAGGGTCGAGCCGTGACGCATGCAGCCTCGCAACGCAGCCAGTCCAGTGTTGCCAACTCAGATGACTACCTATATAGCATCTCACTCTTATATTGCGGTGTGCTGTGTAACAGACATTCACTCTCCCTTTCCAATACATGATTTCTGTCGTTAACGCGTCCTTGTTCCTCTGCTTGCACTGTTGCCTGACAAGTTACCCTTTTGCAGCCTCAAAAAAATACGCCATTTTCGTTGCGAGCGCGCCATGTAATCACAATGATAGGGCTTCTCACAGGTCTCAGTTTCAAAGGAGTCGCTTAGCATTTCGTTGCAGGATTGGATTCTCCTACGATATGCCAGGGAGGTAAACAGATAAAATTCTCTTAACCAGATAATTTCCTTCGCCACCCATTTGTTACTCAACCTGTTAGCTACGTCGCGAAGCTGGTGTAATGTGGTATCAGTGCGTGCTGTTCATACTGGACTGCAATTTAAGAGTAGGACGCACTATAGCGGACAGAATAATTATTTAGTAGGCAGTGGGTGACCTAGTGAAGTTTTAAAATTGTCGGTGGAACGTAAAGGAGTTTTCTGGATGGAAACTGAATATCGCTGTTCGGAGAGTATAAATATTTTTTTTTAATGTGTATATTATACAAGTTTAAATATATTTAGATGATAGTTCTGTAATTGCAGTTTATAAATCAATGGTATTGTGTGTGTGTGTGTGTGTGTGTGTGTGTGTGTGTGTATATATATATATATATATATATATATATATATATATATATATATATATATATATATATATATATATATATATATATATAAATAGTTGTCGTTGCTGTTTGTATTTCGTGTTATCTTCGCCGCAACTAACCGTACATAACGTGTGCAGTTAACAATATTCAACTACGTCAAAAAAAATTAGTTTTAAAAAAAATGTGTTAAATTAAAAGTATTGGTATAGTCATTATTCGAAGAACAATATGGATTTTTCATAATTCAGTGTTTTTTTCGTGGATTTTCTCAGTTATGGCCTATTAGAATTCTCTCTCTAAGTGTTGGTAACACTGGAAGCCACGCCGACATGGGCAGTAGTTATTGAATGAAAGCTAGAACCGTAGCACGCATAGCGTGTTTCTGTTGGCAGTAACATACTTACTGTCTCCATACCAGTTATTTAACCTATTTTTCTAATGCAATGACTTGGGGCGTGTGTGTTAAGACAAAAGTACATGTTCATATGTCAGGTGTTAGATGTAGGAAAACATCGTCTTCACTGGCCTGTCACATGATGTAAACAGTTTTACTTAAAACAATTTTGTGAAATTAATTCATATGTGCATACTTGGTCTGAGTTCTCACTGCACACGTTCGACACGTAAGAATACTAAGGATGTGACCCGCTTTATAAGAAAATCTAATCTATAAAGTGGAGTGTAAATGTTTGACCGTCTCTTAGCAACGGGGTCTTGAGAGCCAATGAGGGCGAAACGAGGTGGTTTTCGAGCAGCACCGGAATGCAAGTTCGGGGGAAAACGGGAGCTCCCCGAGTAAACACGCCGACCAGTGGGTACATCCACCACATTTCCCGCGTGCGAAAATCCAGGCGAACTCATTGGTAATAAAACCCGGTTCACCTTCGTGGAAGTTAACATGTAAACCAGATCTTTAATTTATACTGCAAATAATCGCGCTTCTTGACAGCCGATCGTATTATTTATTTATTTTCCTTCAGAATGCATGAGATAATTTTTTCCCCCTATTGTGGTAGCAATTTAATGGTAGTAATTAGCCTTCTCCCAACACACTATCCTGAATTACGAACACCAAGAGACTGCTGAGAGCTGAGTCATATCGATTCAAGTTGTATGTTTTTGGTGTGGGCTAGTAGATTATCAATGTATGGCACTTCTTTCCTGCAAGTTGACGATTACTTCCCCTCACTTATCCAGTTCTCGTTGACGGCACAGAGATAAAACTAATTATGGACGCACAAGGTAATCTGCCTACGCTAAGGCGATGTACTATCCAACCAATATTATAGATATATGAACTATAATATACATTCTTGTTTAGTTCTGGCCAAACAGGCAACAACTTTTGGAGGGCCAAGCCATTGAAGACCTCACTTCCGGTGTCGCCACTGTAGCACAGATTGAGGAAATTTATTTTAATGGGATTCTTTTTCAGTAATTATAAGAATTAATACTCTACGGAAATTCATCTCATGCAACAGTTTTCACGATTTCATGGGAAAATAAATTAATATTGTTGTATTAGTACAAATGTGCTTTGCAATAGGCCCTGCTGGTTGTGACAGACTCGTTACACGAAACTCGCCGAAGTTCACAGTGCCTAACAAGCTGTTTTTACATGAGGTCCGTGGACGCAGCTTAGGCCGGGAACACACGGCAATCTCCACGGACCGGGCCCGGCATGGTGCAAGGTTAAAATGGGCCAGGTGTAACAGTGGAATTTTACTCCCCGTGAAAGTTTACCTACCCTGAAAAATTCACTAGTGTATTTTTACTACCTGCCACACGGATGTCCAAAGAAAACCCAGGAAAAAGTCCAGTGAAATTTTACTCACACGAGCAGGTCAAAAGCTGATATAAGACATTATACCTTACGCCATTTTCGAACCAATAGACTTAGAAACACCAAAATTGATTGTAGATCATGCATACCACCCCAACAAGCTAACACCGACCATTATGCCATAGTTATTTCAAAGCATACCTGGCCACCATTTCCGAATAGATAGACGCAGAGACACCTAAATTGATTTATAGGTAATGCTTACGAACCCCAACAAGCCGATACATACCATTATGCCTTAGCTAAATTTATCGGAATACCTGGCCACCATTTCCGAACCGATAGACATAGCCACACCAAAATTGGTTTATAGGTAATGCTAACGACCCCTAACAAGCCGATACATACCATTATGCTTTAGATAAATTTATTGGCATACCTGGCCACCGTTTTCGAACCGATAGATGTAGAGACACCAAAATAGATTTATAGGTAATGCTTACGACCCCCAACAAACCGATACATTCTATTATGCCTTAGCTAAATTTATTGGCATACCTGGCCACCATTTCCGAACCGATAGACTTAGAGACACCAAAATTGATTTATATGTAATGCTTACGACCCCTAACAAGCCGATACATACCATTATGCATTAGCTAAATTTATTTTCATACCTGACCACCATTTCCGAAGCGATATACTTATAGACATCAAAATTGAATTGCAAGTAATTCTTACTACCTCCAACAAGCCTATACATACAATTATGCCATATTTGAATTTATAAGCATACCTGGCCCCCATTTTATATGAAATGCTTACGACCCCCAACAAGCCGATACATACCATTATGACTCAGCTAAATTTATAAGCCCACCTGGCCACCATTTCCGAACCGATAGGCATCAAATTGAATGTAGGTAATGCTTACGACCCCCAACAAGCCGACACAGATCATTATGCCTTATATTATTTTATAGTCATACTTAACGACCAATTTCAAACCGAATCATAGCTACTACTTGCGACCTCCAACAGATAGATTTAAGCCATTGTGCTCTAGGACCTTTTATAGACATATGTAGTCACCATCTTCGATCTGATAATGTCATAGTCACCAAATTCGAATCCTAGGCACTACTTGCGACTCCCAATAGGTCATAATGTCTTTGGTCTTAGTGCAGACATACCTAGCCTCTATAACTGAACTTATGGGATTAGAGGCATCAAAATCGGATCGCAGGAATCCCAACCGACTCTGAACTATTTGAAGTGCCCTGAAACGTTCTAATTAATTTAATAAGCATAGTTCACAACACTTTCCGATTGACAGAAGAAACCTGTGATAATCAGTTAGTAGGCAACCCTCCAGGACCAAAACACTCCAATATTTTGTGGCAAGCTCCCTTTATATGAATTACATTTTTTCTATTCGTTAGAGAAATTTTCCAAGTCAGTTCGTATAGACATTCAGTTTCATACATCACACACATGACGTCACTTTCACCGTAACCCACGCACATATACAACATGATACCTAAACAGCTCATGTGAAGAAACCATAATAGTGATCATACAAACTATCAGATCAGCCATTCCCGACAGCCATATCGGAAAGCATTTGTATTGTGTGTGAAGGGAATCAAGCATCTCCGCGTCTGAGCATACAGCTGCTAAGGTCGTGTGCCCTGCAAAATCTATGATGTCACTCCAGAAGGAAAATAACAAAGTTGAGACTACTGCTTTCATGCAAGGAAGAGTTTGAGGGCATCTCGGCAGTGGTAACCCGAGCCATGTACGACCCACTATCTTAACTATAAGTAATCACGTAGCATTCATACTACAGCATAGTCTCATCAAGACAAATTCAAATACATAAGTCGCAATTGAACCGGCTATTATATAATCGCTTTCCATTCAGATTACCTACTCAAGTGCCCCCCTCTCCTTTTTAGTTAAACAGCATGTACTAAGAACAGGAAGACTGAAAAGCTTTAGTATGTGATCCTGTTACAAAAAATAAAATAAGAACATATGTGCATGCGAATTATATGTATTTTTTATTTAATTAATGTTTTATATATATTGGCAAAGTTAGAACCGTATAGGAATTCTAACATCTAACCAATTATAAACGTTCACTTACACTTAATGCAGATATTATTTAACTATAAAACAAATTATGTACAGAGGGCAAGTGATAATTACCTGCTGAATTTTCGCTCCCTATAAAACCAGTATATTATGAGTACCGGAGTGCTCGCAAGCTGTAGCATATGGGCCAGTCACAAATAAGTACAGGCAGGTTCTAGAGTTATCATGAAAATTATCTGGGTCTGCTAAGTAACAGAAGCAGACAGGAATGAAAACTATGCTACACTGCATTAATTTTGCGAATTATCTAGAAAAATATGTAATTATCCCAAGTGAATTTCTACTCATCTTAGAAAATATCAAATAATAGACGTTCTGAAAGTTTTTTGTCTTATATATATATATACATAAATTGGTTTCGATACGTAAAATATGTGTACAGATAAATTATGATAAAGTATTACATCAGAAACTTCGTAACTTAATGCGTTTCACTGTTCATGTACAGTAAGTACATCTATATTTTCTAATGAATATGAAGTAGGCCTACTATTACAGTGTTATATGTTCATCAGTTGTTTGGAGAAATGAATATCAAATATTTGGTGATTAATTATTATATTTCCTGCTGGTGACTTGTCATTTAGCTGTTCACCCATTGCGTTCCTAATATAAAAACGAATGTGTATGGACGGCGAGTTCCGTTATTGATCATCAAACTGAACGTTTATATTCATTGGTGTCACTTCAGTCGAATGAATTTGCTCTTATTGTAATTCTAAGGAGTTTTACATGTCGCATAGTTGTTCTGTTTGTAAAATAAGTGTTCACTGACGGGACACAGGAATAAAACTGTTACAGTTTCTTCATAATTTCTGTTGATCTAAATTCTTAATAATCCTATGTTAACTTTTCATGATATTTTGAAAATATTCACATTGAGAATAAAGTAACTTGTCAGTAAGCGTTGAGAATTTATTTTTAGGCATGTGTGACAATTTTGGCCTAATGTGCATTATTTTGAACACACAATAAAAAAAATTTGAGCTATTGTAGGAACTATAATATTGTTTTATCCTAATGACTTTTGCAATGGTGATGAGCACTTAAATTAAAATTCATTATTGCGAACGTACGACTTTGCAGAGCTAAGTTGTCACGAAACCCAGACCTGAAAATAAAACATAAAACAAGCCCATATTAGCTATAGTTAAAAACTAAAGGACGAAAGCATTGGCCTATTTAGTTCAGTAGTACTGCTATTCGTTTTTAAAGAGATCTTTGCAATGAGATAAAAGTCGCACATTCTTGTAGCTTTTTTTTTTAAATTCTACTATGATAACTTTAACATTTTTTTAGATATCACCAAATTGCATATCGGTGTAAACTACAGTAGACAAGGTGTTTTCCATGTAATAGCTGTCTTAGAAGTCGACAAATTTTTGACAAACCGATATTCAAGAACAGTGATGCATTTTGATTAAATAAATATGCTATTGATTATATCGAGAAATAAATTATTTTTATTATGGTTTTGAAATGTTTTTATATTCAAAAGAGATGTAAACTGAGGTGTGATAAGTAAATGGCGGTGAATTTGATAAACACTACCTGTAAAGGTATTTTAATAATATTAAATCTAGAAGGATAAGAAACATTCATAAAAGCTTTAAAGAGAATAGTTAACGTTCGTTTGAGAAAGAATAGCGCATAATGATAACACTTACACTGAAACAAATTATTACAAAACGTATGTAAAATGCAGCAAGGGAACATACACTTTTACAAAAGTCTTGGCACAGTGAGAGGAAAGTTTTTCTGTACATCCTACAATAAACTATTAAGATTTCAATCAACATTTTATTGAAGTCATTAAAGGTGCAGTGTATATTAAACAAGCGTATGCAAAGAGGCTTCAGAATCAGCAATGAACATATGATTCGCAACGAGACAGATGAAGGCCTATAATATAGGCTATGTGTACCTTTCAGTATCTACAGAAACCAAGTTTCCCATGAACAGACAATGTGTATATACAGAGTAGTAAAAAATAGATCGAAAACTCTACCAGAGCATTGTCAAAAATACATAGAAAATACTAATGTACACGACATATGGCCTAGCTCTAGTCCTGAGGGAGCTTCAGTCTCGTGAATATGTAACAACGAAATTTTTTTTTTATTTCCAGGAAATAAAACACTATTGTAGGTTGAGCGATATGCGTCAGTAGTGGCTATGCAGGTATGCAACAGTGTCCCACCGATAACAGCTCCTGTGATAGTAACAGCCAGGGATGCAACCTTATTTAAGTAGAAATTATTCGTAATGCGACGTGGACCACGTTTACGACTGGAAAGTGTTCTGCATACCAAAGTTATCAAAATGGTCACTGTGTTGTAGTTATACACTAAGTAGAACCTTTTGGAGACCCCAGCAGCACATAATAGCTAAAGTTTGGCACCTCACAATTTCATTATGACAGGGGTTCTCCGTACCATAGTTGAGTGCCCTCGCAACCCCATAAAATAATAAAATGACACAGACTACTGTCCCAAAAGTAGCTTTTTTATAGCAAGTTTCTGTAGCATTTACGAGGGAGAATAGCTTTTTCAAAGGAAGAGTAAGACCATATTTCCCCATAATTCGCCGCAGTGATCAATGAAGAAAATTTTGTTGTTGAGAAACATCCTTAATATCGGCAATGCGTTTGTTTTATATTTAAATTATTTATACTGATTTGTTTTCACTGGCAGACAATTCTTGCTACTAATGAGAAATTTTAGAGCGAACGGTGTGCTAACTTCAAAAACATGACGAACAGCTAAATTCACTTGATAAAACAAAATAATGGATTTTTTTTTTTAATATTGGCTTAGTGTTATCAAAAACCATGTGACAATAACTGACAGTTATAAATATAAATTATTTTCATATTGGAATTAAATAAATATGTAACATAAAATAAAAATGTACACCATAATGAATATTAAAGTAAAACGCATCGTACAAAAACATGTCAGCTCAAAGCTCAATTACCAGCTGTAGTGTACGGAAGTGAAACGGGGATGGCAACAAAGAAAGACACAACAATACATTTTGCGGAAATGTAGTTTTTTTATAAACCTTCATAGGCCGAAATCCCCATTGAAAATTCACCAATGATAATGAACAATTCTTCTTAAATGCCACAGTTATGTGAATATTATTTAAAAGGTATGCGTATGCACACCAGTCGAACTACTACAGATACAGTGTCTTGAAAATGTCAGTATCGCAGCACTAAGGTACTGAGATGGAGCTCTAAATAATAAACGAATCGCCTTATATATGATCACACATATTGTCGATGTAAAGAGAGGCTATGCCAGCTGCAGGAACAAGCAACAAGTTATTTAATCATCCAGAAGACCATTTTGAAGCAGTGTTTTCTGAATGGAAAGAGGTGGTGGGAGGCCAGTATGCTACCTGCTACCTGAGCCAGTGGGATTACAGAGGATCCGAAGGTGGGCGAATGTGTTGACAAGTGATGGGATTAGCAGACAGCAGGAGGCGATGGTAATTGCGGTTTCTGGTCGAGCAGGTGCAGCAATTTTCTCAGTGGGAATGAAGGAAGAGATTTGGTCGGCTCTTAACATCGGGGTTGCTAGAAGAAAAGTACACATGTCCAGCTTCCAGGCTTCTCCACAGCACATCTGAAGGCAACACGCACATTGAAATACTGAAGACTGAATATCTGCTCACGCTAGAAAGACTGCACTACGAAATAAATACACAATATTTTTCTTCAATGAATATATTTTTTAAGCTAAAAAACCAATAAAACTAAAATTTCATACAAGCTTAATTACAAAACTTTCATCTAAAATAATTGAATATTTACTTCTATGTAAACACTATAGGAGGGCGGGAATATGAAAGTGTCATGCTATCATCCAGATATTAAGCTTACTTTTATAGAAAATTTGGTTGAGTTTAACCTGAGTGGAATGCGTACCTAAACACTTCTTAGTTAATTATTGCCCACGATATTTCTTGCAAAATTTATTGACACAGTGAACCGTATAACATACATGTTTATTCTAGTAAACTATCCTTTCGCCTATATCGCTGAAATGTTTTGATTGTTAATCGTAACCATGAATCTTATTAATTTGTGTTTTGCGGAGCAGTGCCTATAAAACAAAATAAACCAAACGTACGTGAAATTGTAAAGGTGCAGTAATAGCAGCTAAGATAAATACTACATAAAAGATTTGTATTAATCGAGTAAACGTTTATAAGATGAATAAATTTTTCGTGATGATTTTGAAATATTTTATTTCGTTCGTTCTTAGTTTTAAGTGTTGTAACTAAATAAAACATTTTTCCAGATTTAGTCAGTTCCGTCATTTTTGCTCACAGAAAGTTACCTAAAAAATAATTTTTAGTTTATTATATATAATAAACTAATTATTCCTAATAATACACTAATAATATAAAATACTATTAAAATGAGCAAACATTTTAGAGCTGGTGAAATCTGTCAATACGTATGCTTTCCTTTAAAGATTAAATCGCTCCTGGACAAATCAAGGAAGCCTTTGTTTGACTCATCGGTTTTCTTAAAATTTACCAGTTTACATTAGTACCGTGACACCGTTACTCATGCGAACCTACACTCATTCTGCAAATAATTTTGTCCAAACATTAAGATATTTATTTTTTATTTTAATTACTGAATGCAATGTATGCACATTATATTTATTATAATTAAATTATATCTTATATAATCTATCATATAAAAATGAAAATGAACGATTTAATATATTAACAAACAGTTTTACATTAATAATTTATTGCATATTATGTATATGTTACAGAACAACAACTATAAGAAACCCACACATTCAAATAGTGCGAGTTTTTAAACATTTAAAAATTACAAATCATTAAATTTTTGGTTAACTTCGTTTCGCATCAAAGTTCTCTTAAAAGTATAGGATGTCAGCAATTTCATCTGCAAAAGAACCCCTGAAGTGATCAGCCATTTAGTATAATACAATTACTTTGTGCTGTACACCTTCAGACGTAGCACTACATGCTACTAAATTTTCCTTAAGAAAAATGGGGCGGAATGCAAGGAAATTGGAGACAAAAAATTTTCCGTAAAAACTACCAGGTTTTCCGCTTGTGAAAATCCGTGTGAGCTAGGAATCAAGTTAACTGAACTGTAAACTGCAGTGGTCCCTGCTTAGCAGCGAGATAACGATTCAATGAAAGTGAAATAAGTGTTTTATGAAGCAAGAGCAAGGCGTGTTTAGTTTCAGAAACAAAACACGCCTTGTCATCGCTCCTTAAATTGCAGAGTATTTCCAGACCCCAATAGTCATATCTGTTCTGGCTAATTTCTTACCAGAATGATCACCATCCAGTAAATACTTGATGTAAACTCGAAAATAAACTGTTAATGAAGCAACATAGAACCACATTTCTACTCGTGTTCTTTCACTAGGCCTAAGCTGCATCATAAACCTTGAGCAGTTTGAAATTGGAACGCATTTGTACTAAAAAAGTGAACAAATATAATGAATAAATATTTCCTAGGAAACCTCAATGGATGAAAACATGAGGGTAGTAATCAAACAAACGTGCTCGTGTGTGTGCACGCGCGCGACGTGAGTAAAGTCGTGTCCGTGTATATGCAGTGCACTTGCGTGTATAGATGTGCCTACAAGTAGTATGTACTTTTCTTCCTCCGACAGTTTCATTCTTTAAGGTAATATTTGGTGCCGTTAAATTATTTTGGAATTTCCTGTATTTTGTATTTGTCTGTTCTACTTTGAAAATTATTGTTATATTGTGAGTAAATATATAATGGAGGTTCTGGCACACCTGGTACGGGTTTGAGAAAATAGTTAGATAATTGGGGGGGGGGGGGGCTAGATGGCCGGAACCAGGGTGCCATCTTGGATTCACTTTTTTCCTCCCAAATTTTCCTTTTTTTTTTATTTTTATTTTTTATTTTTACTTATTTCCCCTCAAAATTTCCTCTTTCTCTAAAAAAATTTCCCATTTTTCCCTCAAAAAATTTCCCATTTTTTTTCCAAAAATTAGTACAAAAAAGTGCTTTCCCATCGTTGTGGCTGTCGTAACTCCTCAATACGGCTGAGATACCCCGAAACTCAGCCGCACATAGTTAGTCATAAACTCAACTAGTACATACTCATAAAAAATATCTTAATATTATTTAATTTCCGATTTGAACCAAATTTTATTTTTTACTTGGGTAGATTCTAGGGGTTATTAATGTAATGTTAATTTCGGATTTTAGGGTCCGATCCTCAGTGAGGGCACATAATATTATTTCATTTCCGATTTTAACCAAATTTTGTTTGTGAGTTGGGTAGGTGGTAGGGATAATTGATTATATGTTAATTTCGGATTTTGGAGTTCGATTCTTTGGTCAGGATACATAATATTACTTAATTTCTGATTTTAACAAAATTTTATTTGTGACTTGGGTAGGTGCTAGGCTTACTTAATGTTATGGTAATTTCGGATTATCGAGTTCGAGACTCGATCAGAACACCTTATGTTATTTTATTTTCAAATAGAAAATATTTAGTTTTATTTTGTATTCCTGCTTATAGTAATTAATGTTATGTTATTTTTTGATCACCGAGATATATTCCCAAGGGACATACTTAAAAGTTGAAAAAAAATTCTAGGATATGTATTTTTATGCATTCACTTACGATCACTGTCTATAATATTACCTGACCTGTGCATACTGCTCAACTCATGTGTTATATGTTCGATGTCAACTGTCGAAGGTCGAGAATGGTGGAGAATGCAGTTATATGACGTAAAAGTGTAAATAACCTAATCGTGAAAATCCATACTCGCATAAATATGAAATGAATATTTACTAGGTATACACTCACACACATTAATAATTAACAACTAAACATCAATAAGTAATGTATCCTCTCAGCAAAACAGCCAAACTTCAACTGTCAAATACCTTTACATTTGTTTCAGAATTTCCAATTAGTATTATTTTACGTTATTATTAGTCGTGGAAGGTGTTACACTAACACTATGCTAGCATTCACGATACACACATATCAAGTATGCACATTATATGTAGCGATACATATGTCCACTCCCGCGGAACTACAGCTCACCATAATCATATTTTTCAAAGGATATTTACAAGCGAAAACTGTTCCTGCTCTATTCCTAACAGGTCAACGAACGCTAACAGGAAAAAAAAATTATGTTTGCGGTTTCAACATATACCAACATCCACACACAGAATATTTCTATGAATTACTCAGATAAACCATTTCATCACTTAATAGCAAAACACTCACCCATCAACCCCAACAACAAAAGAGACTACAAGGTCAAACACACATAAAGCACTTTTATAAGTATACTACCTCATAGTTTCCTATATACCAAAGCTACAATCATCGAATTCATAACTAAGGCATCGTATCCGAATTTCAACACAATGATGAAGTCGTTTAGGCATTATGCTCATTCTGACAAGCTCAATTATGTCTTAATACATTTTTAAACCAAGTAACTCATAATTTCCCATGTACCAAAGCTACAGTGATCAAATTCATAACACACACATTAACCTCAACAAAAAAGAAGACTACAAGGTAAAATGCAGCTAAAGTCCTTTTATAACCATACTAACTCATAATTTCCCATATACCAAAGTTACAGGCATCTGTTTCATGACACACACGCACTCACACAACTCATTTGCACATACCATACCAAGCAATTGCAAAACCCCATTCCATCAAACTTCGCAAGCAAAACTAAATACTTGAAATCTATATTAACATATCATACAACTCAAATTAACAAAACATACCAAAACAGTTACAATCATAATATGGAACCACTTCCAACTTTATTACTATCAACATAACGCCCAACTTGCAAAACCCCTAACATCAATCATCACAAGCAAAACTAAATACTGAACTACTAAATAAAAACTATCATACAACACATATAAACAAATCTCCATCATCTGTCTTCCAATACACATTATCACACATATAATTTTTAGTATAATGATATACAAAAGAAAAATCTTACCAAAATTCTGTTTATCAAATTTACTATATAACATCAATTAAAACCAAATTAAGATACAAATCAAACACTCATCGCACTCAAATCGTGATATCTCATACTACAAATACCAATCAAAACATGTTTATTTTGCGATGCCCTTATCCCAAGGACGTGGCAAAGGGGCATAACATTGCGCAGAATTCAAGCAGAGCAACTATGTATTTTGAATACTTACTCAATTCAAACTTCAAAGTAGTGTATACCTGCAATCTTGTCTAAAACAATCTACAATTACATAAAAGAAGAATACTGGACTTGGATTATTATTTTACTTATCCCAAAATGTGTGATTCACATTTCCATCATACAAAATAATGTATAATATTTTTGTACCACAATTTCTTATATTACTACCACAACTTCCAATATAGATGCACCACGTGGGTAAATTTAATACCATCAAGCTGTAACATGGACTATTTTTAATTTACTGGAGTCACAAATTCAGTTTTTGGTGCGCCAGCGTATGTGTACACTTTTTAAATTCATTCAATTCTATGTTAAGGTATCTCATATGGACAAAAGTGAGAGTAGTAACTTTCAGTATATATGCACATGACATGTGGCTAATTTTAATAGCATCCCTTTACTAATTTCAAATATATTTAAATGCATGCCAGTGCATGAGGCACCTTTAAACTCTTTAAATGCGCCGTCCAGCCCACATACTTTGAAACACTTCAATATTTATGACTTTATAATGATTATTCTATGACTTTAATTTTGATTTAAATGCCAAACTTTAATGCAATGTATAGGATGTTTAGCCTATGTTCAATGTGATATGTATACACTTATTTATTTTGACAGTTGTGTTGTATAAGCTATGCAAGTCTAATAATTAACTATGGTTTCTTTGCATGCGTATTTGTCTTTGTAACAAGCACTGCCTTTTGTTTTCTCAAAAGAATCAGGCCACACCAGCCGGCCTATCACATTTCACTGGTAGAACAAAAAACTTATTCATTATAATTTGGAATCACTGAGAGTCCAGCTTGAAAAGAAGTCAGTCCTGAGTATGAAAGATAATCTATAATATTTGATTGACAAAATTTGATATTTACGACGTATATACATAATTATTCACGCACTATTGAAATGCTGAGCCTACACATGTTTAAAAGAAGAAGTAATTCGACATAAGCTGTACGATGAGCCCGGAATGAAGGACGCCCCAGTAAAGGATGACTTCGGGACTTTCGACTTCGCACCAAGGACGACGCGGTGTCTGGTGTTCGTAGAGCCAAATATGCGAGAGAAGTGCTACTGCTGCGGATTCTGGGGATGTTCCGATTCTGCACCCACCCCCCGCTGTTCCGGCCCGCAGAGGACGAGTTTGCTGAGCACCACCCGGAGATGTGCTGTCCGTGGTGAGGCCGTCTCCGGACTATTTATACAAAGAAGACTTTCAATAACACCTATCGGGGTTTTAATTTTTGAAACAGAACTGTCACAAGGCTTAAATGGCGTCACTTGGCGCATGCTCTGTGCTTGCCAACTATCGTTAAGTAATGCCAACGCCACACAGCGACACCTGTGCGAAACACCAGAGTTCTCGTTTTCAGAGTCAGGCCGTCTACGATGCAAGAAGGACGTGTTTTATCATGTTGCTTTTTCTCCAGTAACAAGATACGTTTCTACTCAGAGTCAACGATGGACATGAAAAATAGTTTAGTCATATTACAACTTCAAAGTGTTCGTAGCTTAATATTATGTATTAGTGTTTTCTCACACACGTGTTTTAAAATTCACAACGGTAAAATTTCTTGCGGTCATTATGCAGGTTCCTTGGTCAAACAGGTACGTCATATTGGGGGGGGGGGGGGGGCGAATTAAGAAAAAAATTGAGACAACCGGCTCAATCACATAAAAACTCCATATTCAAAGAATGTTTGTTAAGATGTGCTCTTTTTAAAGTTGATTCGATCCTTCTAGAATACTTTGATATTATCTGCTAGCAAGTCTTTCCACAATTAAACCTTCCTTCATCTCAAAAGAAGCTTAAGTTTTGTTTACATGTAACTATATTTATCTACTGCGAAAAACATATAAATCATGCATACATACTGATTTAGTCAATACTCCAACCTAAATGCAGGCATGTATAGTTATACTAAAGAAGACTGTATTGTGAATGGCTAACATATTCTCCCAAACTTTCGAAGAGCAACAAGTTTAATTCTTATCTATGTGTGTGTGCTCAATTCTCCCGATGTAAGCCTAACCTATCATGATCGATACAATTTTTTATAGTTTCTCAAAATGTTATGCTGCATAGATAAGAATTAAACATGGTTTTCTTCGGAAGTTTGCAAGAATTTGTTAGCCATTCACAATACAGTCTTCCTAGAATAATTAAAAAGGATTAAAATGTTTTTGGCTATGATAGGATATGTTAGGTAATGCATTGACTTGCATTATGTAAAGTAGTTGTTTGTTGCGTAATGAGTACTTAGTGGGTGTGTTAGTACACTATATTCAATTAGCAGGTCTTTAAGTTAATGATAGATAAAAAGAACCTTAATTGTAAAGAATTATTTAATATTTGATGTTTAAGATGAGTGAGTTTAAAGAAATATCGCACATAGTAATTCATATACGCGTATTTACCTCGTTGCGATTAAAAACACAAAATGTGTTAGTATAACAATACATGGCTGCATTTAGGTTGAAGTATTGAATATATCAGTATGTATCCATTATTTCTATGCTTTTCGCAGTAGATAAATATAGTCACACGTAAACAAAACTTAAGCTTTTGGTGAGATGAAAGAAGGTTTAATAGTGGAAAAACTTGCTACGTAGATAAGGTCATAATATTCTAGATGGATCGAATCAACTGTTAAAAAGAGCAGATTTTAACAAACATTATTTGATCATGGAATTTTTAAGTAATATACGTTTTGATTGCTATATGTAGTATGGGATAGTACGATTTGAGTGCGATGAGTGTTTTATTTGGATCTTAATATGGTTTTAATTAATTTTATATAGCAAATTGGATTACATATGTGTGATAATGTGTATTGGAAGACAGATGATGGAGATTTGTTCATTTGTGTTGTATGATAGTTGTTATTTAGTTGTTAAGTATTAAGTTTGGCTTGTAATGATTGACGTTAGGGGTTTTGCAATTTGGGTGTTATGTTCATAGTAATATAGTTTGAAGTAGTTCAATATTATGATCGTGACTGTTTTTTGTAGGTTTTGTTCATTTGAGTTGTATGCTATATTAATATAGATTTTAAGTATTTAGTTTTGCTTGTTAAGTTTGATGGTATGGGGTTTTGAAATTGCTTGGTATGGTATGTACAAGTGAGTTGTGTGAGTGTGCGTATTATGAAACTGATGCCTGTAACTTTGGCACATGGGCATAATGCCTAAATCACTTTATCATTGTGTTGGATTTCGGATACGATGCTTAAGTTATGAATTCGATGTTTGTAGCTTTGGTATATGGGACATTATGAGTTAGTATACTTGTAAAAGTGCTTTATGTGTGTTTGACCTAGTCTTGTCTGTTGTTGGGGTTGATGTGTGTGTTTTTCTATTATATTATTAAATGGTTTATCAGAGTAATTCATTGAAATATTCTGTGTGTGGCTTTTGGTATATGTTGAAACTGCATACACAATTGTTTTTTTCCTGTTAGGGTTTGTTGACCTGATAGGAATAAAGCAGGAACTGTTTTCGCTTGACAATAGCCTATGAATAAATATGATTACAGTGAGCTGTAGTCCCTCGGGAGCGGATATATGTCTCTCTACCTATAATGTGTATAATTGATATATGTGTATATTGAATGCTAGCATAGTGTTAGTGTAACACCTTCCACACCTAATAATAATAATAATAATAACACTAATTGGAAATTCTGAAACAAATGTAAAGGTATTTGACAGTTGAAGTTTGGCTGTTTTGCTGAGAGGATACATTACTTATTGATGTTTAGTTGTTAATTATTAATGTGTGTGAGTGTATACCTAGTAAATATTCATTGCATGTTTATGCGAGTATGGATTTTCACGATTATGTTATTTACACTATTATATCATATAACTGCATTCTCCACCATTATCGACCTTCGACAGTTGACATCGAACATATAACACGTGAGTTGAGCAGTATAAACTGATCAGGTAATATTATAGACAGCGATCGTAAGTGAATGCATAAAAGCGTATTTCCCAGATTTATTTTTAACTATGAAGTGCGTTCCCTGGGAATCGATCTCGGTCGTCCAAAAATAACATTACATTAAATACTATAAGCAGGAATAAAAAAAATTTATTCTTTATTAAATTCGGTATAAAATAATATGAGGTGTTCTGACCGAGACTCTAATTTGATAATCCGAAATTAACATAGCATTAAGTAAGCCTAACACCTACCCAAATCATAAATAAAATTTGGTTAAACTCTGAAATGAAACAGTATTACATTCCCTGACCAAAGAATCGAACTTCAAAATCGTAAATCAACATATCAGTAATTACCCTTACCACCTACCCAAATCATAAATAAATTTTGGTTAAAATCGGAAATGAAATAGCATTATGTGTCCTGACCAATATGCGAACTCCAAAATCCGAAATTAACAATGCATTAATTATCCCTAACACCTACACAAGTCACATACAGCAATTTGGTTCAAATCGGAAATAAAATAATATTACGTTCCCTGACCGAGGATCAAACTCCAAAATCCGAAATCAACATTACATTAACTATCCCTGCCACCTACCCAACTCACAAATATAATTATTTAAAAATTGGAAATGAAATTATATTATATGTCCTGACCAAGCATCGAACTTCAAAATCCTAATTTAACATTACATTAATTATACATAGTACCTAACCAACTCACAAATTAAATTTGGTTCAAATCGGAGATGAAATAATATTAAGTTGGTAAAGATATTTTTGATGAGTATGTAGTACTTGGTGAGTTTATGAATAACTATGTTTATAAAATAGCTTAAACTCATAATTGACCTTGCCAGAAAAGGGTTTAGGTCCTAAATACCCTTAGCATTTTGCTGGATATCGTCTATGATTATGTTATGAATTTGTTGAGCATAGCTTCGATATTTTGGAATTACAAAAAGGCTTAACTCAAGTTAAACTTTTACCAGAAAGGGTTTAGGGCCTAAATGATCATAAAATTCTGTTGTATGTCGGGTTCGGTGTCTATGTTGTGAATGTGATGAGAATATCATCAATGGCTCAGGAATTATGAGTATGGTTATAAAAAGATCTTAACTCAAAATTGACCTTGTCAGAAAGGCCATAGACCTTAAATGCTCTTACCACCTTGCCGGATATCGGGTACGGTGTATATCTTATGAAATTGAGCCTTATAGTATCAACAGTTCGGAAATTATGAGTATATTTACAAAAGGGCATTAATTCATAATTGACCTTGTCAAAAAGGGCATAAGTCCAAAAAATGCTCTGTTGTAAGATAGGCGATGTGTTGTAGTTGATGGTCGGAGTGGTCACATAATTATTTTAAAAATAAAATAAAGATTGCTTCTATGATCACTCAAATTCAAGATGGCCATGATTACGTTTGTTTGGTAAAAAATTAATAACTATGTTTATAATTTAAATGCATAACTTTTCTTAAACATAATGATAATTCTAATCCCAAAATGTCCGAACCTAACCTAACTTTTTAGGTGATTGTTGATAAGGGCGAACAAGAGTAATTTCCTATACCAGCCTCGCCTCCGACACACTTTCCCAAGACTAAATCTTACGGCACTAAGCATACCGATGTCGATAAGGGTGAAAGAGGTGGAGCAAACTAAAAAGGACGTCCGAAAGTTGCCTAGTGGAATTAATGCTGGAGGCTAAAACCAATATGGCTTCGCTGGAATTTTTTTGATGATAAATTATCAAGATGGCAGTGGAGGGAATGCGTATAATCGAACGAATTGGAGAAACAAGAGAGAAAAAGGAAAGATAGTGAGCGAGAAAGAGAATTAATGAGAGGCAGGAGAGAAAGGGAAAGAGAGCCAACATGGATTGATACAGCATGAAATAAGACATAGAATGACAGAGCATGAAAAAACAATATGGAATGATAAAGCATGAAAAATCAGGATGCAACGACCGGCCAGGAAAAACGAGATGGAATGATAAAGCAAAAAAAAACCAGGATGGAATGTTAGAGCAGGAAAAAACAAGATGGAATGATAGAGCTTAAAAAATCGAGACAGAATGGTGGTATGATATCATGATCGTATGCGCCTTGGAAAGACGAGACCGGTGACATATAACACTTAATACATACGTCTGTAAACTTTTTGATTATAAAAATATATTTAATTTTATAAAATAATTATTAAATTAATTATATTGCGTCAACTCCTCAATGAGGCTGAGTTTCGGGGTATACCAGCCGCACTGAGGAGATACATCAGCCACAACGATGAGAAAGTACTTTTTCACAAAGTTTTTGAAAATCGGAAATTTTTAGGTAAAAACGGGAAATTTTTAGGGGAAAAGAGAAATTTTTGACAAAAAACAGGAAATTTTGAAGGAAAAAAGAAAAAAAAAAGGGAGATTTTGAGGAAAAATGTGAATTCCAAGATGGTACCCTGGATCCCCCGATCTCTCCCCCCCCCCCCCCTTCCAAAAGCGGTTCGCTCCCTACCAGGTGAGCCATAACCCCCATTATATTTCTACTATTGCGTTCATTTAAATTAAGTATGAAATTGAACTCCAGGAAGAGCAGTTGTAATTGGTCCATTTGAAGAAAAGGAAACCGTGATTTAACTGCTCGTTAAGGCCAAAAAAAAAACTCAAATAAATAAAATTTAGTGAATTTTTCATGTTTTGCGGGTGCCAAATAAACAACAACACTAAATGGTATGCATTCGAAATTGTGCCACAAAAAAATCCATATAAAATAAACATACCCATGCCCAGGGCGTTTATTCTAAGTTTGTCGAAACGGAGCTCTCGATTGTGGAATAACGATTTACGTCATATTTCCGGGTTTTGGTATTATAAGTTAAAGATGACTTCTCGATTCTCGTTAGAGAACGGAGCGTTCGACAGCTATATGTTGTCGAAAACCGCGTCCCGATCGGGAAGTGGAAATTCAACATAGCGGGTCAGAAGCGTGGTGGCCGTATTTATTGCATATCTTATGGTTTCGTACTTCTTAAACAAAACACATAACATACAAAATGTTACAATATATGTGGAACATTATTATAAGCATCTAATTGTATCCACGCATGTTCGGGAGCATGAAGTTATATTTCTGTATCGTGAGTTAATTATGTAGTGTAGCAATGGCAGAGAGGTTATGTGTCTATACAAGCATTGTGTTGGTGTTGTCGGAATAATGAATCGGTAGTTAATTATTTGTGTTTTTGGTTTTCTACAAGCATAGTTGGTCGTAGTGCATTTTCTTGAGTGAAATATGTAATAGTAATCGTCGGGTGTATGCAGCTTCATAAAACTGCTTGTTCTTTTCTTAAACGCCGTCTGCAATGAATTGACGAATATAATTTACGTAGTTAAGTTTGTTGGTTTCAGGAAACGTGCACAGTGTTGATTTTACTGAATAATTCTGCAAAATAATATATTTAATGCTAGAGACGAACAAACGTGATTTTAGTGAAGTACGCATGCAAGGATTAACCTAGAAAAACACGTGTTCTTGAGATTGCGGTGTTTAAAAACAGTAAGTTTGCGTGTTTTATAAATAACGTATTTGTGCCACACTTTCCACACTTTTGTAGTGCATGAATAATATTTATTTGTCTATATCGTAAATACGAGTGTAAGGTTAACTCTGGAGTGTGTGTGTGAGTGTGTGTGTACTACTGCATCTGCATGAATACGAACAGCGACATACGTATCGCGTTTAGTTTTTCATTAAAGTTACAATAATGTAAATGTTATTTCTGTACGAGCAAAATTTACCACTGCTCCATCGAAACAATATGCATCTCAAAATGCAACACGCTCGTAAGAGCATGAAAATAAAAATAATGTCGTCTCATGAAAGACGTTATAAACTAAAGCGCCCTCCCCCCCCCCTCTTTCTTCCTCATAACTACATGCAATAATAAAACTAATTTAATGAATAACTATATAGGGTTTAGTCTTTGTGTACGAAGCACGTCACTTCACTAGTAATGGGAATTCATGCATTCCTACAACAAATCAATTACACGCTCTATTATGTAAGATTTTTTGTCTAGGCCTAACGTAATATTCTAAGCTAACTTTACAGTTGTATTTATTAAAATTACATTTTACGTATCGCCTTCTGTACATTTCGTTACATACATCACAGTGAACGTTATTTAGAAGGACTGTTAGAGGGGAGTGGGAATAATATGTATCGAATTATCTCATCTTTTAACACTCGTTTTCATTCTCGAAACAGTATATTCCTTTATAACGAGTAATATTTTCAACAGCCAACCTGTGTGTATAACAAATAACCATTAACCGTGCCGCCATTCTCCTCGCCAAGCGTCTACGATGAAATCGTAGCCATATCGAGAAATTTCACTCTAAATATCCCGCGTTACGCTTTAATAATTGGAATAGTAATTGTTTTAAATAAGACACTCTGTAACTAATAAATGTGTGTGTGCACTTGTATGCGTTAACTAACCACTTAAAACGCACAGTTTATAAGAATAGCTTTACTTTAATAATACATTATTGCAGGCACAGCGTGTGTTTGCATTAGTCACGTTACCTGCCTGAACATCATGAGGGAGGGGAAGCGAGTTGTGGTGGGGTGGTCGGTAAAACACGAGGATTGCCGAGGTAGTGAGGTCTCGAATGGAAACAGCTCCCAGGCGCTACCCTGGGAATCCTGTACAAGAATGCTAGCTTTGCAGCATAAAATATTTTTGATTGGTGCGGAGGGGGGAGGGGGTTAGCTTCTCCTCGCCTCCGCAAGCTGACAACCAACTGGGTGGCCAAGGTCCCTCACAAGGGACCGATCTACCCCCGCGCTGAGGGAGTAGCGTCCCAGTGATGTAAAATGGCGGAGTGAGGTCTCGAACCGATAGTGGGCTTAGAATAACTATTTGGGTACATTTCGCTCCCTATCATTTCAAACGACTTGTCTCAATCGGCAGGAAGCTGACTGTCGAGATCGACATCGAGATCTGACGATAGATTCCCCAGAAACTGACGCCCAGCTCTAGATAGTCAGAAATTGTCAAGGCATATTTTCTTTACAAAAGGACTTGAGCTTATTTTACATCCTGTTTTACTTGTAATTTCAATGATTTCTTATTACTACTTTACTCGCAATTTTTCCTTCTCTTTTAGGATTGATCGTTGCCATACTTCTAGTCATTATTGTAACGTTAATAGTTCAGTGTTCGGTCAATGTTGTGATAGCAATTTGTGTGTTAGTAGTCTTTACCGGTTGGTCACCCCTTACCAGCCGTGACAATAGCAGGTAGCCTCGTCTGGCGTTAACCCCAGTGGAAATTCCAGCATAAACGGGACAGCGGATTACACCAGCCTAGACAGCATGCACTCCAAACTGTGGTGACAGTGGTAGACTGCAATGTAAGCTGTCATGTGCGCCCTAAAGTCAACGCTCTATAGGCTATTCTCTGTAAAGCAATCACTTTTGAAAGCCCTCTCATTTGGAATAATAGCCAATAAATATATTTTATTTTAACCTTATATGTTAACTTCCGAGTGTGGTGGAACATTCACAATGTGTTTATTACTTTCATTGCAACATTTATTTAAAAGGTTGGTTAGAGGATAAAAATGACTGAAAGAAAAAGTACCTAGGTTTGAAAAGTGCCCACTTTACCATGAACAGCTTATAACAAGTTTTGCCTTAATTTTATTAATTTTCCAATTGGGCTGTAACATTTTAAGGAATTCATAGTATTGTCATTGCAAAAAATATTCAATTGCCATAAACGTCTGTCTAAGTACGTTTTTAATTTTGACCCTCAGAAAAGTTACATAGTTGTAAAATGTATATAGGAATATGATTATTAAATTGGTATACTCACAATGATCGTTCCCGTTAATACATATAACCCTCGTACGTTTAAACTATCGCTCATACACATGCTATGGCAAAGTAATTCAACCAACATCAATTCACAAAACTACATATTTGCCTCAATCACTTCACTCGTCTGGCACGACACACGTTGAAACGTGTTTATACCTGCGGTAAAAACACTCATCATCTACGACCTTGTAACTTGACTATGTAGCTTAAAAACAGGACGTAGACTAACATTTTACTAGGTAAAGTTTCGATATGTATCACAGAAGGAAACAAAACCTTCGCATCAAACATTGATAACGCATCAACAAGGGAACATGCCATTGAATACTGTCACTCAGTTTTGCCAACCTTCACGTTGTAACCATTTCGCCATCACATTTGAATATACAATTTAATAAATATTTCAATACTAAACTCACGTTTCTGCCATAAACTGCGAATTCAAGCAACATAATATGTACTAATAACCATTAAATTTCATAAAATCAAAAACAAATTGAATTTCCTGTCACTATAGCGCTGGCCGCAGGGAAAACGTGAAATTGCAAAACTGAACAAAGTCCACAGAAACCAAATAAATGACACAAGCTATCATGGACAAAAAAAAGAAGACACCAGGAAACGACGTAATATACCTACTTGTGCGCTACACGAGACGTAAAAAATAAATATTTTCAACGAATTATAAATATCTGTTTTTCTACCATTGTCACACAAAAAAGGAACTGATTTTATAAAACTTAATTTAATAGAATTTTAAAGTGTTACTAGTTCTTTTTGGCCATTTCCAACGTATCACGTTTCTCCCTGATTCGAACTCATATAGACTACAAAGTAAATATTATTATTTATTTGCAAACTAAATATATATCAAAGTTTAAAGTAACCCTATAATGTAGTCCTGAAGCATAAATGGCAGCACAAAACCATTATAGTGATAACCGATTTCTTTGTGAACGATCTAAGCATGTTTGTCCTGGGGTAATTTTTCAAAGTATTGATTCAAAAAGTGTGAAGTCGACGTGAATGGCCTATAATAAGGGCAGTACCCAGGCTAGTAAATATATCGCTGCTACATGTTGAATGGAAATTAAATGGTGGGAGATGGGGGTTGTAACTAATTTTGTTAGTAATAAATTGTGTTTCAATCACATCATAGTCGATAACGTATCAAAATATAATGTAAAAGAACTCTTCGTTGAAGTAAAATACAAAAATTATGTGAATGGTCCGGGCCCTTTAAAGGTCGCTTAACCATACTCAGAACTATCCTGCTTCGAACTGGCTATTGAAAGCTTAATTTGCAAATATGATTATATAACAGTGCTAGGTTATTTCATCACTAACGTACTGAAAAATTATCATTCCGATGTGAAATACTTAGCTAATAATTTATTACAAATGTCTGAACTTACTGACAAATACGTCTACGAAAACGCTTAATAGATCTCACCATTGTTAAAAAATTTAGCTAGTTGCATGACACAGTTCGATACGGACTTTGGGGCCTTGCAGAACATAATCTAGTTCACTTAACTTACTCACTTTCCGTCCCAAAACCCCGTAATGTACATAAATTAATTCGCGACTATCATCAGATAGTCTCAGTTATTTATGCCAGAGTTGATAAACCTCACATGGCCTACAGTGTTAGACACTAATACAATGCGTAAAAAAATTGGGGAACAACATTACTATCTCGGAACTATTTGATAGACACACTTAACAAATTTGTAAGGTACAAAACCCGCAACGCTCTTTGGATGATACTGAGATAATAAAGAAAATTAAAGAACGAGATTAGGCAAAGAAAAAGAAAAGTATATAAAAACAAAAGACAAGATTATCAAGTCCGTTTTAGAGTTTCACAAAATAGTGTTAAGTATTTCATATACGTTAAGCCTTACTAGAATATTTCACATAAATTCCTGGATACACCTAGTAACGAATCAGGATAGCTAACCTGATTGCCGCACCGAACACGGAAACCAGGATAAGGACCGCGCACGTTTTCAATGACAGGAATGTTGTTTTATAAACATGGTCCTTATATTAAGGTAGCGGAGCAGTGGAAAGGGTCTTACATCACTGAGTCGACGCCGAATGAAGATGAAGAGAGAATGGATGTTGCGTCTGCTGTAGGCGAGAATGTTACCAGCCGTCGGCAACACTATCAAGGTGAAGACGTTCCTAACAGACTTAAAATAGAGCCGTGGCTATAACTCTTTAAAGTTTATAACTTTGACACATAAAAGCGTGCTAATAACTTAATAATAATGAATTCACTTTCAGCTCCCTCGAGTTCGTAATAAAGTTATATTTAGCGAGAGTTATGTTAATTATTTAATATAAAGAATATTTAATATGTGGAGATTTGAATTAAGATAATTAAGAGCCGCCTGTGAGCTATGTCTTCCCCAAGCCAAATAGAAGTAGTTTGCCCCTTCTTAAAAGGGCATAACAACCTGCTACCATGTTCCTGAGAAACAGTAGAGTTTTGATCTGGAACCAAGTCAGTCAACGAATGCACAATTTATAAATTCATTAGTACTGAAAAAACGAATGCCATAGTAGTACATTGCTTAAATATACAAATGATAAAATGATGTATTAACTTCATTTTGTGCTCCCATGTTAACACATATTCATCTACTTTTTGCGATATTCATACTTCCTTGGACAATGAAGCGGTTCTAAAACTATCCCTGTTGTAATAACAAAATTCCAACTTGAAATAATATAAGGATCTGCGACCGATTAGTATTCTTCCTGCAACGCCAAAATTAACTGCAAAATTTGGTTAAGGGCAGTTAGTCTCGTACCCAGAAAGAAAAAATCTTGCGTATGAAAAGTAATCGGACTTCTGAGCTGGGTATAGTATAAATATCATGCGATAGTCGATGTGATCTCTAGTATTTACAAATCAGTACACTAATTATCGATCAAGGGTGAGAATTTGTGGATTCAGTGTCAGCAGAACTTCACAGGCTCACAGGGACAGAGAAGAGAATAATCTCTGCATATCATCTACAGGCAAATGGCCTTGTCGAAAAGCAAAATCGAACGATAAAAAATGGACTGCTGAAAATTTTGCTGGAAAATAATACCACGATTGGCCAGTAACATCCAAGGAGTATTGTTGCACACAAATGCAGTAAGCATAGTTCAACTGGCTACTCCCCATTTTTCCTGTTATATCAATGGGGGCCTATCTTTCCAGTTGACACATTAAATGAAGACTGGAGACAAAATGACAAAGAAATTTGTGTACCAGAGAGATTAAATGAATTAATTCACACTGCAGAACAAAAAAAAATATGGCCTCTATTGAGGCCATGAGGAAAAAAGTTGATTCGTGTGTCACCGAAGATACAAAACTGTCGCAAGTAAAACAGTGTGATATGTATGACAAAAGACACGAGATACAGAACAATAGAATATGAGTCGGTGACAAAGTTTTGGTGAAAAATGTGTGGCGAGATGATAGGAAGGGAGGGTGGTACGATAGACCCTGGACTGGCCAACACATTATGGGGGCTATAACTCGCCGTGGATTATGCGAGCTACGAAATGTTAATACTGGCAGTGTTGCTAAGCGAAAGCACAACATTTCACATTTGAAGACGTTCTTGAAAAGTACGTTGTACTCTGACCAGTCTGAGGATGAGCCATTGAATATATTTCACCAGCTCAAAAACACAGCTGTGTTTCAAATTATAGATGTGATCAATCAGGAAAACAAGAGTCACGATTTCTGTCTTGTTGGCAGCAAATGGCAAGAAGTACACATTATTTGGTATTTTTTTCCAACAGCAGCTGTGTTTCCCCAAACCAATTTTTGAACGCGTGGGCCTATTTTTACCAAACTCGGTACACTTATAGTGCTTTGTAATGACACCCCACTTTCATGGTTTTGAACCATTTAGTGCAGTTATTTTCAAAATGATGGCCATTTTTAATTTTGGTTACTATGTCGTATGTCAGGAACAATACTGCCAATTCAAACAAAATGTGGTGCGTAAACAGAACGCATTGTCGTAAATTATTTTCCAAAACATTGTCAACATTGAATCGCCATTTTCAAAGCTAGTAGTATAGAGAAAATAAAGCTCATGCCTGATTTCTCAGCAACCGCTCAACCAATACCTACCAAATTTGGTTTTCAAGTAGTACAATGATAATCACCTTAAGGTTGAAGTACAGCAGTTGCCTATTGCCTATGGAGCACTGCACCCGACTATACAAGGCGAAGAACTCATTAAAAAAAATTGTACAGATGCCATGACAATTGTCAGAAAAATGTGATTTATCTGTATGTGAAAGAAGAATGTATATATTTTGCAACATTATAACATATTTTACCAAAATATAATTTTTAAATGTAAAAAATAAATCTATTAAAAGAGTTCGCATCTTAACCAAATTTAATCACATTTCCAATTTGGATGCTTCAGAAAGCCGAATTTACAAGAAAATCTTCTTCAAGATTGATTGTCAAAATATTTTTACAGTTTCTCTCTAAAAATTAAGTGGGCTAAACCAAGTTCGTTAAGGGTGGAGGTCTTAATTAAATAAAAGTATTAATTATAATTTCCTAATTATATTTACAATAACTACAAAAATATTCTCTCAACTCAACATTACACAATAACTTTATATCACTTAATCACTCCAATTAATACAATTTTGAATGACCACAAAGAAATCAATGAAATTAAATAATTAAAAATTTGTCCCAATAGACAGTGTATCAACCTATTCAATTATTTTATAAATTATGCGACGATATTTGGCAGTTCCTGTATTTACAACAAAATCCGTATTAAATGTCCATTCAGTTCCGCCTCAGTTCAGTCCATGTCCAACCAATCCGCAATGTTCTGAGTCCTCCGAGCGCCCTCACACACAGTAGGCTTCACTTGTCGGTTTCACACCCTCTCGTCCATTCACACCACGAACACCTCGTCCACATTGCACCACACTTTTCTTCGCGCCCGTACCTGGCTAGATTGCTTTCCCCAAAGACTGCTGGCCTCTGGACCGCGGCAGTATATATAGTGTCGTAGGCTGTCACTCAGAATTTTCTCTAACTCGCGCGCTGCGCCGAGCGTCCTAATTCCCAGAATATTCGTGCGCCTCCTATAGGTGTCGGCTTCTTCAGCGGGGGAGGAGGAGGGCCTGTGATGCCAGCCAGCCTCACTGGAATATTCTTGTGTCTCCTGTCGACTTCTTCAGCGGGGGAAGGGGGACTGTGACGTGAGCAAGTCTCGCCGCTTTCAGTTATTCACGGGCTTCCCAGAATTAGGGCAAAAATGCAGTGAGCTCGTCTTTCCGGGAAGACGGGAGGGATGAGGTGAGTCACCCTGGGCCATGTATAATGGGAGCCGGTTGCAGGTGCTAGCTACAGCCCGTAACATTGCCCCCTACTTAAGTCTGTTCTTCCCGAACAGACTCTCCAACATCATGACCTCCGCACAGCGCCAGTTGGTCGATGTGGACAACCTTAGGTCTCGCCCAAGAGCCCTGTCGACAAATCTGGTAGACTACGTCATTTATTTGCGACAGGATCCTATAGGGCCTTCCCAAGATTTCTGTAGCTTCGGGAAATATCCCTTCTTCCTTTGAGGGTTGTACAACCACACCAGCTGTCCTTAAAAAGTATCCTCAGGCATTTTTGATCATATCGTGTTTCCATTCTGTGACTATTAAATGTAAGGTGCTTCCGGGCAAACTCATGAATGTTGGTTAACTTCTGACGTAGTTTAATGGCATATTGTAGGTTACTTGCTTCTTCTTCCACTGGACGTCCGAACAGCAGTTCACCAGGTAGGCGGAGCTCTCTTCCAAACAGCATTCTTGAAGGTGTTACCCCTGTGGACTCGTGAACCTATGAGCGATATGCCAGGAGAATTAAGGGTACGTTGGAGTCCCAATCTTTCTAATTGTCTTCTATGAACATCGCCAGATACTGTCCCAGGGTATGATTTAGCCTCTCGACCATCCCATCCTATGTAGCAAACCACAGTCGGCAGACTGTTGTTTTACTGCTGGCACTGCTGGATGACTGCTGGCATTGAATACTTATGGGTTTACACTAGTGTCCCTGTTATGGTTGACTGTGGTCAACAGGACATTTGGCATGCCATTTATGCCCCACTGGTGGAATTTTGATGGAATTGAAACTGATGGTTGAGAGTAGGTGACCTATTAATGGCCCATAAATGACTTTCCAACTGTATTCCAGCACTGGCAGCACATAACTTATCTATATTTGGGCCATTGATGGCACTTCACTATAGTTTTCGCGTACTTAAGAGACAGTCGACCGACTGTGGTTTTACTGATGGTATTGCAGGATTACTGCTGGCACCAAGAAACTTGGCATGCCATTTATGACCCACTGACGGAATGTAAATGGAAATGAAACTGATGGTTGAGAGTCGGTGCCCTATTAATGGCCCATAAATGGCTTACCAACTGTATTCCAGCAATGGCCGCACATACCTATACTTAGTGCTGGTAAAAGTATGGGTAGCTATCTATAGGCCATTTTATGGCTGTGAAGTGGTACATCGATGGATCATTGCTGGTGCAATTTGGCATATTATGGGAATTTTTATGGCTCCCACTTTTCGCATATTTGTAAATATGTAGTGGTGGAAATATCTGTGGAAAAATGCTGTAAATACAGTGACTCGTATTGAATAATTTGACAAATGTTATGTTTTCCATGTATGACTGCATATAATTAAACCACATTTAGACAATTAACATTGAAGAGCTATTGCTGTTTTGCATCACTAAAATATTCATAACTGGCGTCTGCATTTCAAAACAGATGAATAGCATCCAGGTGACATACATACTGCGAAAGATTACATTAAAGGCAAGTTTTTGGGTTAACATCGCTATTCATGTAGGATAATTTCTCTCAATGTCAGTATTTTTTTTATCCACATCTTTCTAAAAACTTATCTGTTCACATGGTAAATTTTAAGACTATTAAATAACTGGTGCAATTTATATTATATTTGTGTTTGTTAATATATCAAGTTCGAATATATTCTAAATCAGTTCATCTAAATATAAGAATACCCAGTGAAGTAATAGTAAGATACTGTGATGTCAATGCAAGCAGTGTTGGTTCGTGACCCCTCCTGTAATGGTAAGCATAAGATTTTCATGTCTTACAAGGTGTTTAATAGTAAAGTAAAGGAAATTAAAAACAAAGAAATGTTTATATTGATGGTCGAAATCATTATTCTTAAGAGATACAGTTAGATGTATGGTGAAAGCATGGCTAGCAATCAGTAGGCCAGCTGATGGCTGTGAAATGGTGCATAGATGGGCCATTGCTGTTGTAAGCATATGGGCCATTTGTGTTCACCACACCTGGGCTAGCTATGGGCAGAGTATGGCTAGTTAGTGGTGCCACTTCAGGACCAGCAATGGTGCCCGGTGCATGCTGACTGTACACCATGAATGGGACATATGTGGTTTGGACATGGTATCCGACTGAGGGTGTAATGCTGTGGTACGGGTCTATTCATTACTAAAATCCTCATTGCCTCTAGGAAAAGAGCTGTTTCAAAATTTCGTCTTTGAGCATAATGACTTTAATCGATCTGTTGGGGGTCGCAAATAGTACCTATACATCTGTTTGAGGGCTATGATATCACCAGTTTAAAAATGGTAATTAGATATGATTATAAAATAACTTAAGGCATGATGGTGTGTGTCGGCTTGTAAGAGGTCGTAAGGATTGCCTACAATTCAATTTTGGCATCTCTTAGTCTTCCAGTTCGGAAATGGTGTCCAGGTATACTTATAAATTTTACTATGACTAGTGGTCTGTATCGGCTTGTTGGGGGTCTCAAGCATTACCTACAATTCAATTTTTATGTCTCTAAGTCTACCAGTTCAAAATGGAGGTAAGGTATGCTTATAAAATAAGCAATGGCATAATGGTCTGTATCGGCTTGTTGGGGTTTGTTAGCATTATCTTTAATTCAATTTTGGTGTCTCCAAGTCTACCAGTTCGGAATTGATGGCCAGATATGCTTATAAAATAAGTTAATTCACTGGTCATTTGCCTAGGTTTTCTTTGGACATCCCTGTGATAAGGAATAAAAATTCACTAGCGAATTTCCCGCGGGGTTGGGGGGGGGAGGAATAACTTTTACCGGTAGTACTTAATTGCTTGATCTTGATAATTGTGCAATTTTGTTTCCATACTGGTATATTATGGAATACTTTTATGAAGTGTTGCATGTATAATTTAATTAATTTGTTTAAAAAGTACGTACTACTCTTTCATGTCTGGTGTAAGCTATAGATCGATAACCTTTTTTAATGCATGGGTTTCATATATATATATATATATATATATATATATATATATATATATATATATATATATATATATGAGTGTGTGTGTGTACTTTTAAAAACAAAGGTAAATAATAATTCAAATTCATAATGGACCTCTGACAGCATATCAGTACCAGTTATTCTGTGTCAGTTTTTTGTAACTTGATGTGCTGTTATACAAATAACAAATTGTTATAGATCTTATAGATTTTATTATTACAGCCTCCGAACTAATGTGGCCACTTGATTGGGTGCTATAGTCACTGATTCCACTGCGACTCCACTTGGGGGGTGCTCTACCCACTAAGCTACTACAGCTCCACTTTGGGTGCTCTATCCACTGTGCCACTACGACTCAACTTTTGGGTGCTCTAGGCACTACGCCACCGCGGCCTAACTTTTGGTTGTTCTAGCCACTAAGCCACCGCGGTCCCACTTGAACGTATATCCAATAAACACACCTTATGGGTGTCTGTACAATCATTCATTCATCTGGATTTTCGAAGTACACTTTTAGTTGTGTGGGACTTATTGAATGTATGTATATTTATGGGTCATCCCAGGATGTGAATATCCAAAGGTTTATCTTATATGACGAAGTTTAATTTAAGAGATAACCTAAACATCTCCAAAAAAAATAACTTCATGATATTCTAAAATCACAGGATATCAGGGACATAATGAACATATTCGAGATATCCCGACATTCACTTGGCATTCATTCAAGCGAGTAGTGTAGTGAGGTAATAGTTTCTTAATAATCGGGAATTTGACTCTCCAACTACTTCAATAGTAATGACAACATTAGTGCTCGTTCACATAAAATAGTATCTGCCACTGTGAAACCTCTTCATGTATTTTAAAATTGTAAGTACACGGCATATCCACATTTGTAATGTGTTTACATAAGTAATACAGTGTAATTAATGAGATTTATCATAGCGTAATAATATCCTAATGCAGAATTATTGTTTTCGGATCCAGAGGAAGGATATAAAAGTCAGAAAGTGGCGCATCGCTCGCGCGATGCGTTTGAAGTGATACTAGCACAAAAATTAGATATAAACCATCAGGACACACATTTAAGTTTACCGATTACATCGACCTGCCTAACGAAACAAATCTCAAAATGCAGTGTGTTGGAAAATTACTATAGTCCATTCACGGTTTCTTCGGCCTTTTTGAATCGAACCTTTGAAAAATCTACCCACGTATGACGTGATTAGTTATTTCCTAAATACACCCCACATCACAAGCGTTTTATACTTTTGTTCTTAAAAGTTACTTTTTTTCCTGTTAAATTGAAATGTTATTACTATCTTATCTATAAATTATAATGATACATTGATAAATAATTTGAATAAAAACAGGGAGAAAATAGGTATGTTGGTAACGTCTAGTGAGAAACAGTTCTTATACAAAATATCATTACAACTGAGTGCGCACGAATTTGGTGCGTTGTCACTCTGGTGTAATTCTCCAGACTTGTTAAGCTTAGATTGCACGAGGTGGAGGCATATCCTGGAAGTAGAAAATTAGCAGGGCTTCAGAAAAGGTTGAAGTAACCGTGAATGGATTATAATATTTGAGCTATGTGGATTCTAATGATAGCACAGTGGACAAGACTTATAGCCTCCAGCTCTCCTCAATCATATTGTTATGTGTCGCTAGTCCACGCAGCTGACGTTGGCCCGCCTCGCGCGAGCAAGCGAAGATGAGGACAGAGGGTTGTTATATGATAGCGGCGGCAGTGAGGCAAAGTATTGTTGTGAATGAAAAGGCGAGCGATAGGCCAGTGGCTACGTATCTTTTACAGAAAGCGAGCTGACACGGTAATTCTTTTTGCGGCCCGGTGTTTCCTTCGCGTGGGAAGGTACCGAGAACTGTAGGCCAAATTTGAAGTGTAGACGAAAGGAGAAACATATCATAAAGGACGTCACTGCACACGAAGATAAACGTATCGCAGGTAGCGCCTCGCTGACACTGAGAAGCTCATATTTCTTAATTTATCACGCAGGAATGTCGTTGGCATCACCATTACCATTCCCAGAACAACTTGGATTGCCGAGAAAGTTCTAGACGCCACCTACTTCCAGTATAAGTACCACATGCGGACCTCAGGGAGTGATTAAGAGCAGAGAGTTTGGCATCTCGTGCGAACTTAAGCGACAGTTGGGCAATTCCGGAGCGGCGAGGGACGACTGCAGCGATCTGCGAGTGTGTGTCGTCGAGACTGTGTTCAGAGAAGAGTGGGAGTGATCTACGGGACTGTGGTCTGGACGCGGGAGTGAAAAGACATTCGAGACGATGGAAATAGACGGTTTTCACTAAGTGAGTGGAAATAATTGGTTGGAACAGTTTAAGGGGCATTAGCAAGAGTATACACTATGATAAAGACTTTAATTAAAATAGAGATAGTAATTAAATATTGCGCTCGATAATAAAAATAAATAGGATGCTCAGACTGATAAATAACATACGTTTGACTGTTGGTAGCATTGAGAAATAAATAGAATTATTTATTTCAGTTCTTTTATTTTTATTAAGACATCCATCCCACACGAACCAGCATACATCCCTCAGGCATCCCATATAATAATAGTGGAGCACGGGTGTATGTTCTCGGACACATAGCACAAGAGTGGCCTAAATCACATTTGGTGCAAGAGTGGACTAAGAGCCAAATCATTATATATAAATTAGGTGAATTAATTGTTTGATTAATTGAATAATCAATGAGGTAAACCTGCAGATTAGTAAAATTGATTAATCGATTAATTAAATAATGTTTTGATATGTTTAATTTTTTTTGAATTTTTTGATATTAAAGAATGTTTATTCATGTCATAAGGGCCATATGGACGGATCAGCATCGATGTGTTCCGTGTGAGGTTCTCGGACCGACTGACCAGAGGATCGGATTGCAATTGTTTATATAGGAGTTAATGTTGGCGTAAAAGTGGTTTAAGAGCCATTAAAAAAAATCTTATTTGTGGCTTATATGTGGAGAGGGCTACACGGCCAGATCTGGAGGCATAGTGAGTATTTGACTAGTTAAGATACTGGAGAAATGTTTTCTTTTCGGCGAAGTAAATGTTTCTTAATGAAAAGATATGTTGAAATAGGTTACCAAACGAAATACTTTAATCGCTCCTCGAATAGTATAAAAGTAACGAACTATTTCGTAGAAGCAAAATCGTTAAATGGATTTTAATCATGTGATGAAACTGTTTTCTTTATCATATCTCCACTTTAGTCACGTAACATTGAATCATATTCATGCGATTACCGAATGGAACAAATTAAACGAAATGCTCAGTTAACACAATAAAATTACAACTCCCCACACATACTAAGTTACCCCAAGATCGATGTGCCAGTTGCGGTGCTAGTGGTATACTCTGTTGAACTGATTGTGTAGCATGTGGAGCAGGGTGTGGTGTTGGCTCAGGTTGTGCAGCAGTGTGATGAGCTAACTGAGGAGCTATGTGGCATTACTGTGGTGTTATGCAGTACTAGTGTGTTGCAATGTGGTGCTAGTGTGGTGCCACATGGTGCTAGTGTGGTGCCATGTGGTGGTAGTGTGGTACTAGTGTGGAGCCATGTGGTGCTAGTGGTACACTCTGTTGAGCTGATTGTGGAGCTAGTGTGGTGTAAAGTGTGGAGGTGAATGTGGAGGAGGAGGAGGATGAGGATGAGGAGGAGGAGAAAGAGGAGTAAGTATAGACTTATTCTTTCAAATTGTATCATGTTTCTTTAAAGCGTTGTTGAAAGAAAAATTAGGTAAGCATATATTTTTAGAATAATATGTCTTCACAGCAAACATCAACGTGTTGATTCACAGGCAAACTATTTTTTTCTCTTATATGTTAAAGTAAAGAATCATAAGTTTGTATTTCCTTGGAAATTCGTTAAAATTAATTTTTTTTTGTTTGTTCCCAGCTAGTCACTTTTTAAGCTTACTCTGCGGGGCAAGAGTCCATTTTCCTGAAGCTTTCCTAACCATTAGCAATAATGTAGCATTTCTCACCGTTCCAATACTTTTGAGAGTTCATTCACAAGATTCTATCAATATTCTCCCTCATTCCATTACTTTTCAGAATTCATTCATTTCTCGACGATTTCCATTTTCATACTTGTTGGTGTTGACATTGTGTAACAATATATCATCTCACCCAAAAAATTACTTAAACATAAAAAATATATTAAAAATGTGCAAAAGGAAATCAAACTACTAAAGTATCAAGTCACACAATTTCCTTCACCATTACAATTAAATTTTTTCTAAATCATCCTTAAAAATTATATCGACAACTTTTCACAAAAATATTTACAATTGTTAACAACACATTTAAAACACAAATCTTTATACAAAAATTCTACAACACTTCATATTTACAAAAAAAAAACTTAATACAACACAATTGTTATAACTATTTTTGTACAACGATTCATATTTTAGAAAAACATTCACACACATACACATTCGTACAAATTAATATTACAGAGATATTTACAAAGATATTTTCAAACATTTAAACTAAAAATGTATACAAAAGGTGATACGTGTTGTGGTCCTTGTAATTCACAGCCGTGATAATAAAAACAAAAATATACTTTTTTACAAAAGACAATACGTGTTTTCCTTGTGTTTCACAGCCATGATATTAAAATTAAAAATTTACACTTTTTACAAACGGCGATACGTGTTGTTGTCCATTGCTGCAATATATTTGGAGCGTCTTACATGTCATATCCGGGTTTGAAATATGCCAGACACACCAACTCCTATGCTGACTCCACAAATATACACACATAGCTTCTAGATTTAAAATGATGTAATCCCATGCTGTGAAGAGTAATTCCTAGGTGACACAAATGACAGCAGGGGTTATTGCATCGATTTTAAATGCCATGCAGTTATGGCAAAGCAGCAACTTTGAAGAGGTATGTTGAATGATTTCGATGCAGTAGGTTTGAAGACAGCTGTGATGCAGATTGTAGTGTGGAGCAGAGTGTGGTGCAGAGCAGGGCGTAGTGTTGGGTGCTGGCGATAGCAGCCCTATATTTAAAATGGTGCTGAAATTACTGAGTTGATAAAGAATAAATACTTACTCGCGAATGCTGTAGTGCCCCAGGGTAAAGTCGATACTCCATCCAGTACAATGAAGAACTTATCGCCAAACCTGGCAACACTACTTTGGTCATGCGTTCGGTGTAAACATCGTGACCATGCGAACGGAACTGGTATTAGGTCCCCAGAACCCTGGTGCAATTATCGAGGGAATCTCTATAATTCCTGTATCGGAGGGATTGCAGCACGTTAGGTTTTACACCCTTCACCTTACGTATACACTGCTTATTCGAAACAATGTACGCATAAAGCTTGGGATGTAAACATACAAAGTGTGTGATGAAGTATCCGGAACCTTAATAGTTCATCACTCTAGTACGGCCTTTGTTCTTGGTCGAGAATCCTTGCAGATTATCGAGGGCATAGATGGATGTATCAAACCACGTCTTTAAATCTGAGAAAATTACATTATAGAAATGTCTACAGGCAATTTCGTAGATGAGACTATCAATGTCGCAATACAAAATGTGCAAGGCTGGTGGAGGAAATTTGTCACATATGAACATATAATGAAATTTGTAAAGGGTTAATTTGGAAAGATCAAGAATGGCATCACCAATGTACAAAGATTTGTTAAAAGTAGCAGAGCTATTTGACATTTCGGTAAGGACAAGATTCTCATCGATTATATGTTGTGCCAGGAATGTAGGATGCCCAATCAGTTCTGCAGCTCCTTGTATAGTGTCATACCTGGCAATGACTCTTATGTCCCTTTCCCGGCAGACATTCAGCAAAGTTTTTTCCATATACGGCAGTATTCATTAATTAAAAAAAACGATTTGTCAAAGTCTTTCACAGCCTGGGCACGTTTCTCAGCATTAAACTCGATGTACAGAGCCATCAAAGCCTTCTGCTCAAAGCAAAAAAAAAACACAATGAACAGAGTCGAGTCTGGCTCCATACATCATGTAATGCCTCAGTGTTTCCCAGTGAATAACATAATTCTTCTGAGGTGCGAGTGTCAAAAGGAGTTTTTCATGTGAGCTGTCAGGAGGTATACAATTTACTGGAGCCAAAGACAGATTTTATAGCACATCGTGGCATTAGTCTGAAAGCGACAAATTCACTTATGCTAAAAAGCACATGTCCCCATAACTAACAGCGTTTGCAAAATCCCACAATGAAAACACTTCAGCCTCAACCCACTCGAAATTGCAAATTGGAAGCTTGCGCTTCATAGTGTGGCTGTGCAGTCCATTTACGTCGAAATAGCATATGTATTTCGATGCCATATTGGGGTCATAATCTTCACCCATGTAAATGTTATTGGCTTCCGCACACCTTCTGGAAACCTGGGTAATGCTTCCATGAACCCCATGTTCAACAAAAAAGGTACATATCAGAGTCGGTCAACTGCTCTAGATGCACATCAGTCATTGACAATAAACTGTCCCATGCAAGTGATGGAAATGAGGCATACATGGCCAGTTGGGGGGGGGGGGTCGAGACCATAATGAGTCAAACATTTTCGAACACATCTGCCAGCAAACAAGTGTCCACACATAAATACTGAATGGCGTACTGCAGCTGGTTGACACAGTGGAACACATCCCATGTGACTTGGGCATGAGTGTAATTCTCATACCTAACACCTTCGCCTTTCATGACATTGTGAAATGTGTGCTTTGGTGAGAGTGACATGCACATCAGACTGTCTTCAGACTTAACAAAATCATCTCTTCCTTTTTGCCAATTAAAATTGGGTGTTGTCTGAAAATTATCGAGCAGGTGATACTCAATTGCACAGTTTTCAAATTACCTGGCAAAGTTTCCAGCAAGGCACTCATGAACTGAAAATAATCAATAAATCGTAACTTGAAATGTTGCGCCTTTCCGTTTGAGTTTGTCCCATTGGGAATATGTTTGGTGATGGACTTGTATTTCTCTAGGGTCATTCCAATCACCTGGATTCTACTTGGGTTTTCTATTACCATGGTTCTATCAGATTTGGCTACTTGACGTTCAGCCAATGGCTTTATGAGAAAGTGTGAATCATAAATTTGCAGGTTATGAAAGACAGCAACAAGTTGTTTCTTGGGCAGTCTGATGTTCAAGTTGCATTTATTATGTGTGGTCCCTCTTATTTCCTCAGTCAGATGGTCGTGGTCTGCCAAAATATTATCTGTACCGAGTTCCTTATTACAAATATGACAATATTTCTGAGATGCCAACCTAGCTTAATCAGGAGGGGTTCATGGCTTCATTGGAACAGTCAGGCTGTATATTCCTGCAGCCCACACTGTCAATCAAACCAATTTATCTACTAACTGGTTCATACAATCGTCACCCACAAACTCAAAATTGTTAGATAATGCTGGATTGTACGGACAAACCAACAAAATGCAACAAGCATATGGAACATTTTGGTTGATGGTATTTGTTTTACTTGTTTCATCATTGGGCAGGCAAGTAGACGTGGGTTTCAAATATGACTCTTACAATAGGCGACAGAACCCAATCTTTGCTGTTTGCTGTGACCCTGAAATTGCAAGTACCTGTCATTGCCAGCAGTGAAAGTACTGCGAACAGCTTTATGTTGCTGACATAGATCATTATATTTTGTGATTTTCTCCTCACTACTGAAGTATTAGAGACAACTGTCACAGAGATAAATTTCTCTACAGTTCTTAGTCAACTGACTGTGAAGCTGCTTTGACAAATCCTTAAGGGAACAAAATGCAAATGGGCATTATTACAACAAGTGCGAATGACCAATACATTTAAATGATATGCATATCGTACAGAATAAATATACATTTGTATGATAACCCCTTGCTTATCGAAAGTATCGTCAATAATATTACTATCTTTGTCTACTGCAGCATAGAAATTGATAGAAATACCACTGTTTTCCTCAAACTATCGAATATCCTGTAGCACTACATGAGTCGATACACCTTCAGTAACCAAAATCTCATGAGGATCTAGATATGAAGTCATTCTGTGGACAGTTTGTGCTATAGAAAACAAATGTTATATAATGGCATAATGGAAACAAAGTCCCTCAGGACACTGCACATCAATGCAGGCTTTCTTATTGACAACGAACTTCGGGAGCATAGTGTGAGCAGCACCAATGATGACTGCTCTACACTACGATATGTGAACATCCATTTACAGAATTAGGAGCATACTCCAGCCGATACCACGAGCACTAAATTCTTCAAGCCTGTTTGTGAGATAAGGCCTAATTGTCTCATCATAGATTTCACCCACATTGGCTGAATGCAGGATGGGAAGTGATTTACTCTGAAAGTGAAACGTCTGCATAGTGCCTTCCTCAGCCAAAAAGTATTTCAAGAATTTAACTGCTATGCTGAAACTAAGTGATATTGGTCGGGATGATGCTGTTGTTAACTCTAACAAAGGGACCCTGCTCATTGTGAATTTTTTTTCAAAATCTGCATCATACTCTACTTGATCATTACATATCTTCACATCAGTCAGCCTACATGCGAACGTCGCGGCCTATAGCTCATGTGTCAGGTTATGCAATGCAGCTTCCACTGAGTTAAAGGAATTGGAAAACGAATTATTTTACATTTCCCTAGATGAAGTCTCTCTAACTGATTCGAAAGTTGGCTGTGATATGGATGAAGCACTGTCAAAATCACTCGAATTTTCCATTTCAGATAGAAACAAATTGTCTGCTAGAAATTATACTTTCCCATGTTTGTTGGGAATGATTGTGTTCCGATCTGATGCAGTTGATGGTCTTTCCATGTGTGTGAATTGGTGCACGCAAGACTCAAGTATAGATCGTTCAACAAGAGATCGAAACGATGGCATTTAGGTGAAACGACAATGTCTTGACAGCTTGTACTAGACATTATTTTCGTTTGCAACTCCGATTCAGACTCTGTGTCGTAAATGAAAAGATTGTCTAACAAACTAGCAAAACTTTGACGTTCATCCTCACTCATAAATATGCAAGATCAATTTTTGTTTTCCAATAAAGCAATTTCAGTACTACAAAAATATAAAAGGCCATGTAGTGTTGAGAAATACAAAAAAAATTGTTATATTGTTTCGAAACAAAGTTGTGTCTGTAAAATAATGTTTATTAATGTTAATAACATCAAATATTTACTTTAAAATGCTTGGTAAAAAACAGTATTTTTTTCTAAAAAAAAAAATGTATAATTTAATGAGACATATAAGATCTATGTTTGAAAACAAGCCAGCTATGTGTTTACAAAAAATTCAATACTTTAATTTGAATAGGAAAAATGATTTGTTTAAGACAAAACTTTAAATATTAATTAAAAATGTATACAGCAAGGGAAATTAATCTGGTACTACACATTTACACTTACCTAATATTACTTAGATTTAAAAACATTATTAAAAATTGCTTATATTTAAATATGTTGATAAAATTACGTAAATTTAAAAATATTCATAAAATTACTTAAATTTAAAAACATTCATAAAAATTACTGAAATAAAACACATTCTTAAAATTACTCAAAACTTTAACATTCTATACTGATACAACTAAATAACATACTTCAAACTTCCCACCACATTACATACATTCCACAATCATTAGAGTTACTCAAGGCTCATTCATCCATCACATAGACATACTTCACTCAAACAACACATTCAAAATTGAGTCGGGTTGGAGCTATGTGCTCCCCAAGTGTGTAGCACACAAGTGGCATAGTTACTTCTTTTTTAATCTCAATACCATAATTCACACCCAAATAAATAACAGCCCACTCTTAAATCTCTTAAAACTAGCTAACCAAAAGGTTTTCTCAGAGTACTTGCCCATGCATTCTACATGCATTTTCACATAGTTTTGTGATTATTTAAACAGCAAAGAGAGGCTTTAGGTGTCCATTTATGACACTTACCATACTTCATATACAGCAAGAATGCATCCACTGGTGATCTACATCACCTCTCAGCTCTGCCAAATGCACTCTAAACTACATGAAAAAATTACATCTGGAATTAAATTTATATAACTTTTCCCCTACACTCAGTCATACACACATTAAAAATATTAAAACTATTTAAAACTAACGTTATATGTCCAAGCCACCCCATTACATACATTCCACAATTGTTACAGTTACTCAAGGCTCATTCATCCATCACATAGAAATTCTTCACTCAAACAATGCATTCAGAACATAGACATGGGCCCGGCTTTGAGCCCTCCAGACATGCTGGGAATAGGCTGACTTAGTTCCCGAATATTCTTCTATGCTCCATAAATCACACCCAAACACTCAACAGCCCACCCTTAAATCTCTCAAAATTAACTAACAAAAAAATTACAAAGTATATCAAAGTACTTGGCCATGCAGTCTAGAAGCATTTCCACATAGTTTTGCGAATATTTAAACAGTGAAGAGAGGCTGTAGGTATGTATTATTGACATGTACCCTATTCCATGTAGAGCATGGATGCATCTACTGGTGATCTACCTCTCCTCTCAGCTCTGCTAAATACACCCAAACCTACATGAAAAAATTACATCTGGAATTAAATTCACATTACTTTTCCTCTGCACTAAATCGCACACCTATTATTAAAAAAATATTAAAACTACTTAAAACTAACATTATATGCCCAATCCACCCCATCACACATCAAAACATTTATTTCATTAAAGTTAATCAAGGCTTATTCATCAATCACACAGACATCCTTCACTGAAACTTCACATTCTGAACAAGCTTGGGAGTTAGTAGGGTTATGTACCCTCCAAACATGCTTGGTATAGTCTGACTTAGTGCTCCCCTTTTTTCAGCTGTCCCATCAAACACACGACAAACATAACCAAAACCCAACATTAAACATCTTAAAAATACTCAAAACTACATAATAATATGTCGAACTAACAGAATTATAGACATTTTGCGAAATTTCACTAAATTTGGAATGATTTGTGAAAAGTTTACGACATTTCACTAACTTTTACAGATTTGTTTAAAATTTTACAGATATTTCATAAACATTTTGTAAACATTTGGAATGATTTGTAAAAAAAGTTTAGAAATTACATATAAAACATAATTTTTTTTCGATATTTCGTAACAGTTTGTAAAAAAAGCTATAAAAGTTAGTAAAACATTAAATCATTTGCAAACAATCTGTAAAAGTTCCTTATTTTGAAACTTTTCATGCCACACTCAGTAGGAATTGTAGAAATGTAACTAATTCCAGAAAGAAAGTAGTTTAATGACGAAGTAAAAATAATTTAAAAACCCACAAAAACATACAACAAATGTCAAAGTCAATATAATATTAACACAATATCGAAAAGTATTAAAAAGCCCAAAATGATATCACAATTTACTAACCTAGGTGCAGTAACGAAGCTGCTGTTCAGTGAAGCCAGAACCCTCAGTTCAGATAGGTAACAGACTCTTAGGCTGGGTGCTGGTGACTGCCCGTCCAAGCTGGAGGCAGGCCGGCAGGGGTGCAGTGGAGCACCTCGTGGATGGCTGTCCACCCAGGCTGAAGCAATGCACTGGCAGGGATACAGCGGGCGGCGTCAGTCAGTTTGGTGATCCATGGGAGCCAAGAGGGTGTCCATCCCCCATGTGGTTGGAAAAGAATGGTGTGTGAATATATAACCCTACACCCACCTCCTCTTGCTCCTCCGGGGAACCAATACAAACAAGGCAATTGGTCGGATTTGATAATATAATGTATTTTTACTCAAGGAAATATAATTTAAACGCAAAACAAATTATTTTAAGAGAAATTAAAATATTTCATTGCATTTTATGAGTTTTACCATGTACAAATGTATAGATTTGGAAATAGTCTTATTATAATAGAATCTATTTTTTACCAAAGAAAATATGTTCTCCTTAAATGATTTGAAGAAAATTAAAAGATTTTTAACATTTTTTTTATTTACAATTGTATTATAATGATATTCTAATGTGAAATATCCATACTTATTCGGTTTTAGAAATCACATTTAATTTTAATTGCATTTTATTTACCAATTTTGTAAGTATTTTATTATGTGATACGATTCTGCACACAATTTTGGTCTTTGTAATTCAGCACATACTGTTTTTAAAATATATATTAATTGTAATAATGTAACAAGCATTGAGACCAATAGTGCACCCTCTATTATTGTGTAAGGATTCTGAATTATATTATCCGCGAAACTAAAACATGTCTTGTCCGGGAATCGAATCCATCTTTTATTACCCATATTTTGTCCAGGATTAGAAGCCTGGGATTCGAACCAGGAGCCTCGCATAGCGTTAAACAATTACACTACGGAGGTTAGCGACGTAACACAACTACTTTTGTGTTTTTGTGTCTTGTTAGAACTGTGTTAGCTGTCTAAGTGAATGGGGAAATGAATTGTGAAAAGTTACTCTCGCTTTTGGTTCAAAACGTATTTCATGCTATCCTATGTGCAGCAGGACTTTGTCGGGGAGTGGGAGAACAGTGCCGTGCTTTCAGCGTCATAAAAAAATTCATACTTCCCTAGTGTCTGTTTGAAATGCTGTTCTCTGCATGTAGGGTAACTGGAAGTTTGGTGGCTATAAATAAAATTCTTTTTCCCAGCTTTGCTCTCATATTGTTCACATGTTAAATGTTCTTTGAAGTGTATACACTATTTCACAAGTGGTTATAGTATTCATCTCCAGTTATTTTTTTAATATTGTGTAATATATTGGAATTTGTTAAGGATTTTAGGGAATATCTATTAATTTTTTATTGGGCAATGTAACATTGGTGATGTAAAACTTTAAAAATATATTTCTTAGTGTGGTGCAGTTGGTTTGGCAGAGGGTGAAATGGGTGCACGCCTCTTAGCTTGCTCTGTGTGGGACTGGTTGTTGGGAGCAAGGTAGCGAGGTGCGCACCTCTTGCACCCTCTGGTGGGGGAAGTCTGAATTACTCAATCTTCATGTTTGTTCGTGCAGTGTGGTGTGATCCAGCAGGATGTAGGGCTGACCTGGTTGTGATGCGGGAGGCAAAGAGCAGATCTTTGCTTGTTTTCCACTACACTTGCACAGATCATTTTTGGAGGGGATGAAAGAGACCTTTAGCAGGATTCTGGAGGGCGGGAACAGGGGAAGACGTGGAGTTGAGAGAGATTCTCTTTTTCAAAGTTGCTGGAAAGCCAGCAATGTGCTCTGTAGATGTCATGTAATAAAATTTGTGGATAAGAGACTTTGCTCTGAAATCATACATTTAAATGCTAGAAATTGTTTTAACTTGTCTTGTTAGGGCTTCATGTTAAAACCAGTTTCATATTTGTCTGTAGAAGTTATATACAGAATTTCTACCTTCTTGTTACGGCTAGTATGACATTTTCTTAACTGCTATCCCTTCACGCATGAATACACATAAGTATATTTTCCTGAATTGTGATGGGCTAAAATGTTACTTTTAAGATACAAGTTTGTGTTTTTCTAGTTAACAACTATCAGTTCACTTATTATTCTCATAGTATACATGGTTTTATTAGTAGGTAAACTTCTCTTATTTCCATATTATTTAGAATTTTTCACCATTTGTTCACAAAAACCATGTACTACTAGTTTTTTTCTCTGTTTATTAATCAGAGAAATTTTTCTTAGGTAAATCAAAACAATTTTGTAAAATCATAATAAATATACACAAATGTGTTCATTTTTAACACACATATTTATTCAATAATGTGTACAACAAGATTGTATTATATTTCTTTAAATGGTTTGTTTCAGAATATACAACTCATTTAACCTTATTTTGTTTGAAGAAATGAACATTACTTTCAAAATACATATTAGATTTCACAAAATACAGGATGACTAAGAATATATACACAAACATAGAACACAGGTTGTTTCAAAATATATGACACATTAAAACTTATATAGTTTAAAATACAAAAGAGCAATTATTTCAAAAAAACATCTAAGATTTCACAAAATTTAGGATGACTCTGAATACAAACATAATTTTTTTTAAGGAAGAAACATATTCAGCACAACTTACACAGAGTGATCCACAACTATTTAACACAGTAAGTATATAGAATGACCCACAAATATTTTAACACGAGGTAATCCAAAAACATTTTCACCAAAGTAAGCATAGGTTGTTACCTAAGTTATAAGGTATTTGCAACTTCAGTAAACAATGATTCCAGACATTTTCATAGAATTGGATCCAGATCTCCTTGTTGAAATCTACTTTTGAGGAGAGAATGTTTCTTACATCCTGGTTTTATTCTGTCTGTTTGAATAGACACTTCTTCACATTCGGGGGAGTGTAACACAATGCTTCCAACTAAATCTGGGTATGTCTCATCATAATGTGAAATCACATCTTCGATACTACATGGAAGAGGTGTAGTTGCAGTCATAAAAAAACAAGACAGTTTGTTTAATCAATTCACAGAATTAATTCGTGTCTTTTTTCGTCTTCCAGCAGGAAATAAATAACCTTAAAATGGAACATAGAGCCACAGGACTCTATAAATTCCATAAAAAATCCAGAGCACCATACCATATACAATACATTAGACTAGCCTGGTTTCACAGCAACATAGGGATTTCCAGGAGGAAAGTACGTCATGTTATGCATTTCCCATCCAACTCCCAACTGAGAATATTTAGTAAGGAAGAATGTATGTATATTGATAAATTCATTGTCTAAATTTGCAAGTTGAAATGTGTTTGAGGCCTGAACTTTCATTTTGCTAGTTTAATTGTTCGATGTATGTAACACTCTGATGAAATAAACCCAGTACATTCTAAATAACCATACTTTTCATTATTGTGTATAATCATATGTATATTATTATTACGTTCTTTGTAATACTGAAATGGTAAAACATTATCAATATTAAAAACAAGATATTTCAAATTCTCTTCTTCCTCACAATATGACATTACAATGCGTTCACTGTTAAGCTTATGGATCACATATGGCCTGCACTGGTTTGCAAGGCATTTTTAACTGTTACAATTAGTTAAACTGGAATCAAAACCAGCGGGATCATTACATATTGTTAAAAAAAAACCAATAAAATATGAACATTTGAAATTAATGTCTGCATCACACATTTCCTTGACTATTATATGTGAATATGACTCTCTATAAGTTACAGAATATAATCCATTTTTAATAAATGCATAACTACAAGTAGGAGAGAACATTATTCTGAATTTACAACTTCACAAGCATAGATATTACACACCTAAGGAAAAACTAGGCTACTATGCTCGAAAATGAAGTTGTGGACATTCCCCTCACAGGTTTCCTTTCAATGAATTGAAGTTCCCTGAAAAGGTCTGGTTAGTTGGTATGCTATTACCCCACTGCCATGCTCTTCCTCCAATTCTTCAGTAAGGCTGGCTGATATAAGCTCTTCAAATGTAGATGGAAGTTCACTGTCAGAGTGGAGATACCTCACAGCACAATCGTTGCATACTAAGCCTTCAATAAAGCGAATGCCGAGACTGGAATCGAAAGAGTAGCACTATTGTTCAATATCATTACACACATGAACTTGTACTTGCAGGACTTTGTATGCGATTGTTGGGTTGAAAATGCTAGCCATGACTGACAATTTAATATTAAACACTCTCCTTTACATAGTCTGTCATTTAAGTGTTCTTGCTTAACCAAATACTGCATTGCCATATGCGGACTTTAATTCTTGATTACCTTTCTGTTTAACGTGTTCCATGTTGTCACAGTGTTCTGTCCACAATATGGGTATAGAACAGCAACATCCCTTCTGCATGAATTATTTAATTTTCTTGTATGATGTGCATTTTGTTATGGATTTAGAAAAGGCTTCAAATGCTAGTTGACTCTCATTACAAGGTAGTTTGCTGTAAGGTAGCATATTATACAAAGGTCAACATTTTCGCCCATAACAAACATCGAACACTTTAAAAGTTTATGTTGGACTGATTAACGAGAAAGGCCAATGTTCTTATCCATTGCACATTTGAATTTCTAGTCCACCATCTTCTTTGTGTTGAAACCACACTCACCTGTAACCTGGAGTAACACTAGCATATTGTAGTGTTGAGTTGAACCTCTCTATTGTAACTGATGTGCTGCTGCTGTATGTTTGTTTGTTTTATGTATTTTTTCACCAAACAATAATTATTTTTTCAAAGAATAAATGTTTCTAACACTTTGCTGGGAGCGTACCACCAGGAAGGTTTAAACATCATCATAATCTTGATATTTTCCTAATTTCAGCTTGGTTAAATCAAACTTACTGACACAAACATTACTGTTCCAAACCTCGCAGTCCTACATACCACAAGGCGATATTTTAGTGATGCTACTTCCTTGCATTTGCATGTTGTGTTGCTTGTTATTACATGTTTCAGTCCACATGGCAGGGCCATCATAAAACGATCTAAAACCAGGCTCTATTGCAATTTCTTTGCTTCTGATATTAAAAAACAGATCCCAAGGCGAACACGGCAGTTCACTATCAGGCCCCATGTTAAACATGGGACAGTCATTTTGCTCATAACACAATATTTGTTCTGTGTACTTATTTCCTTCGAAGGATTGTGCAAAGTTCCAATGTCCATCTCCGTTACACATCTGAAATTGGGAGTATATGTTCTTTAGAGATGTGAACCACACTTGCCTGTAACCTTGAGTAATACTGGAGTATATCTGCTCTGGATTGAACGATTCCATTTGAAAGTTTTTACACAGGTCTGGACATTTAACATATCATTTTCTAAATTATTGTCTTTACAAGTAATTAGGATGTTGGTGCTAATATTCTCTTATAGGGTCACTTTTGCATTGTGAACAGAACATTGTTTATGAAAGTGAATAATATTGTAATGTTTTACCAGCGAATTAATGCTTGAACACTCATGATAGCTTCTGATGTTTACAATTTTTGTATTATTCAGACTTTTAAAAATTTCTTTCTGCATATTTCGCAACACATATAAAGGCTAGTCGTTGAGCAGTGCCTCGTTCATGTAGTGAATATGGTCATCATAAGTTATATCTCCAGAGTCCCATTTCAAAATGTGTACTTCGTACTTTTGATGTCGGAAACTCATTTTCAATTCCAGGTTTAAGGTAAACCAAGGTATAGGAGCTTTGAAAGACAACACTTATAAAAGAATTGTCTTGATAATTTTCGAAACCTTCCGCAAAACAAATAATTATTGCTAATTACAAGTTTCAATAATAGATTTTTAAAAGTCTAGCTTGGTTTACAAAAGCTCGATTTTTTGCTTCCGAGGTCAACATCATCAATACCGGAATCGTCTCTTGGTAAACAGGATGATTATCGAGTTTCATAACGTTTTGTCACCTACGCATTACGCACTCACTTCTCAAATGTATAGTGTTTGGCTGATTAAAGAGAGCTGGTGTACCATACAGACAATCGTCATCACAATGCAAATACGAAATTACATCTTCATCGCCTTTAAATTCTCAGATAGGAACACATACACATGTTGAATTTTGTGTCCTGAAAATGTAAAAAGAAATTCTTTATGTAGCAACGAGTTAGTCTTGACATCTAGGCTTAAAAGTGTCTTCGTTTAACCATATGTTAAAATGGCGTTAAACACTGTAACACATTTCTCATCGCAATTTTGGCAGCAATGCCCATCGTCCATATTACCTGTTGTTGAAGCTTGTAGACTGCTGAATGTATCGGAGAAGTCTGTTTATGTAAACCTTTTGTTGAAAACTGTAGTATGTCTCTGTGAAATCTGTTGACGTAAACCTTCCCGGAGGTACGCTCCCGGCACGATCTGACTTCGACAACTGCTGGCTCAGACTGGAAGGAATATTAATTGGTTGATATTTATATACAATACGAATTCAAAATGGCCATGGTTTTGTGTTAAAATGGTTTGAAAACTGACCTTTTCCCAAATATCACTGTTTTTGCTATTTTTTAATCCCATTTCAGGTTTAAATCCCAGTATTTACGTATATTTGTCCAGAATATACACATTTCTGCTAGTAATGGTTGGACATATTGGTAAAATATCCTTATTACAGACACAATCTGTGTTTCGCAGAAAAAATATAAACGTTAGTTTATATATATATATAGTATAAATGCTAGTTTGGTATCTTTACAAAATAAAAATGTTAGTTATGAAGAGTGAGTTAAAAACCTTTAGAGAATATATACACATGCACATTTTATAACATTAGCTAGTAAAATGTTTGGATTGTAAAAATATTTTTTTTAAAACTTGAAAATTGATTTTTGTGTTGCTATTCGGTTTTATCTCATATTGGTTTGTTTCGGTAAAATTTCCTGGACTTTTGAAGGAGTAAATGTGTTTTGCTGGGAATGTGAAATTTTCGTTGCTGGGGTCATCTTGCTTTGGTAGGTGACTTTTGCGGTTCGGGAGAGTTGCTTTCCACGGTGCAGGTAACTGCTGGCAGCATTACACCCTTCACACCTGTCTCAATATGAGAGTTTGCAGGTTACTCTTTGTGAGTGTGGGAGGAGAGCCACACTGGTGGAGGAGCCCTGTCAAATGAGATTAATGGCAAGGTTTTGTCGGGCATGCAGCAGTACTTGATGGGGCTAGGTGTCCTTGTTGGTGGGCGGGGGTGTGGTGGAAAGCATAACTCTCGGGGTGGCATTTAGCGTAGTCGAAAGACTGTGTTGGGGAAGGGGATGGGATTGTGGAGGAAGGGATCCGAAACTGTCCCCCTCCTTGCCATCATTGTGTCCTTGCTGCTCGGGGCAGAATAATGTATTGTCTTCTCCACAGTGCGGCATGAGAGGAGTTTGGAGTGAAACAGCGAAATGGGTGGTCTCATCCATCGTGAGAGCTTGTACCGATTTCTTTGACCGGGTTGTGCGCGCTGATGGAGAAATTTTTTGGTTTCCAAGAGTATGCCATTGGTTAGCCTTCCCCAAACAAGTGAATATGTCTCATATTTATACTGCTTGAGATATTTGTTTTGTTAAACTATTGTTTATAACAGGGCTGGTTATACTATTATTGGGGAACACTATGCACTTCAAAACATATATATAGTGCTGTATATATCATTAAGTTCTATGATAACATCTTATGTAATTTGTGTCACATATAAGTAGCTATTACAATAAAAATACATATGTTTATTTAAACTTGGTTTTGAGAACAACACAATTTTCTTAGATAATTGTGTTTGGGAGCGTAATTTTATTGTATTGGCTGGGCATTTCGATTAATTTGTTCCATTCGGTAATCAGATGAATACATGTCTGTAGATTCAATGTTACAAGATTAAAGTGGAGATTTGCTAAAGAAAACAATTTCATTGCATGGTTAAAATCAGTTTAATGAATTTACTTCTACGAAATATTTCGTTACTTTTATGCTATTCGAGGAGTGATTAAACTAATTCGTTAGGTAACCTATTTCAATATCTCTTTTCATTAAAAAATATTTACTTCGCCAAAAAGAAAACATTTCTCCAGTATCTAAACTAGTCAAATCCTCACTATGCTTCAAGACTTGGTCTTGCAGCCCCCTCCACATATCAGCCACAAACAAAATAAATAAATAAATGGCCCTTATACCACTCTTACATAAACATCAACACCTACAGAAACAATTTCAATCCGCTCCTCTGGTCAGTCGGTTTAAGATCTCACATGGAACACAATGATGCTGCTCTGCCAATATGACCCTTATGACATTAACTAATTAATAGACATTCTTTAATATCAAAATATTCTAGAAAATGAAATATATATAAAAATATTCTTTAATTAATCGATTAATTGAACTAATCAATTTAATTAATCCACTAATTAATTCAAATTAAGATTATGAGAATCAGATCTTACCGACACATCCTGTAGGTATACTGATCATGTCTCGCGATGTGTCTACCATGAGTGAAGTAATTCCAGGACAAGATGCCACTCGTAGTGGAGATGAAAAACACAAGAAGAGAAACATTAATTCAAAATCGCCTACATATCATTTGTGGAAAGAACGAGTACACATACGTCTGAATGGCATGCAAATAAGAGAAAAACAGATTATTGTGATGGACGAGTGTATGTCAGAAAAATTGGAAAGAGAGGTCTTGAAAAACAGTCAGAGTGCCATGCACATGTCGTACGCAATACGATTCAAAATTATCTGAAAATCAAGGGAAAGAGATACACCGTTTTTATTGGGATTCATCTAAAGACTGTAATATGAAAAAAAAAAAAAAAAAAATTATAGCATTGTCCATTGAAAGGAGACCTACAGTTAGAACCAGACTGTGAACAGGCGATAATTCGAAATCAACAGTGAATACATTGATTTTTTTATTTCATTGTAGATGTAAAAAAACAGTTGTGTGCAAGACCACATTACTTAATACACTACGTATATCACAATCTGCAATAAAAACATGTCTGAAGAATCTTCAAGAGGGAGGAGTGGTGCAAGAAGACAAAAGAGGAAAACATGTACGTAGCAAAGAAAGTAAACAACATGTAATTTATTCTGTTGTATCACATATATTTCATCTTTATCAAGTTGTGAAAGCGACTACAGCCATAAAGATAAAGACAGAAGTAATTGGTTTCAGACCTGACTGTGCAAAAATGTATGAACTCTACAAAGTTTATTGTAACGAAAATAATATTCCTTCAGAAGATACCACGAAATTGTGGGTATAACATGAAGTTTTCAACACGAAATTAGTTTTAACATTTAAACTTCCCGAAATAGATACTTTTTATGTCTGTGACACATTTTATGCTATGCTAAAAACAACTTTCACTGTAACGGAAAAGCAATACATTGAAACTACAAGGAGCTTGACCGCTACAGGATTAGAGAAACTCATACAATTATTGAGGCAAAAATAAGCAAGACAAAAAGTAATTACTGTCGACCTGCAAAAGTGCCTACCATGTCCATTCTTGACAATCAGCATATATTTTTATAAAAAGAAGCTTTGGATTCTACATTATACTATGTTTGAATCCTCTGACAATTTGGCGTCTTTTTTAATGTGGGATGAGTCGAAAGGCAAAGAGAGGTGGCAATGAAATATCATCGGAAATTCTAAAATGGGCGGATACCATATTACCAGGAACAGATGTTGACACTATTCGGACAATTGCTATGGGAGAAACAACATATGCCTTATTATGCACCTCTATTTTATTTTTAACAAGTATCCTCAAGTAAAATAAATAAACCTACAATTCCTCTCAAAAGACCATACACACATGGAAGCCAATACATTAAATGCAACTATAGAAAATAAGTGTAAGAAAACCCTTACAATAACAATCTTATTTCCATGGGACTGGCAGTAGCAGGTGTGTCAATGTTCCTCCGAGTACCATGTTATTAATCTGGAAAAGAGGTTCTTCAATCATTTTCAGTCATTGTACTTTGCTCCTAGGACTTCACCCTTCGTTGTTCGCGAAATAACTTATAAGTTGATAAAAATATATAATCTCTGAAATTGTTCATTTACAGGTCAGTCAAGACACAATAGGATATACTTACTGTGGTCTGTTCATGGTAAAGTGAGCACTTTTGAGGGCCTAGTTACTTTTTCCTTTCAGCCATATTTTATCCTTTAATCACCTTTTAAATTAAATACTGCCATGTAACTAATGAACACAGTGTGCTAATTCCACCATACTCAGAAGTTATCGTCTAAGGCTAAAATAAAATATATGTATAGACTCTTATTACAAATGAGAGGGTTTTTAGAAGTGCTCACTTTACCATTAGTCTATAAAAACCATTATTTGAAGACACATGGACATACTGAGATATTTACCATAATATTGCCATGAATACTACAAAAACTTATCTCAATCCACCAATTGGTCAGTGAAGATATTTGGTCGGTTCTTAACATCAAGGTCCTGAGAGCCGATTCTCCAATTGGGATGATTATCCTACCAATGAGGAAGACTTCTGAGTTTTCATTGTCATATTGTTGATGCTTTCTGTAACTTGTATTAAATAAATGCATTTACCTTTGACTTTAACGACACAGATGTAGTATCTACTACCCTTATTCGAAAGTAAATAACTAATGTCGGAGTAAAGATTGCGAAGCCCATTATTTGATTGTTATAAACAATATTTCGAATAAACCTAAACTAACCTAGCCCGGCATATGTATGAATAGCAAGAAAACATACATACTGCTTTTTTAATTCTTTGTCCACTTAATAGTTTGTTTTGAGTTAACACTTTAACTGGTTATGCTGTCAAATTTCTAATATGGACATAGAATTTTTCGCTTCCGTATACAGGGTTCTATACTTTAAACATGAAGAACGGTAAATGGCAGAGCGAGGTGATACCAGATGGCAGAGAATACTTCACTTTGTGTCCAAGGTTAAATATCCTGGCGGTTTAATAGTTATGACTTTTGGGCTATGTAAATCCTCTGCCACCTTCAAGTGCCAGGTGGAAAATTTTCTCCTTATATACATCTGTCAGCTATATATAGAATATACTGTTGTCAGAGGAAGGATATTTGCAGAGTATCTACCACACTTAGACACTGCATTCCGGAAATTGGTCACAGCCAACTTGAAGCTGGTTCCTAAGAAGTGTCACTCTTTCCAACAGAAAATTAATTCTTTGGGGCATGTAGTGTTGGCCCAGGAAAGTGAAACAGACCCTGATAAGACCAAAGCAATACGAAACTGTCTGTCACCACCTGATAAAACCGAAATGTGGAGATTTATGGGATTATGTGTTTACTACTGTCGATTTGTATCTAGTCTCGTCACAATTGACAAGCGATTACATGACCTGACAGGCAAAAAAGGAAATTTCATTGGACTGCTTAGTGCGAAGTCGCTTTTAGTAAAGTAAAGGGAATTCTGATATCTCCCCCAGTCCTGTGTTTCCCGAACGTGGGTGGAAGTTCATTCTTGGTGCTGATGCTAGTGATGTAAGCATCGGACCTGTGTTATCTCAAATTCAGGGTGGGAAGGAGAGGCTAATATAATATTGCAGTAAGGTACTGCCCATGACTGAGATTAAATACTGTGTAAGATGCAGAGAACTTTTGGCTGTGGAGAAAGCAGTTATAAAACTTCCACCTCCATATTTATGACAGACGTTTCATTCCAAGAAACAACCATGCTTCATAATGCTGGCTGCTAATTTCAATGCCGATTAGTCTGGTGGATACAGCATCATAAAAAAAATTACTTTAAATTTAGCACATATTCCGATATCTTCACAGCAATGCAAACTGTCACGTGCACTGATGCCATGCACGCCACATGTTAGTAATTTTGGTTGTGATGTTTACCAATTCATCGAAGTGCATGTTATTAGTAGGCCTCGTGGCTGGTAGGTGTAAGTCGGAGTGGAATATCTTCCATGTCGGGCTGATTAATAGTTAATATACTTTAGAGCGGCGTGTGGATGGTTGCGACTGGGGAGTTGATGACTATTTTTGTGTTGAGGGAGTGGCGAGTTAGCTTTCAAACGAGGTGAATGGCGCGTCTTCAATATAGCTTATGATGACGTAGTACGCTGTATGGGACACACAATTGTGCGGTTCCTCGAGCACCGAACATCTAGACAGAGCTCTGCCGACGACATGACCAGGAAGGGCTGGGTGGCAGCGATTTATATTTTAAAAATCTAATTCGTGTGAAGGATCTAATGTACAGGAAGGGCCACATATCTTGTCAACCCCTGAAAATCTGTCTGATTATTGGAATACATTATGATGTGTTGGATTATATTTTGGTATGAAGCCAGCAGTGTTCATTTTAGCGATGGCTAACGAATATTGACGTTAAAATATCCGAGAGCGAGTAATTTAATTCCCTGCTACTTGGAAGATTAAATAACCACCTTAGGAAATGCGACTGCCAGATCGTCTGTGTGAACGTGGCCTACGAGCGACATGTTGGACTCCGGTGAAACGCAGTTTGATGGGCCGCTGTGTTGCGCTGTGCTTTTACCAATCACCGAGAGGTTGGGCGAGTCAGTTGATTCAGATATTGAGGTCTTCAGAACGTTAAGGTAACATCTGACAAGTTATTTCCTGCTCCACATGTGCATTCATTTTATCTGCATGGTGTTATAGACTTATATTTTTTATATTTATAGTTGCTATTTATTATTTAATGCTTAAATCTATACTAGTGGGAATTCGTAACCGATGGTTTAAAGATAATCTATAATTGAATAAATGCTTACTCCTTCCATGGTTTGACACATTATTATTCCCATACGGGTTTTACACAGATAACATTAACTGACAGCATCTCGGAGGATCTGATACTTGATATATTTATGTTATCCTAATGAAGCCACTAATGCGGCTAGTTCCTGAACCGATAATTCCCACCTTGCATGATGCCGAAGGCTGGTTTGTAGACGGACTACGGCGGGCGGCACGTCGTCATCCTCCTGGCCCTCTCGAACATCTTCCCTGGTTGGCGTCGAGGTTAGAACAGACCTTCAGTCATCTGGCTAGCCTATATCACGCTGCCGCGCCCTTGTTATTCGTCTGGCCGTGTTTGGGTAATTGCACATTCTGTTTGCATATTTCCGCTGCCTAATGTCCTTGTCCCATTAACGCGTAGGATGGCGCGTTCAAACAAGATGCATAACTAAGGCTTGCCTACACCATAACAACGGTGTCTTGAACTTGAACTTTGCTACCCTCGACAGATCAGCAACTGGGAAGTCGTCATAGTTTGTAGGAGTGTTTACCCCCGTTAATTAATAATAATAATTCAATTTCTTAATTGCATGCCCCGAATGTCTAAAAATTTAAGAAACTGTGATACTTCTGGCTGATTGCGAGTAGTGGAAGTAAAGTGATTCCGAGTGACAGAATTGAATGTAATACACTATATATACATATATATAATTTAAATTCTAGGTAAATATAAAGAGTGAATGCAATTTTCTTCTGGATCTTATAAGCTCTAGAAACTGTATATAGCATTAATGATATGTTTGTTTGCAATTGTATGCAATGTTATTACGATAATAGTCAGTTATGAAATGCTACTTGGGGTTTTATTTGCTCCAATAAATAAGTCCCGGAAGTGCAACAGAATCTATTAGACCACGCCTGTTAGCTTTTAACAAATGTGTCACCATTTGGAGGGTCAAAATGCACTCTCTAAGAGGCCACATGACTAACTTGGTTTTGTTGTGAATGCAAGGAAAACAAAATTGGTCGTGAATCTCTAAAGGCACAGATGACTCGAATTCAAGGCTCTGCATTATGTAATGGCTCACCTACATGGAGTGATGTGGGTGATAGGAAAGATAAGCTAAATGATTCCAAATTGCCGCCATTACTAGGATGGAAAGAAGCTGGCTGTCGGCCAAAATGATAAAAGAAATTTCCAGTCTGAACAGTGCAGTCAAATTTTAGTGAGCATGGTGTAATTGTCTCGTACTGAAGAATGGCGTGCACTGTAGGGAGTGGGAAATTTATTGATGGGAAAAACGCGTGCTTACAGTTTCCCTGTAGTCTTAAAGGAACTGCTTAATATGGCAGTCAGGGGTCACTTTGGTATTAATAAGACCTTCGACAGAGGTAGACTGTAATTCCACCGACTTCTTTGTCGGGAGGATTTTGTAAAGTGCTGCCGAATGTGAAGCACATTCACAGCGAGAACAATAGCAAGGATTAGGAGACTAGTTCCCCTCCAGATGTACAGTGTGGTCACCCAGGGCAGCAGATATTCTGGGTCCCTAATCTTCCACTTAGAGAAGTTATATGTATCTGTTGGTGGTCTGAGAATACTTTACTAGGCGGCATGATTTCAATCCCCTCTCAAAGTGAAAACATCTACAGTGGCCGATGCACTCGTAGGTAATGTTTTCTCGAAGTTTGGGAAGCCACTAGAACTTAATTCCAATCAGGGACGAAAATTTGAAGCTGCTGTGTTACAAAATTTTATTTTAATTCTTGTGTTAAAAAATATTAGGACTACAGCCTTACACCCTGTGTCAGATGGAATGGTCGAGTGTCTTACACACACTCTTGAGCAGTACCTGTCGATCTTTGTGGGATGTAACCAAAATGATTGGGGCTCAAAGATGCCATTGTTTCGCCTTCCTGTCCTTGAAATGATCAGTTGTCTGGGGTTATCGTTGAAGAATGTTCTGGATATCGCCCTCGTATAGCTTTGCACGATTCGCGAGGAAAGGGACCTTCTGGACCAAGTACACTAATCTATAAAAGCTGCGGCGGCCTCCGAGTCCAGAGTTTGAAGACTTGTACAGCCTTAATGCCAGATGTGCGAAGACAGAGAAGCGACAAGCATCGGCAAGAGTGATCCGCGAGAGTGATCAGGGAGAGTGATGTTCGCGATTATTGGTACAGTGGAGAGAGAGTGAGACTGACCGGCGGGACTACACTGAACTGGATGTGCGAGTGACAAACATTTGGAATGATGGCGGTTGACTGTCTGATTGACTATTTGCAACTAATAATAAGTATAAGGATTTTAATTAGAATTGAGATTGGGATAAAATATTGCGCTCACTGAAGTAGTAGTCTGTAGTATGTTCATACACAGGAGCCAGGACTGGGCTCGGACTCTGGCCACCATCTTGGAATTTTTCTCTTAAAAAATCCTTTGTTTTGCCCGAAAAAATAACTTCAGAAATAAATTATTTTACCTATAATACACTTTTTTCTCCAAATAATCTACCTTTTACCCCCCAAAAATCCCTTCTTTCCCTGCGACAAAAATGAACCTCCTGAGAAGCTATAAAACAATTTATAAAAAAATTCCAAAAAATTCCAAAAAAATTTCAACAGATTAAAAAAAAAATTATCATTAAAAGTATTAGAAAATAAATAAAAATCGCAAAAGAATTATTATAAAAAATTTATTTTCATAAAGTCAGTTTCCGGATGTCACTGCCAATACCAATGTAAACGGTTAATTAGTCGCCAGTAGCCACTATTCTGGTCAATATATTGTATATATTATTGTATTATATTTATTATTATGTGTTATATGTATTATATATATTATTGTATATATTATATTGTATGGAAATGTCTGCTAGGGGCGCTGGTGCGTGTCATTTGTTTTGGAGTTTGTCTGTTACATTCGGTTGACTGCCGTATTGGATTTCATTTGTTTATCTTTTACATCGCCTAGGTGACGCTAGTGCATTAATATTTTTTGACTATCATAGACTTATTTTCAGAATTTTTACTTCTTTGTATTTTTTATATTAGAAAATGTTTATCTTTGAAATATATCCCATTTTAAGTACTTTTAATTATATTAATTATTATTCAGTTTTTATTTACATATAATTTCTTTTTCATTAAAGATATTTCTTTTGTGTTGCTCTTAAATCCTTCTACTTGAAACTTAATTCGAGTTTCGAGAATGCATGGACAGGCAGAGAAGCTGACGCCTGTCAAAGTCTAAAAAAAAATATCTGTGCTTGCATGGGAAGAGCTGTGTTAGCTCCCGTCCCCTCTCTACTAGCTTTTTCATCCCTGCTAACATGAGCATGTTCCACACACACTCAGTCTCATGTAGCATTTCTGTTTAATGCATGAATAATTTTGAATTCTGTTCTGTCGACTGGGTTTTTACGGTGCCTATGCCGATTTTCTCAGTGTTTTGTAGTTATAGCTTAGCTATAAGTACTCTTAGGGAGTTAGTCATGGCCGCAATTGTTGGCGATGGCTGCCCAATCCCTCTCTGCCGCGATGCATGTCTCTTTGCATTATTACCTATCCTTGTAGGTAGGCGTAAGGGGTTAGCCCTGAGATGCAATAAAGTCCCGCCCTATACCCACCGGGCTTTCACTTGACATTTAGTTATAGGTTAGTTAGAAAAAAAATAAATCTGTGTTAGCAGGTCTACACCTGCGTGGTGTACGTTCTTTCAAGTCGTTTCCGTACCTGCACAGTGTCGGATAGAATTTTCATAAGTCTACATCTGCACAAAGCTAGCTATCTCCAACCCAATATTGTGTATAAGGACGGGGCAACATTAAAATGCGATAGTGCATTCCAGGCAGGAACTTGTAAAAACAAATACGCGAATATTAATGCATTTTTAGCAGTGAAAAAAATAAATAAAAGAAAAGCGGTATTCAACACTGCGATCTTCTGATCTACTCACCGTCATTTCTCTGCAGTACATAGAGGAGCTTACAGCAGTGCTGACTGCAGCCGGCCGCAGCTTATCACGAAGGCTAGGTGAGTGTAGTACTCTGGCTCTACGTGCTGAGTGTGTGTAATGACAACAGCCAGCGTCTGCAAGGAGAGGAGTCCTTATCGTCCAACTCGGCCTTGGCTGTCTTAAACGCTAGCGTCGCTATGCATCATTCACAAGTATTAAAACATCGTATGTTTAAAAAAAACTAACGAAATTTGGCTTATGCAACGTACTCACGCTTGTTGAAGGCGAAAAAATGCCTAATAAAATGTATTCATACACATGCGTCAAAGCTCGCAGCCCGGCATGCACAGTATCGTCGGTCGATACCATAGACATGCGCGCACACACTAAACTTGTTTATAGGCCGTTCGCGGTAAAGTGAGCACTTTTGAAGCCCTAGTTACTTTTTTATTTCTACCTAATATTGTCCTTTCACCAATTGTTAATGTAAACCCTGCCACGTGAGTAATAAACACAGTGTATTCATTCACCACACCCAAAACAAAAAATCCGAAGCCACAATGAAATGTATTTATTGGCTATTATGTCTGATGAAATAGCATCATAAAGTGCTCACTTTACCGTGAACGGCCTATAAAAGCCTATTACTTAGCCAGGTAGTATATATGTGTGCAGACACTAATGTATCACGCAGTACCTGTGACGCATTGGCTTTTCTCAGATACGCAAAAATAATATATGTCAATATATTATTGCGTATCCAAAAAGTAATTAATTATTTTGTATTCAACAGGTTACTACCAAAATCACTCAAAAATGCAATCCTAATGTTAACCATCTATAAGTGTGATCATTGAGAAACTAAATTATCTGTCAACCGTAAAAAATAAGTGCAGGGGAACACACTTCTTGAAACGTAAGGACTAAAACTACAGAAGTATATACGAGACGGGATGCAGCAATAAACACAAAAATGTAAACTCATCAGCTGCCACTATTTCTGTACTTTTTACACCCTTACTTTATTCCCCTGATAAACAAACTCGCGTGGTTGGTTAACCTTTGCACTGTATATGAATTTACTGGAAATCAGTTAGGGTTTTAAGGAACTTATTATGTTCCCTCTGCTACTTAATTAGAAAATAACTATTCCATGAATTGGCATTCTGTTTCCACGGTTGGTTATGACTGTGTCGCTTCTAATACACGAACTATCCAGGCACGGCCACATAGAGATGGAATAAATATAGATTTGTTAGTGGCAACGTGTGATTGCAAATGCTATTTTTTCGTGTCTTAGATATTCGTCCTGTCATTTTCACTTTACCTGTGCCATTTCAATGCTGCCATTTATTCACGGCACGTAGGATCAATTTGCTGACAGTTTATTCCATTACATTACTATGGAAATTACATTATAACTGATATGCCTTAAAAATATTTTGATTCATCAAAAAATACTTTCATATGTGAATAATTTTATTGCGCTACGCTAAGGATACCACAATCGTTTGTGTTTTTATGTTACGTTTATGAATTTTTTGGCACCAGTTAAAAGAAATGCAATTTTATGCCATAACATAGAAAGGCCTATTAATAAAATTACTCTGGGTACATACAGCGTAGAAAGAATTAAGAGCGGCATGAACCCCGCGTCCAAGGTCAAGAAGCTAGTGAACGATATGGGCGACACTACACGCACTCCTAGCGCCTCATCGCTCCTACGCGCAAGGCGTGCAATGTCTCCGTCGTAACACTGTCCTGTGCAAATTAGATCTGCAACAGTGGGGATTTATTACACGCCATGAAAGACCACAGATTAAACTACGATCGTATGTTGTACTTTTCTATTGCCGCTTGAGTAAACTGCGTAGACAAGCTCTGAAAATGCGATATGTGACCATATTCACGATTTTTTTTCTCCGAGAATACACTTAATATGACAAAGGTAAAAAAATAGGGGAATAGCAAATTCATAACATAGACACCGTATCCGATATCCGTCACGGTGGTATATAATTAGTATATACATAGTAATTTAAGAAACATACAAGGTAATATATATATTTTTTATTAAATGCTTATCAAGTAAATTAACCAAAGTATTGGTGTAATGAATATCTAACTGCAAGTAGTAAGAATGTAATGAGATGAAACCAAATACCCATCGAGAGATGAAAAACAACAAACAAGAAAGGAATACAACTATAGGTTTGAGAACATACTCATTGCTTCATTGCAAGTCAATCTCACCTTTTAGCACTAGTATTTACATATTGAATAACTATCATGTTTAATTTCACTATAAGTATACAACTTATCATAACCAAAACAAACACCCGACTAACATATACTTGATATTAAGCATAACTTATACATGACAGCTTGCTACACACTACACAACAAACACCTAAACAACATTCCTTTCCATTAACTTTCTCACTCTATACTCAACTCCCATACATCATTCATCATTTCTCTACACCAATCTATCACATCTCATCGACAACAAAGATCCACATATACTCACCCACACAAGCTTCCATCAGTCCAACATCATCTCTGGAAGGAGAACAACATTCTTGCGGAAAAGATCCAAGTGAGTGCTTTATCTAGGAAAGCTACACAATCACAACCTGCATAACATATATATGTAAATATATCGTACTGTTATAAGAATCTTTTTCAAAAATTCATACACTTTAGAAATGACACATTCAACAATATTATTCCTTATTCCTCAAATTTGTTTTTATTCTTCAAAATTTATTCCTTATTCCTCATAAATCATTCATTAATCCTCAAAAAGCATTCCCTATTCCTCAAAAATCAATTATTATTCCTCAAAAACCATTCCTTATTCCTCAAAATTTTTTCCTTATTTTTAAATATTATTCATAATTCCTCAAACATCATTCGTTATTCTTAAAAATCAGTAATTATTCCTCAAAAATCATTCATTATTCTTGGAAATCATTCCATATTCCTCAAAAATCGTTCCTTATTCTTTAAAGTACATATCTAACTAGCTGGTTCAATGCAACAAAACATACATAGATGTATTTAAACACACACAGAATAGCACGAATTCACACACAAAGAACCCGAAATGTTCTAATTTGCCAAACCCACTCCACCCAAGACTTGCTCTTAATATACTAAACTGACCCAAAATTAACCCAAATTGTTCCAGAATAACCCAAATTAACCCTAAATTAACCCAAAATGACCAAAATCTACTCAAAAACACACTTAAACACATGCACACACACACGTATAAACACAAACACAAAATGAAATAAATACCAAAAACCTTCATCACTTCATACCACTAGGATTTAGCTAAACACAACATCCATTTACACTTTTCATGAACATAGCAACATACAAGGATGAAAATATTAAATTTAAAAACCATTCCAGGATAATTACACAGACCAATCAGATATTTCGTTACTTTAAAAAAATATTTATGCAAAACTATTTAAAAAAATCATATCCATATACAGTTCACATACAAGAAATAAACAATGTTTATATCTTGGTTGGATACCCTGCGAAGACCAATACCTGTATTGGGAAGTGCATAAGTTCGACATTATATCTGTACTCCTATCTAAAGATTTTTATATATCTTATAGATAATTATATATAATCCTATCTTATAGATAATTATGTGTATATATTCCTAAGTGATTTTCTGGATGAATGTGTCTTTGGGTTTTCTCAGAGTGCTCCCATTCGCGAAGGTTTTATGATTTTTCTGCGAAATTAAAATGTTGGTATAAATTATGTTTCTGTTGTTTTTTACAGTAGATTTTTAATATAAGGCGAAGATCCTATGATGTCAACCAAGGAAAAGGTTAACACTTTTCATTATAATAAAACATTTTATGCAATTGTCAGGTTGGTTGAGTGGTTTAAGATGCTAGATTTAAGTTCTGGTTTCCCGTATGGGACCATGGGTTCGAGTCCCATGCCTGTCAAATAACCTTTAAAACATTTATTGAGATTACTGAGATGGTTTTATTCGCTTTTCGTATGTTGTTCGACTAAGAGCTCTCTTTCTCTGACTGAGTTCGATTGATACTTAAACCAATTGTTCTGTTGTGAAAGCAGTATATAGCATGTGTTCTATATGAATGTTTTACCTTCTTCGATAGTTGCGATGGAAGGTAGATCGTCACAAGTGTAATCATCTAATGATCGTGTAAGCGTTTGTAATAGGAAGACAGTAACAATGGTGGAGACTTACCATCTGTAACACCTTCAACGTTTTTTTTCTGAAGGTTTTCTAGAATCATTACGGAAATAATGTTGATATTGTGGAAATACACTTAGTCCAAGTTGTAATGCATGTTGTCATGAACATAATCATTGTGATGCTGTATATGTGAATAAGTGTACCTTGACTGCTAACAATACGATTTGTACTATACATTTCAAGTAAATCATAAATACTTTTCTTGATCGGAAAATATGTTTGAGCGTATGTAAGTAATACTCTGTATTTTTATAAGCGTGTAAAATAAAGATAAAGTGTATTAAAGACTATTGTGTTTATTCATTTTATCCCTTTCAACTTTTAAGTGCTGCTTTCAGCATTCGCTTATAAAAGTTAAGGGAATGATAATAAAGACTCCAATATAAATATACCTGGATAGTTTAATGCTAACACAAATAATCATTCAAATGTATACAATTTTTGGAAACAGTAGGTGAATCGTTTTTCTAATATGTATGGATAGACACAGTCTACAACCCTTGGATTGATAAATATTGCTAAAGATTTATGGAAAGACTGAATAAGATTGGCAAGGATTGATGGAAATATTGGTAAAGATTGGTAAAGATTGATGGAAAGATTGGTTAAGATTGGTAAAGATCGTTGTGAGTGAATTGGTGATATGGTGAGCTCTCTGTTTCTGTAAATATTCTCGCTAAATATGTATTTTTGTTATGTGAATATACATATTTGACTCTTGATAATTGATTACGTGAGTGCTAAATTCTCCTGATCTAAGCCTAACCTCTCATGATCGATACAAATTTTTATCGTTTCTCGAAATGTTACACTGCATTGATAAGAATTAAACATGGTGTTCTTCGGAAGTTTGCGATAATTTGTCAGCAATTCACAAAACAGTCTCTCAGAATAATTAAAACGTTTTTGGTTATCATAGGATATGATAGGTAATGCATTGACTTGCATATGTATGTTGTTTGTTGTGTAATGAGTACTTAGTGCATGTTTTATTACACTATATTAAATTAGCATATCGTTAAGTTAATGATAGATAAAAAGAATGTTAATTTTAAAGAATTATTTAATATTTAATGTTTAAACTGAGTGGCTTTAAAGAAATATCGCACATAGTAAAAGCTAACAAATATATTTACCTCATTGGTACTTGAAACAAAGAATATGTTAGTACACTATACATGCCTGCATTTAGGTTGAAGTATTGACTAAATCAGTATATATGCTTGATTTTTCATGCTTTTCAAAGTAGATAAGTATAGTTACATGTATACATAACTTAAGCTCCTTGTGAGATGAAAGAAGGTTTAATTGTGTAAATACTTCTTATGCAGATAAGATCAATGTATTCTAGAAGTATCGAATCAGTTGTTAAAAGAGCAGATCTTAACAAACATTCTTTGATGATTGAGTTTTTATGTAATAAACATGTTTTGATTGCTATATGAAGTATGAGACAGCACAATTTGAGTGCGGTGAGTGTTTAATTTGGATCTTAATTTGGTTTTAAATGACATTACATAGTAAATTAAAAAACGGAGTCTTGGTAAGGCTTTTTTCTTTTTGTATATCATTATACTTAAATTTATATATGTGTGATAATATATATTGGAAGATGGATGATAAAGATTGGTTCATTTGTGTTGTATGATAGTTTTTTATTTATTTGTTAATTATTTAGTTATGTTTGTGGTGAATGATGTTAGGGGTTTTGCAAGTTGGGTGTTATGTTACTAGTAATATAGTTTGAAGTGGTTACATAATATGATCGTGGCTGTTTTTGTATGTTTTGTACATTTGATTTGTATGGTATGTCAATATAGTTTTCAAGTATTTAAATTGCTTGTAAAGTTTGATGGTTGGGGGTTTTGCAATTACCTGGTATGGTCTGTGCAAATGAGTTGTGTGAGTGTGTATGTGTGTGCGTTAAGAATTTGATGCCTGTAGCTTTAGTATAAGGGAAATTATGAGTTAGTGCCCTTATAAATGGGTTTTATGTTTGTTTGACCTTGTAGTCTTGTTTGTTGTTGGGCTTGATGTGTATGTTATGAATTTGATGATTGCAGCTTTGGTATATGGGAAATTATGTTTTAGTATGCTTATAAAAGGCCTTGAGGTACGTTTGACATTTTAGTCTTGTTTATTTTTGGGGACAATGTGTGTGTGTTATGAATTTGATTATTGTAGCTATGGTATATGGGGAATTATGAGTTAGTATGCTTATAAAGGGGATTAAGGCATAATCACCCTGTCAGAAAGGGCTTGCGGCCTAAATGACTTAACCATTGTTGGATATCGGTTACGATGTCTCAGTTATGAATTTGATTAATGTAGCTTTGGTATATGGGAAATTATGAGTTAGTATGCTTATAAAAGAGATTTATGTGTGTTTGACCTTGTAGTCTTGTTTGATGTTGGGTTGATGTGTGTGTGTGTGTTTTTTGCTATTACAATACTAAATGGTTTATCAGAGTAATTCATTGAAATATGCTGTTTGTGGTTGTTGGTAGATGTTGAAACCGCATGCACAATTGTTTTTTCCCGTTAGGGTTCTTTGAGCTGATAGGAATAAAGCAGGGACTGTTTTCGCTTGAAAATGTCCTATGGACAATATGTTTACGGTAAGGTGTTAGTTTTGAGCTGTCGTTCGTCGGGAGCGGACAAATGTCTCTCTACATATAATGTGCATACTTGATAAGTGTGTATAGTGAATGGCAGCATAGTGTAAGTGTAATACCTTCCACATCTAATAATAATAAAAAATAATACAAAATGCAAATTCTGAAACAATTGAAAAGGTATATGACAGAGGAAGTTTGGCTGTTTTTCTGAGAGGATATATTACTTTTGTGAAGGTTTTGTTGTTAATTATTCGTGTGTGTACGTGTACACCTAGAAAATATGCATTGCATGTTTTTGCAAGAATGGATTATCGCAATTATGTTAATTACATGAATCCAATATATAACTGCATTCCCCTCCACAATTCTCGATCTTCGACAGTTGACATAGAACATATAACACGTTAGTTGAGCTGTGTACACCAATCGGGTGATATGATTTACAATAATTGTAAGTGAATGCATAAATATGCATTTCCCAGATTTTTTTTTTAACTATTAAGTGAGTCCCCTCGGAATCGATCTCGGCAATCCAATAATAACATTACATACATTACTATAACCAGGAATATAAAACATAACTAAATATATGTTAAATTCGGATACAAAATAATATTAGGTTTTCTGATCGCTTCTCAAACTCGATAAGCCGAAATTACGATTACATGACGTAAGCCTAGCACCTAACTAAGTCATAAATACAATTTGGTTAAAATATGAAATGAAATAATATTATGTGTTCTGACCGAGGAACAATCTCCGAATCCGATATTAATATTACATTGATTACCTCTAGCTTCTACCAACCTCAGAAGTAAAATTTGGTTAAAATCAGAAATGAAATAGTATTATGTGGTCTGACCAAGGATCGAAAATCCAAATCCAATATTAACTTTACATAGATTACACCTAGCACCTACCCAAGGTGACAAATCAAATTTGGTTAAAATCGGAAATTAAATAATAATATGTTGGTAAATATGTGCTTAATGAGTATGTACTAGGAAAGTTTATGACTAACTATGTTTATAATACGGTTTAAAAACATAGCTAACTTTGGCAAAAAGTGATTAGGATCTAAATGCCCTTGCCATTTTGCTGGATATCAGGTATGATGTCTATGTTATGAATTTGATCACTATAGCTTCGATGGTTTGGAAATCATGACTATATTTACAAATGGGTTTAACTATAATTAAACTTTTGTCGGAAAGTATTCAGGGCCTAAATGACCTTACCATTATGTTGTATGTCGGGTATGGTGTCTACGTTATGAATTTGATAAACACAGCATCAATTGTACGGAAATAATGCGTACCTTTATAAAAATGGCTTAACTCAAATTTTACTCTGTCAGAAAGGTCTTAGGGCCTACATGACTTTACCATTATGTTGTTTACCAGGTATAGTGTCTATGTAATGAATTTGATGAACATAGCATCAATGGTTCGGATATTATGAGTACTTACATATAAAGGGCTTAACTCAAAATTGACCTTGTTAGAAAGGCCATAGGGCCTAAATGTTCATACCACCGTGATGGATATCGGGTACGGTGTCCACATTATGAATTTGATGATTGTATCTTCGGTATATAGGCAATTATGATTTAGAATGTTTATAAAATTGTTTTATGTGTGTTTGACCTTGTAGTCTTGTTTGTTGTTGGGTTGATGCATGTGTGTGTTTGTGTTGTTGACTGTGGAACATGTGGATGTGGATGAGGATGTTGATGTGGATGTGGACGTGGATTGCGGATGTGTATGTGGAGCAAGGTGAATTTGAGTGCACAGCGATTTGTGGTGCTGGGTCAATATATGGGACTACGTCTGAAAGGTCTTAGAGCCTAAATGGCATTACCACGGTGATGGAAATCGTGTACGGTGTCTATGTTATGAATTTGATCCTTATAGCACAACGGTTCGGAAATTATGAGTACATTTATAAAAAGGGCTTAACTCAAAAATGACCTTGTCAGAAAGTGCATAAGTAAAAAAATGCCTTGTTGTAACGTAGGCGATGCGTTGTATTTAATTTAAACCCATTACTTTTCTTCAAAATTATGATAACCCCAACCCACAAAATGACCGAACCTAGCCTCACTTTTTAGACGATTGTCGATAAGGGCGATGCAGCCGAATTGCTAGCAAAATTCCCTATACCAAGCTCGCTTCCGATACTCTATCTCCAGGTTAAACCTTTTGACACTACGCATGCCGATGCCGATAAGGGCGAAGGTGAAATGAACCCCCCCCCCCCCTTTTTCCACAAACATACTACTACAATAGTTTTAAATCTTTTCTAAAAAAAAGTCTTATTTGCAGAAAATTTATTTACTGAGATACGCCTATTCGCACAAACAACTATTTCACAAAAAACACGGGGGTCCATCCCACTCTTTTAACACTCATATTTTGAAGCACGTGACAAACATAACAAAACGAATAAATGCCTCTTTGTCGCGATTACTGAAGATTTCCTGGACGATATTGCTAATATGGCTTTGTTTAACATGTGTTAAAAAAATAATACACGACGCACTTAGGAACATATTTTGCGAAAGTTTATGTCTTGTGTGGATTCAGAACTAATGTGCAAATCTGTAAATTACAAAATCTTGTAAACATGCATAATTATTCGGTTTTTCATACTTCTCACGACCATGACTAGCAAGTCTATGAATTAGTTGTGAACTTCGCTTGCACAAAACTAAGAGGTATGAATATAAACACAGTTAACCACTAAGTCTGTGATGTGATGTTTCCAAGCAGCAGCGGTAGCAGCTGCATATAGACTCACTCAACTGTGCTATTTCACAACCACTGCTACATCCGATATTCATTCATATAGCAGCGTGAAAAACAGGTTTTTAGCTATGTGGGAGGACATGAAATTAGTGTTTCCAATGTGTGTAATGTCTTGGAAGTACTATTCAGTAATCGTCTGAAATGTACATTCTTTTCGTAGGCAAACCTATTCGGAGCATGGTTAATAGTTTCAAAAAAGAAAATTCTAGCACGATGCAACACACTTCAAGTGCTGGGTATGCGACCGAAAGATGCACTGAATTCGACAGAGTGGAACTACAGTATGTCGCTGTTTAAGATTTTAGTTTGAATGTTGTTTGTTTGATATCTAAGAAGCTGCGACTCAATATTTCTATGGGGACCCCGCCTTAAATTTCTTAGAAAAGTAGCAGGAAGTATTTGTAGCAGTGGAGCTGGAACCATTCGATAAATCAGCTGCAATTAGGCTAGAAAGGCATCCGCCAAGTCCAGTAGGCAATAACCTCGTTCCCACGTGCCATTTGCAGCCTGACCCCGGATATACCAGTGACGTTGTGCCAGTTCTGTGCTATTGCGTCAGATACGAGAACCACTCCGGCGGCTTTCTCCATCATGCCCATCTTTGGACCGAAGCAGCAGAGCTGTAGGGTATAAAAGACTTGGTAGAACACCTACTGGCACACTCGGTCGGCGTCAGGGTCGAGGAAGGAGCTGCAGCGGCCTCTACAAGCTACTGCAAGATCGCCGAGACTTCGCTGTAGCTCAGGCGAGCAGTTCTTGCTAGAGCTACTCACTGGCGCAGTGTGAAAGACTGGCTAGTGCGGCTAGCTCTTCCTAGAGCTGCCGCACGAAAACGAAGTTAATTTCCCGTCCCTTCTATTCTATCAGGTGGTCCACGTGTCTTGTCGCCCATTACATGGACCTACAGACATAACCACTAATAACGCATTATAATCCAACACATCATAATGTATTCCAATAATCAGACAGATTTTCAGGGGTTGCCAAGATATGTGGCCCTCCCTGTACATTAGATCCTTCACACGAATTAGATTTTTAAAATATAAATCGCTGCCACCCAGCCCTTCCTGGTCATGTCGTCGGCAGAGCTCTGTCTAGATGTTCGGTGCTCGAGGAACAGCAGAATTGTGTCCCGTACAGCGTACTACGTCATCATAAGGTAAATGGAATTTTCACTGTGTTACAAGTAAATCACATTTTTATATTCTTGTGTTTATAATACCACCACGCTCTGCACATATGCCAACAGAAACTGTATTAATGACACAACATATCATAGTTAAAAAAGCAACTGGGGGCTCGACAGGACTAAATGAGCCGAAAACGGATTGCCCCCTTAGCGCGGTGAACGCTTGTGGAGTTCGAGAAGAAACTCTAGTATAGAATAATGTGAAAATCTATTTATAGTTTGTTCACGGTAAAGCCCTGCATAAGATCTACTTGTATACACTTTGTGTATTCCTCCGTTTTATGTAAAATTAACATTTCCATGGGTCTAATCACTTCATTCCTGTGTCATTCAAGTGGAATTGTGAACTTATTAAAAAAAAAGTAAACAGTCTTACAAATCTGCTTATTTTTACACTTCGATGAATTAAAAAAACATACAGCAAAAGAATAAATTTTAAATTGTCACACAAGGTCACCTAACACTTTTTATTCGACGTTAAGATATGGAACTACTTTCCGTCCATCGTTTCCCAACTTTACTGGGCGAATGTCACTCAGTGCGCCTGTTAAAATATATGCAGTCAGGGACCGTGCCTTTTTTCTAAGGTACATCTCTAAAATGCTCACTTGATCGTGAACAGCCTTTAATATGGAACACTCTCGCGATAATTTTTAACAGATGGAAACTCTTCAGTCACGTTCAAATCAGTCACTGTCCCCAATAGGACTTCTCATGTTTTTTTTAATATAAATAGAAGCATTCAAAATAACGTGTGCAATACGCAGAATGACGTCGTGTATGTTCAATAGAGTGGAGAGATTTGGGCAACTCTCAATATCGTAGTATTGATAACCAATGAGGGTGAGGCAAGGTGAGCCTGGAGCAGCGTGGGGATGGAAGGGAGGGGAAAACGGGAGATCCCCGAGAAAACATGCCGACCAGCGGCATCGTCCGGCATGATTCCCACATTAGAATATCCGGGACTGATCCTGCGAGGAATCGAGCCAGATTCGTCTAGATGGGAGATGAGTAATCTGGCCACTAACCCACCGCGGTCCCCGTGCATATTTAAAGTTTAAGGGGCCGTCTACCTGACGCGACATGGCACAGAAGCGAGCGAACGCTAAGGGCAACATTGGCACGCACATCAAGTGCCGCATCGCCACTATGCGCGAAGCACTAAACTAGCGCGCAAGCTTTTCGTCGAACCGTTTTTCTATGGGACTTTAAGAGGTGACAATATTATTTTACTGATGGAAAGTCTAATGCAAAGTTCAATGCAGGATTGTATCCGAGTTTCACGTAGATCCGGTCAGCACATTTTCACATACGGCAGTCTGAAAAGGCTGTTTTTAGCTATGTTGGAGGTCTTGAAAATAGTGGTTCTAACGTGCGTAGTGTCTTGAAAGCGACATTCCGTCATCGTCTGAAGTTTGTTTTCTTTTCGTAAATTAGCATATTGGACGCACGTGAAATAGTGTCATCAAAAAAAAAAAAAACGGATTTCCCAACACACTGCTACACGTTTGAAGCGCCTAGTAGGCTGCCCCCTTAACTCTGGATCGCTTTTGAGTTTTCTGTTACGAACTTTCCTGCTTTAGGCTGGAAGGTAAGTTGAGAGTCCGCTTACGAACCGAAACTTAAACCTGAAAGCGATACACACGTACATGGTTTACCCGGGACCTGAACACCAAGTCTCATTGTTCGTTTAACATCATCGACCCGGAAGCACTCGCACGTTTTCTTTCCGCAACAAAAATTTTGCAAATGCTTCAATTACACAGTAGTGTTATTATTGCAGTGGTTAATGTGTTACTATACATACATTTTCGATAATGCTTCTAAAAACCGACATAGTTAACACATTACAAAATTTCTTTCTCTTGTACACAATCTGCCATGAATAATTTATGTCAATGTTAACGAATGAATGGATATTGAATTTTTTATGTTGTATATTCCAGCATTTGATTCCTTGTAATAATAAATTGATTCCTCTTTAGAATAATATGAAATTTTAATATAAATTAATAGCGTCTATGGAGTGGTGCTTTCTGAAAACACGCATAAAAGTCGTCATAACTACTACCAGCGTATAATTTTACAGTACGCTGCGTGAAGTTTTAATATTCTTGTGTGAGAATGTTTGCGCCGCCAGTAATACTTCACCACAAATAGTGTACACGTCAAATGCATTTGACTCACACCCATTTGTTTATTTTCATATTCGTTTCTGTGTATAATGAACAAATGAAATAAATAATTCGGTGTGAAAAAAATTGAGGGATAGTAGTTAACCTGCCTTTATAAGTAGTATATAAACTTTTTTATATTAGTGTCCCAAATAGTGTGATTTTATGTAGGTATTCTAAGCCGAAGTTGGAGTCCTTCCAACGGATGAGTTTAACATTTACTGTTCACTTGATTTTATTCGTTTAATTCGTGTTTTTAATATTTTACTTAGTATTCTTTTAATTTTTATTCTGTTTCATCAGTTTCTTAATACTTTTTTTTTTTTTGTTTTATTTGTTTTGTACGCTAGTTAGTTTTCGCCATTTTTTTGTTTAACATTATTTTGTTGTTCATTATATTTCGTTCTCTTCCATTCAGTTTAGTTAAATTTCCCTTACTTACACTATTTTTCAATCCATATATTTTCGTACCAACTCGGTTTTGCTATATTTTGCTTGCATTCGTTGTATTTCGTTCTGTTTTGTTGGGGTTTTTCTCAACTTTATTACAATACGCATATTTTCGTTGCTCTTCACGCTGTGTTATTTTTCAATCAGTATCGTTTCATTTAGCTTATTTTCGTTATTTCGCAAATTAATTGTGCTCTGCTTCACTCTATTACATTCGCTTTTGTCTACATTCGTAAGATTGTGTTTATTTTCGTAATTTTTAAGTGGATGGCATTATGTCTCGATAATATATTTCACCATTAGGGCAACTGTTTACATAGCTGGTGTCAGAACGCTTAACATTTTAGTCTCACATCTGTTGGAAGGCCTCCGAATCCGTCTTACAATAAATAAACTAAAAAGTATGTGTGGCAGGGCTACAGAAAGGTTTCCCACCCCCAGTGCGCTTTTTGAGGCCCCCCCCCCCCCGGCACACACACATTCTTTCAAAAGACATTCCGCTGGTGGCTACACAACGTGATGTGCATTGTGCATTTATGTGAAAATGTCACGAATGTGGCTGACTGTCCCACAGTATCTAAATCACTTATAACAATAGGAACGTATAAGGTACATAGATCAGTGGCTTATTTGTAGTCTGGAAAAAACAGCAATTAATGCCAGTAGACAGAGTACTGGGAAGGATGTAGGGGGTGAAATGACTTAGGGATCCTGGAACATTCTGCTCCAGTCGCCCCCTCCATTGCTGCTATCCTGATGTGTGATACCAACATTAAAATATAAATACACCTATGTGTACGCAAGTAGTATGATTAACGCTTTCAGTCCCGTTTTATCATTTCTTTAATTAATATTTGATATTTGCTATTTGAACTTAACTATAGTTGTTGAAATTTCTATGTATTAAAATTACTACCTTTAATAAATAAAATATGTAATATATAAATAATAAATATGTATTTTATATATCGTTTATTTGTAATATAACCAAATATAATAAAATATAATAACATTTAATAAAATATTTTCAAAAATTTAAATTGGGTTATTGAAATGAAATCGTCCACTGCAGTTGACAACTAGACCGTAAGGATTAAATGCAGTCGGTTCTCGGAGGCCGGACAGCACGCATGTGCATGTGCGTCAGCACCATGGTGCCTGGAATGGAGAGGGGGGCGGGGCTCACTTCTAGTGGACGAGGCCTGCTGACAAAGCCTCCAGCTATCCGAGTCAGCATAGCCGCTAGCCTGGAAACAACAGCAAGCATTCTGGACGTCCAAACTTCGGACACAGAACATTTACCGATAAGAAAGTGAAAAAGTAAGTTTTTATAAGTGTATTGCCGAATTGTGATGCTGAGTACAACTGAGGGGTAGTGCTCTTTCGCGGACGAACCCGGAAGAAAATTCCGTGGTACCGAACCCCCGAGATTTGAAGAACTAGTTACATTAGCGTCAAATGTGTCTACATCTCAGGAAAATATACCATGAGAATAAGGATGGAGGCAGACATAAACTCGACACAAATTAAGACACTAAGGCATCGTGTTTTTCAGTGGGTGAAAGATGTCCATCCCCTTATCAATGTAAAATCTGCACAGGAAACCTTGAAGATTGTCAACGAACATCATTATGATGGTTCAGCCGATAATACATGCCTGAACATTCAAGGAGGTCTAGGTGACGAGATGGAGGAGTTGGAATCAGTCAAGACGGAGGCTGACACCCTCCATTGCTCCAGTCCATTCGAAGCTGCGGTGGTGTAGTGGTTAGACTACTCGCCTCCTACCTAGGTGAACCGGGCTCGATTCCCGGCGAGGTCACCCTCGGATTTCGGATTTTCGCATGTGGGAATCGTGTAGGACGATGCCGCTGGTAGTCGGGTCTTCTCGGGGATCTCCCGTTTCCTCGGCCCTTGCATTCCGGCGCTAATCCATACTCACCTCGCTTCACCCTAATCGGCTCTCAAGACTTCGATGTTAAGAGTCGCTCAATTATATTCACTCAATCACTTCAGCTCATTTCTCCCATGTCTCGAGGCGGACTCGGTGATTATCCGAGTACTGGAAGTAGGATATGGCCACATATATGCTATGGGTTCCTAGTTCTAATTATCCACATATGTGGATAACTGTTGGAGAAATAGTTCATTGTCGTTATGTTCACGTATGTCCTCAATCAGATTAGCAGACACTGGATTGTCCCCAAATCTGGTGACTGTTCCTGGCAATCCAGTCCCTTGTCCACGATAGTTATATGGTCAATGCATTAGTACGATGTCGAAATTTCTTTCATTAGCAACGTTCGCTACATCACTTATTGACAAGTTTTTTTGGTTCCACATATATTTTCATTGGAGAAATCAATCTACTGCACAGTCAAGCCTCTCTAGTTCAATTGAGAATGCTTTATCGTACTGTGGACATTTATATAAATCGACCTGATGACTACAATCCGTATGGATTCGAAGACAATTTATACAAACAGGGTTTTCTTTATTGTTATAGCATTTATCTTTATCATTGTATTTGAGCCCTTCCAGTCCACATGTAGAACCTCTTTCTGTACTCTTATAATGTTTGCTCCGATACCCATATTGTTGGCACTTGTAGCACCCCAGTGGAACCAGAATACCTCAGACCTTGCATGTTGCATAGTCAGTATTGTTTCTCAGTTAATCAGTAGATTCCTGTATACACATAGTCCCTCTCATATGGCATTCTATTTGTTTCATTAAACCTGCAGATGGATGGACTTATATTTAGTGTAAGTTTCTTTCTTGTTTCTTTTTTCTTCTAAATTTCTTTCCTAGATTCTTATTAACATTTTTTTTCATTATATTCTTTCCTTATAAAATGATACGTATATGGTTACTTTTGGCACCTTTCCTTGTGTTCGTCCAAAGTAAGGCCCGGTTCCTTCAATTCGTTACTTACCTACATTTTATTGACAGTGGCTTCGTTATATGCCTCTGTGAGAACAACTCCACCTCTTACTTTTCGGAAGTTCTTCGTATTCCAGCCTTCTTCGACAGGGTACACTTTTTCCTGGACATTCTTTTTTGTTTCTTGATTCCTTTGCCTTTATTTTTGCGGATACGCCTTTATTACTTTCCTAAGAAGTTTTACCCATTCTATAACCTTATTTTGAAGGAATTTTGTACGTATGATGCCTAAAACCATGGGAGTGCTTGGGGCAACCGAGACATGCGCATCAACTCTCTCATCGCCTCTACGTGCAAAGCACTGAACTGGCGTGCAGTCTTGCCACAGATAACTCGTCTATATGAGACTTTTAGCGGAGACCCTACCATTTTATAACGTAATAATAAAAACAAAGGTTTGATGCCTGTCCCTCTTCCTCTATGAATGTTTTGTACCGGAATGTTATGTTCATACCTAAAAATTACAGTGATAACACCCGTTTGAGCTCTATTCACTACCACAAAAACATGCTTTAGAGAAAAATGGAGGAAATGAATAACATATACTGTCACGTAACATTTCTTACATGCTATTCGTAAAAAGACCTTACTCAGACACGTTGGACGGTTTTTTAATTAAATGTTTTCTGCTGGAGCTCTGCACGCCGTTCGGTGGCCTACCCCGGCGGCCACCTTAACAAACCTTTGTACGATGGAATGCTTTCGCATTTTCCTGTCGAGGTGAGACGTTAGAAATGACACCGCAGGTATAAGATAAGTGGTCCACTAGCACGTTCTGCGTGGCTGCTGTCGTGTATCAGGAAAGTCAACATCTTAATTAATACTTTGATAACAGCAACAAAGACACACCAAACATTAGATTTTAACCATTAATTCGTCAGTACATTGGTTATCTGTGGAAATATATAATTATGGTAAGATTACTAATATTATGTAAACAGGCCAAAAGAGCAAAATATGCGGTAGGTTAAATTGAAAACATTTGTTTAGAAATTTTAATATAAAAATGTATTTAAATCACATAGTAATCGGTGTATCATTACGTCATAACATAATATTTCTTTCAAAACTAAACGTATACTTTTATTAAATGTAGTTTTAAATTTTTTTTCAAATTTATCTCAACAATGTTTGTGATCAATGGCAAAAGTAACCATTTTGATATGACTTAATATCACAATAAGCGTGGTGAGTAGGCCTACTTCTGACCGAGAATTGTGTAGGGGGCATTGTCACCCTTAGTATCATATGGTCAGCAGGAAAATAAGCTCCGGAAAGGGCTGATTTTGCGCAAGTTATAGCCTCTGCCAGCTTAAGGATAACACACCTCCATGTGTTACCGCTGGATGGTCTCACTGTGTGAGATCAGCAAACGTGGGAAACTCCCGGGGCGTTCCCTGTGCCATGTTTTACTAAAAGAGGTATCTGACTCTCTGACAAATCGTCGTCGTGGGCTATCACGACAGAGGCATAAGGAGGTTGACTCTTTTACGGTCAGGGGACCCAAAAGCTGAGTCTCAATGTGAAGAAACTCAAGCTATGGAAATGGATCATCTCGGGTTGGCGTATTAGCCCATTGAGGTGGAGAACTCAAGATGAAAAGGAAAGAGGAGCACGGGCTAACCTCACTTTCCCTGCAAAGGTTTCCTTAGCCGGAGGTGGAGGTGGCACAATCTGAAGAAAGGGCCCTTTGTCTTCGGACATCCCTTTAACTTCGGGTGCCCAGAGGTCAGACTTAGGTATGAACTCGTGCTGGTAGTGATTTAAATATTCGCTATGATGGGTAGATGCAACAGTGCACAGGGCCTAACATAGAATGCTAGAGAATATTCCTGAGCAGGAGATGATGGCATTTGGGGTCTGAGGGCCGGAAATCTCAAGAATGGTAGGGAGGCAGTCCAAGGACGTCAGTGCCAATGGAACTGCAAAATGGACATAAGATCTTGAAAATATATAAGCCCTAGGATGTCCTTATGGCTAAGAAGGGCCCAAGATGGAGCATGCACTTAATTGTATGTTCCTTACGCGTCGGCATTGATTGACTCGGAGTAGGAAAATATTAATATCTTAGGGGAATGCAGGGCGTTCAAGCGAAACACCGTCCTCCGTATCTGGGACCCCCGGGGATTTCCAAGCCCACATGTATAGTCACTTAAGAATAGAAGTCCAGATAGAATTAGTTCCCTTAGTGTTTTCTCTGGTTCTGGTTCCACGAAATATAGATAATATAGGTAAGTTAAATTAACAATGATAATATTCTCCCTTAAGAATAAATAATTTAAAAAAAAACCTCCCACCTAATATTAAATAGTACAATTTATAAAGGATAAACAGCTTTTTGGATAACTGAAATCAGTACTAATGATCGGGTTAAATGCTGGGGAGGGGGGATCGAAAAGGAGTCCACAGGTCCCCTCTCCCGCAGCTACCTAGCAGCGGGAATGAGCGACGTGAAACAAGGAGTTCACTAATAAAGTTAAAAGAATTGCTTAGAATTTATTTTTAAACAATTTTTTAATAGTAACTTACAAAATAAAGGGAATGTAAATAATCGGTTAAGGCCTTAGGCCAAGAGGGTTAGGAAGGTTATATATATATTTTTTGTTCCTTGAAGATGAGCCCTCAATAAAGCGGAGCTCCCGAAATTAATTTTCTCTTATTTTATGGTTACCAATAACATAAATATCATTGAAACAATATTATATTAGTGGTAATGGGATTTGGGAAGGTATAAACTATCAGTAAGGTATCAGTATCTCAATTACATAATGTATGAAACACAACCATGCTTCCGACTTCATGAGGTAGGTAAATACCTCTCATGAAGACGAATATGAGGACAGTGTTTGTGATGAAGGCGATGGCGATTTTCCTATTGTACTCACAACTCTTCCAAACAGTCTGCTGCGACACGTGGCTTGAAGAAGACAGAAGACGACAAGAACAATGACTACATATTTTCCAATGACACAAATTAACTTGTTTATTTACTTAGACTTTTGATTGGTATGCAAAATAAAGTTGAGATTACTCGCATATTGATGGGATACCATCAACCGTCGGTGAATTGAAGGACAGGAATTACATCGAATGAGACCATAATCAGCATATATCAGGGGTGTTAAACAATTAAGTAATACAATAAATGTATGCACACATATGTACGGATTTAGTTAATTATACCATCCCTACTGCTTTTCTGGCTTTGTTGGTATTGTTGGTTAGTATGATCGCTCATGTTAGTTATTTCCGGTCAGTCTCGTTGGTCAGTTGGCCTGGTCAGCTGGAATGGCTTCTGGTAGCTGGTTAGATTGTAAAGACAGTTCGTATGTTTGGTAGGTCTTGTTGATTGGTCTTGTTGATCTTGTTGGTCAGTTGGCTTAATCGGCTGGTATGGGTTTTTGGTCTTGCCAGCTGGCATGGACAGTCTGTATCGTTGACCAGTCTTGTTTGTTGATCTGGTCAGTTGGTATGGCTTTCTGGTCTGGTTGGTTTTGTCCACTGCTCTTGCCAGTTGGTCGGTTGTGTCGAATGGTAAGTCCATTTAGCCTTGATAGCCAGTTGGCTGGGTGGTTTTGTATAGATGGTTGGTATGGCCAGCTAGTAGGGAGAGACTTTATGGATGGCCGGTATTATTGTTTGGTGTGTACAGTACTGATTATATGTAACCTGTCTGCATGTTGGTCAGTTTGTGTTTTTGCCATGATTGTGCTTTTGACAATGACAGGTATTGTTAATATAAAATAAGATGAAGCAGTTTCACCTAATTGAATTGGAAATGGTAAGCTAGGTTGTCTAATATGTACCAGCGAATGTATTGAAAATGTGTTAAGCTAAAAATGGTTATAAAAGCATTTCTCATCTAATGCGACATATCAGTACCTATAGTGTTAGATACGATTTGAGTTTTGCTGCCTATATCGTCAGTAATTAAAAAATGGTAGAAAATGTGTTTGTAAAGAAGTCGTAGGGCCAAAACATACACATTATGAGGGTTAGAAATTATATCTGTATATTAATTCTCAAAGGCAAAACTTTGCTGGTTCGCCAAAACTGTGATGCATATGTGATACATATAAACTCCCTCATCATGCTCTCTATATGTTTCTTCCTCTCAGCATAATTTCCTTATACTGAATTTTACGATCTTTTCGATTTCATAGACCACCTGCAGGGGTATATACTAAGTTTTTTGTGCCTGCCTGTCCGTACATTGGTCGAATATATGTTTTTATAGTCGTAATGAAGCATACATTAAATTTAATTGGACTGTAATATTAAGTTCTACTGCTGGGCTGACTAACGGCATTCTTCTCCATTTGGCTAAAAAAAATTTCCAATATATTTTAGGGAACTGCCACTATTTTCGCAAACATACGTTTTTAAATTGGCCCTGGACACAGTTTCTGCCTCGATGACACAATTAACACGAACGCAGTGGTAAGTAGTTTTACCTCTTGAACCCGTGGAGACCGTATACGAAGTGATACAATCGATTAGAAATAATTGATATGGATAAGTAAATTTAAAGCTATGAACGTCCATTACCATATTTTATGAGGTTATACTTATATATGCCCATAGCTCCCTTGTTTGTATACGTAATTGAAATTAGAGCACATTTTTTTACATTGGGGAAAATAATATATCTGCAATTTCGTGTACGGCCGATACTCGCATTGTGATGGAAGAGTCGAACAATAAATAACTTACCAGACTGAACGCTATAACTACCAGGGAAGAGAAGGCGTTATGTCAGCCCTCACATCAGACTGTGACTGTGACTTGGTGAAACTTTGGCCACATTATTTATCTGCAGAGGTCGAGATTTCACGTTGCCAATATAACCAATCACTAGCGAGTAGCATGGCGTCATCATTAAATCACTAGTGCAATTTAGTTATAATGTTAGGGGTCGAGCTATAGTGGGTAAATGTTGAGAGAAGGGTGAGGCAGTTTGGGGATTGGGTGTTGGATAATGGACTAAATAAATAGCCAATGGATTATAGTGCTGAGTGTTAGTAGTTTGTTGGTTTCTGCACTGGGAGGAGATGGGTGTGTATGTATTCTTTGTAAATATGAGAGAATATAAACCTGGATCTCGAATGTATTAATCTTTAAAAAATATTGATTATATTTCTGCTAAAATTTTCTGTTTCTCCGAAAATTTTCTAATTTTTGGAATGTTTAACTATCTTAATATTTTATTTTTCATAAAGATTTAAAATCGTAATAATTGTTAAATTTTCTGAAAATTGGAATGTTTAGTAATTTAATTTTTTTTTTGCTTTTTATACTAATTTTGGTGATTTATTTATATTGTTCGAGTTTAAGGTCAACTGGCGTAAAGGTCAAGGTTATGGAAGTATAAGGTGGTGTTCGGGGTCAATAATTTAAACAAACATGGCCGTTGTCTTTCCTGATCCACAGGGCTGACTCGGAAACTTAAATCCGCCTTGCTGAGTTGCGGACTTTTTGGCTCTCACATCTAAGAGCGTCGAATCCACCTGGTTGATTTGCGTTTTTCCTCAATCACCCCCCCCCCCACACGCATATACCAGAAGGAACCAAATCATATTACTGGTATGCTTCCAGTGAAGTCTGTAGTGAGATAGTGAAAATAGTTCCATGTGTTGACATCGAATTTAAACTGATTTTTTTTAAATTTGTGAACATTGCGTTGTTGCATCCGCCCCGCTATCTTTTCGCCCCAATTGCCCAGGTACTTGTCTTACAGGTATTTCTTAATTACCATCTGGTATTACCGGGTCCCACCTTCGATTCTCATTTCTTATTTTTACTCGAAGGCTTTCCTTTCCTATGCAGCCACGCTTCCCTGCGGGCTTGCTACACCAGACACTGTCTGACCCCAGAGGTCAGCCATCCGATAGTAAAGACTATAAAAGTCAGTGATACCACGCTAACGAGAAACTATATTTTTCAGCACAATCTTTGCCCTACGACTGACTCCTGTCGTTGATACCGCTTTAATTGTAAACCATAACTTGGACGCGTGTCACGGGCCTCTGGCTCCAGCTGACAGTTTTAGGTCAAGACACATAACTTTGTATGACACGTAGAATGGGTTCGAACTCCCGAACATAACCCACAATAAACCTTCTGGCCGGTGCACACGGCACGCCTGTACAAAGGTCATGTACCTCCTACGCTTGGACTCGGTCCATGACGCCCTCCAATAAGAATATTATACTTGTTATGACTCCGCCCTAGTTCCCGAGATTACATCAATAGCTGAGTGTTACGCGAGAGTCAGCCTTATGTCGGCTACGCCCCTCGCCTCCACAGAGCCTCAGGGAACTATCCAATATACCGCTGTGTAACTCTGTATTTGTGTTCATTGTCTGTTACTTCTTTCTGCTGTTAACTTCGTGTTACGTGTATTCGCTTTAATAAACTTCTCAACTCTATACTTGTCGGTGTTCTCATTGCATGCGTGTGTAACCTGCACCTCTCCCATCCGCTCGGGGATAAACCAACCTGCCTTTGGTATACAGCAGCGTTTATTACATTTGGTTTCTTAAGCGTGTTCAGGAACCGAACATTATTTCCTAAATTTTTAGTTTAACATTTATTTGTTTGTTGGGACGTGAGAAAACAGTCAGAAAAAAGTGTGATGATTCTGGACAATTACTTTTCAATAACTAATAATGAGGACAGTGTTTATATATATATATATATATATATATATATATATATATATATATATATATATATATATACACATACATGTATATATTCTAATACAAATCTGAAAGTTGCACATAGTTAATCGTTAAGATACAGTTCAAAATAATATTCCATATTTAATAGAACGTCATAAAGCCTGTTTTTGGAATTTGCTTTGCAGTTCGTCCATATTTCTCTCCTTACTATTGAGTTAAAATTTAAAGGAAAAATAGCTAACAGTAAAACCACTACCGCATGTAATCAGAGTGTCCGATTTAAAAGAACTTCCAACATGCCACTCCTGCTAATTCATAAAACATTTCTGTTGAAATTAAACGATGTTTTAAAATAACTTTTTGATATCTGTAGGAATAAGTATTTTAAGTTGTAATTCTCATTTTGACTCTAAGAACCATACGGACCGCAATTTTTTTAATGATTAGGTATTTGAATCAAGCTATCATTGATGTGATGACGCAAAACATAACATGTCCTCAAAATATATAAGAAAATATTTTGGTTTTTGAATGACCTAAAAGACCGAATTGGCATGTAAGAAACAATTTTGTTTCCTTTTGAAAGTTTCAAGCGGTCAACACATTGATAAAGTAAGCAGTGCAAAGAATAATTGGCATTTCAGAAACAAGTTTTACTTTCTTGGCTGTTTCATATTTTCAAGCGATCAGCACATAGATAAAGAAAGAACGAAAGTGAGAACTGGCATGTACGAGACGATTTTTAATTCCCCAACAGTTTCAATGTTTAAAGCGCTAAACGCATTATTAAGAGATGTGCTCTATTGCGCTGCTAACTGTTCAGGTGGCGGAAGGATACAAAATAATTGGGGAAATTAGATTGCAAGTAGGGATTTCAGAAATATATGTTGTCCACAGTCACGTCAACATTTTCAAACTCAGCCTTAATAAAAGTTGTTTGCTCGTTAACAAACGCCACCTGTCTCATTGGCATGTAGGCTTCTAGTTATGTTGACAACGAAGTAAGTAAAAACAGCAGTTCCAAGTCTTGACGTATTACATGTGTAATGTGAGAAAAGTTGTAACAAAACAATTTGTTACTTTATTTATTGCCTTGTACAGATTAGAGTACGCAGTGGCATATCAGTAACACATTTAATTTCTAAATAGTACCACGTTTTCACTTGATTGGCACATGAATAAAATCATTAAACCCATCCATGACAAATTAAATTTAACATATGGTGGGAGGATACAAAATGATGGGAAAAGTAGATGTGAATCACGACGTTCAAAAGTGATTTTTTAATCGCATACAACCTGAAACTGCAAAACACTTACACTACAGTAACCGCCACCTATACCCACACGAGAATGTCCTTCTGGTAAGTTTGCGAGGCGTGCTTGGAAGAGAACCACAGACCCCGGCGGACTGGAGGCTAGTAGAGGTCTTCGATATCAGAAAATGTGATATCGACAATTGTATCCAACAGCTACTCGATATTTTCGATTCATCGGTAATATCGATACCGTAGATGTTATCAAAACCACCGATATTATCTAAGTCATCCATGTTATCGAAATCACAAATATTATATAAGTGAAACGGACCTTAAACGTAAGGTCCAATATAATTAAAGCACAGTAAGACTAGTAAAAGCTACGCCTTTTAGCTTGTACCATTGAAGTATTGCCTGTATATAGGAAGGACCTGAGGTTCCACCTAAGAGGCTGTATTGCCCCTTATAAAGAAATAATCCGTTTCAATGTCATTACAGAAGTGTCAGGGTCATTAATGAAAATGTTTCATTATATAAGCATTACATTTCAAAGTTCTGTGCAAAGTTTTGTACCTGATGTTTAATAGGTATTCCCTGGTTGTCATTAAAATGTACGATATAATAAATATTTAAAAATTTGCGTTAAGTTAGTTGTTTACATATGTGTTAGTAGTTTATATTGTTACGTGGGACGCCTGAGGAGCGTATATTAGCTTGTGAGGAATGGAGGTCTTATTTAAAAAAATTGAATTATAATTTAGTACCTCCACTATTATTTACAGCGTTAAATTATCCGTCTCAAATTTTACTGTTTTTATATAACAGTGAGCTCATCATTTAATGTCTCTTTCAACTCTAACTAACGTCCTTCTTAATTGTCTCTGATTGGAGAAGTCAAATAACTAATACTCATTATTAACACATGCTAACTCTATCTGTTGCCGTCATTTCTAATGTATTTCACTCACGCATCTAGTCCAATAGTCCAGCCTGCCAGACGCGCCCTTCACTGCTTGATACTCGTAGTCGCAGACTTCCCTTCTGCTGTTCACTTTTCTTGTCGCTCGTTCTTCTATCGCTCAGAATCCAACCACTCATTCACTCATCAACTCCAATTCCACTCCCAGACCGGAGGCCTGTCGAAATATTTATACTATTGGCCCTACCATCTGGAAGGTTCAACGAACCCCGAGTTGAACTGAGAGCAAGAGGTTAGTAATCCAGAGCATTCTTCAGATAAATACAGAAAACAATACAACCAGGGTCAGCAGCGCTAATCTGTAATTCGAAACCCGTCATTGACTTGCCTCCACAGTCACTATCATATAACGACTCTCTGTCCTCTTCGCTCGCTCGCGCGGGCAGGGCGCAGCAGCGAGTGCGCAACACGACCCCTCCTCAAGTCTGTGCGTCGCGAAGAGACACTGCGACATCCGGACTATCGTAGAGTGCCAGACGTTCTATGTGGACAACCTCACACTTGGCAGCACTTGGCCGTGGCAGCATATCAGAAAGACCACTTCATTGATATTCTTCACAATCTTCTAGGGGCCTTCCCAACATTTCTGAAGCTGAGGACCGTACACATTTCTCCTCTGTGGGTTGTACAGCCATACCAGTTGTCCTTGAAATACCTCTCCCAATGTTCTCCTATTATACCGCATCTTATTCCTCTCACTATTTATTCTGAGCTACTGTCGAGAAAAGTCATGACTGCCAACAAGTCTGTTACGTAATTCGCTGGCATAATCAGGGGCTGCAGCTTTCTCTTCTGATGGTCGGCCGAACAGCAGATCACTGTGGAGTCGTAGCTCTCTTCCAAACAGCATCCTTGATGGTGTTGCCCTTGTCGACTCGTGAACTGCTTAGCAGTAAGCAAGAAGAAACAATGACACCTTTGAATCCCAGTCATTTTGGTTGTCTGCCACAAAGATCGACAGGTGCTGCTCAAGAATGTGGTTAAACCTCTCGACCATTCCATCCGACTGAGGGTGTAAGGCTGTAGTCCAAGTCTTTATCATTCTCAGAATTTTCGTCTCACCAGGGAAAACCGCTGCATCAAAGTTTCTTCCCTGAGCAGAATGGAGTTCTAGTGGCATCCCAAACCTCGAAAAAGCATGTTCTATGAGTGCCTCAGTCATAGTATATGCTTTTTGGTTCGGGAGGGGAATTAACTAAGGTCATTTTGTAGATAATCTTGAACCACAAGGAGACACCGATTACCTCTCTCTGTAACGGGCAAAGGACCCGGAATGTCGTCTGCAATCCTTTCGAATGGGGCTCCAGCATTGTATTTATGGAGGTGCCCTTGTCCTATGGTCCTTGGGCCCTTCCTCGCAGTGCAGGTGTCGCACTTCACAACATCCTACCGACAGTGAAGACAGTGTAATCTCAATATAATTCTGTCAAGTGTCTTATTAACAATAAAGTGTTCACTGGCTGCCGCATTATGCAGTTCTTTTAAGACTTCGGGAACCCTGTATTCTGGAAGGACCAAGTGTAAACGTGTGTGTGCTTTCCATCATTACTTTAACAGCTTCTGTAAAGTACACCATTCTTCAGTATCAGGGAATTTCATTGCGCCAATATGCTTTGACTGCTGCCTTCAGACTAGATCAGACTAGATATCTCTTCCCATTTTGGACGACAGCCAGCTTCTTTCTATACTAGTAATATCTGCAAAGTAGGATCAATCAGCTGATCTTTCCTAATATCCTTATCACTCCAGGTAGGTGTCCCATCGCAAGATAGAGAACCTCAAATTCTTGCCCTTTGTATATTTAGGAATTCACCACTCTTTACTTACTGGCATTCGTAATGACGACAAAATGGCTTGTATGGTCTCCTAGAAAGTAAATCTGCATTGCTGTGAAGGCGTCCAGATCTGTGCTGTATTTCCAAGACATATTCTTGAAGATGCTGTATCCACCGGGCTATTTGATCTTCGGTGGTCTTAAAATTTAGTAGCCAGCATAATGAAGCATGGTTGGTTCTTATAATAAAAGGTCTACCATAATTGGAGGGGTGGAAGTGTGAAACTGCCTTCACCATAGCCAGAAGCTCCCTGCTTTTAACACAGTAATTTCTCTCAGGCTTATGCAATACCTAACTGAAGTACTATAGTGGTCTTTTCTTCCCATCTTGAACCTGAGACAGCACAACTTCAATGGCTATATCACTAGCATTAGTGTCCAAAATAAATACACCCTCAGTTTTTGGAAAACCCACGACTGGAGGAGATATGAGAATTTCCTTTAATTTACTAAAATAATCTTCACACTCAGAGGTCCAATGAAATATTTTTTTTCGCCTCAGTAGTTTCATGAAGTGACTTGGCAATAGTGACGAACCCAGGTACAATTCGACGGTAGTAGGCACATAATCCCAGAAAACTCAGCACTTCAGTTTTGTCATTTGGCGTCGGCCAATTTCTTATTGCTTTGGTCTTATCGGGGCTGTTTCAATCACATCGGCTGACACTACTTGTCCAATAAATTTATTTTCTTGCGTAACATGTGACACTTCTTAGGAACCAGTTTCAAGTTGGCTGCGACCACTTTCTGGAATAGTGTCCAAGCGAGATAGGTGCTCTTCAAATGTCCTTCCTGTCACCACAATGTCATCTAGATAAACGTGACAGATATCTAAAGGCATAACTTTTTCCATCGGCCATTAGAAAGTGGCAGGGGCATTACATAGCCCGAAAGGCATAACTTTGAATTGCCAGGCTCCTTTCCCTTGAACACAAAATGCAGTCTTCTCTTGGTCCTTTGGGGCCACCCCGCACTGCCAGTACCCACTCTTGATGTCCAAAGTAGAAAACCATTGCGAAACTGCTAGAGTTTTTTTTGTGTGATCTACCCTTGGAAGCAGACAAGAGTCTTTCTTTGTCACATTATTTAGCTAGCGATAATATACACAAAACCTCAGAGAGACATCTTTCTTTTTGACAAGTACCGTATCTGAAGACCATAGATCCAACTGAAGACAGAACCAACTGATGGTTCTGTCACATCTAACACTTTCATTTCCTTCAGAATATCCTCAACGCATCATGCATAGAATAGTGGCTGTCGTCTTAGTGGCTACTTTATGGGCCCCACATCTCCTATATCAATGTGGTGGCAGATTACGTTAGTCCTTCCAAGGTTATTTGGACGACACGAGAAGGCATCCCTATTTCTCTGCAATAATTCAGAGACAGCTTTCTCATTTCCCAGTTAAGATTTTCTTTTGTTCGTGCTAGCAGTTAAACCAATACTTCTGGTAGCGGGCAATCAATTTGTTCTACTTTAGAATTTTCTGAAACGTTTGGAAGTACCTATGTGACCTACTTGCAAACACCTATCATGGCCTCCTCCTCAAGACGAATAGCACTATAGGACAAATGTATTATTCTAACCGAAAAAAAGGTCAGAAACAGAAGACACCAAAGTCCTTGCCAAAACGAGTTTACCTGGTAGGATACATATTCCCTCTGCTTGCTCAATTAGACCCAAACATCTGACAAACTTTCCTTGACATCTGCCTCTAATGACAATTTCACTAGAAGCGGGTAGCACAGTGGGTTGACCACATACTACTAGGCAGCTAACTAGGGAGGACAATTCATGCTGTCTAGACACCACCAACTTTGTACTGCCTACCCATAGCTAACCAAATCGAGTATCGATACAGCACCCTAACGTACATAGTACATCAAACCCCAAAATACATTCAACCTCTTTTTCTGCTATGTAAAATCGTGTTCTATGCTAAGGTCACCAAGCTTCAAGATCACTTTTCTCTTTCCGATAACTGGTGTGGTCTCACCTATTACTGTAGTCAAATAGCATCATTCCATGTTGTCGGCGATCGTTGATGGGAAGGCCAGAGGATGTTTGGTCTTACTACTGTTTATGGCCACTCCAGTGTCGACGACCCTCTGGCAAGAAACGTCATTCAGGCTCCCCTCGCCAGTATTGCTCTCCAATCCCTCTCACCGACCATGCATGTAAGAACATTGGGGCCTTCCTTCCAGCAGTCACAAACCTTCGCCCCTTAACGGCAAAGGATACCTTCAACCTGTGAGAAATTTCGCTTGTCTACACCACGAGTACCTCGCAGGTAGCAAACTGTTGCCCATATCTATGTCTCACTCCTGTGTTTCAGCTCTCGCTTTAGAACGTGAGGATTTCCCAAAGTGCGATAAAGATCTCCAACATAAGACAGTCCCCAAACAACTACTTGGAAACCACAGCGTTGCCAAATGTAAACTGCTAGTGGATAAACCAGTTCTAAGAAGACAGGTCATTCCCGCCCTTTCACTGCTGCTTGTTGACAGCACCAAAGCTTTGTAATAGGTTCACCATATGTTTCGTTCTGATAATTCTAGACGAGCGAGTCACGTGGCGGTAGTTGCGAAGTTTCGGAATTTGAGCACAGAATTTAATTGTATTTATTGATGTTTTAGAAGGCATTTTTTACATAGTAAAGAACTTGTTAGTGAAACACAAGAAAAAAATATTAAAATATATTTTATAATACGTAAGAAAATAAACACACATTCTGAAAATTACAAGATTCAGTTTTCTGTACATAGTCAAGTAGATAAGGAAACAATAATGATCCATAAAATTACAAATGTCAATACTTTACACAAAGCGAAAAATGCATATTTACAATAATTTGTATTAAGTTACTTGTGTGTAGCTGATGCGAAAATATAGATATGCAAAATTAACTGTTCACAAACATTGTTTAGTTGAGGGGTGCAGTTGAGAGGTTTGGGTGGCTAACATTTAAGGTCTTGAGAATCGATGAGGGATGGAATGAGGTTGATTTGGAACAGCATCTAGAACGTAAGGGTGGGGGAAACGGGAGATCATAGAGCAAATCGTCGACTAACAGCATTGTCCAGACACGATTCCCGCACGCGAGAATTCCGGAAGTGACCTCGCAGGTGATGGAATCTAGCTCGCCTTTGTGCTCTAGCAGCTCGATCATCACTGTTTAGTGGTTACGCATGAAAGTACTTTAAACATCTAACAAGTAGAGTTCGATTTTGTATAATTACTTCATGAATGAGGGTTGTCGATCATAATACCAACGAAATGTGTGTTCATAACTGATAATTTTTGTGTTCTTAAAAAAAAATAGAACTCCTAAATATTTAGCAGCATTAGCTGATTTTGCGCAAATTATGGTGAAAATGTATTTTCAAACATTTGGTGAATAATTTGTTGACATTAGCGAACACCAAAAATACTCAGATTTGGTAAGTGTTAGGTTCTGAATGTATACCGTACTTGCAGTTTTGTAACTGCGTGATTCATTAAGTATATTTGGGATTATTTGACGAGGCAGCAAAAACCGCTCGTGCAACTATCACAGGAAGATACTTCAGTATGTATAATATTTTGCTGCTAGACACGAGCTCTACTGGGTCGCTTGAAATTTGGTTGCATATTTTCACAAAGACTAGAGTCTAACATTCCATAACAAATGTTTTTTTAAGTCTCATAAAAAACGTTTCGCTTAAAATATTGGAAAACCAAAACAAACATAATTCAACTAGTCTAAAAACAACGAAATGCTAATAAAAGTTATGTAATTTAAAAAAGTTTTCTTAAACTCTCCTTGTAGCTGCACGATACGGGGAGGGCGGGGGCGGGTATTTAGCTACCAATTTAGTTTCACATACAAACTATGGCTGGACAAACAAGCACGGAACTATTTACACTCTAGGCCAAAGAATTACAGTAAATCATAGGGTGAAATCGCGCCTGTACTGATACTTATACAGTAAGAAAGGTTTATAATGACCTGTACAGGATTGTAACACAATATCGCAACTACAATGCACTAAACTGGGCAGCAGTTTCTTCAAATTCCTCGTAGGTGTTAATTGATATTAGTAGACATATTCATGTAGACCCATTCCTGCCTTACATGCTAAATGAAGCTGGCGTGTAAGGTAAATTATAAGCTACATTGTGGCAGTTGTTTGTAATACAAAGACCAGTCTGTACGAAATAAAGCAATTAAATGAGAAACAGTACAGAATACTTTTAATGAATAAAAGTGAAATGACAAAATCTTCTTTGCAGTAAAATATGGGTTCAAACACCTTAATAAGTAATTTTTGCAACTTTTGTAGGTACAATTGGTTGCAATGCATTTACATGTTTAGCAATAAATCGTATAACAAGCATTTACTACGCAAAGCTATCAATTTTATAGGCCGCATCGGAATTTAGGTATTAAAAATAACAATTTTTCTCCGGATAAACTCATTAAAATTCTTATAATAAGTAAGCCGAGCAGTAAAAAAAAAACGGGTCACAATGCTAACGTTACATGACAATGAAAAGTCGCACTTTCGTAATGGATGGGTGTATAGGGGCATGACCAGCATTCTTTCGGAAATAATTTCGAAGATGACCACTATCAATATACTCCATTATAAAAATATCCCCTGACTAATAAATCCGTTAATGATAATTTGGAACAACTGTGTACTCGGCATTATGTTGAGCTTCAACAAAACGGTTTACTATACTCCATAAATTAATAGAAATTTGTCGGGACAATATTACTTACTATGTTTGTTATGTAAGGAGTATTTATTTATTTCTTTTTATTTCGTCTTTCTTTGGCGAAGCTAGGCTAAAATGTATTCTCTCACACTTAACAAAATTGAATACAATGGAGCACATACATAAAGGTATTTTTAAGAAACTGTACTCTCTTAGGTATTTTGTATGAAAACTGTAGATATGATTGGTCGAAAGTGACGAGCGACTTACAGGAAAGTTTGAGTAACGCGATAAACTTAATGTTTTTAGCGTTAAAGGGGTGAAATGAGATTATGTAGAAGCGACGAAGCAGTAGTGGGGGAAATGTGGGTACCTCGAGAAAACCCTCAGGCCAACTGCATGTCCCGTCATGTTTCTCTCTTACGAAAATTCAATAGTGACCCCGCCGAGGATCAAACCAATATAGTATTTCTGGGAGGTAAGTACCGTAGCCAATACACCTTATATATAAATAAATAAATATATATATATAATTCCAATAATCAATTTATATCATTTATAAACAACCCACCAAAAGCATTATGAACAAAAAATATTTTGGATTGTCGCACCCTTGATACAAAGGCTACTGGATATGCGTTTACTTTTACTATAAAAATACCATATTGTAAAAAAAATGTTGCATTATATATATAATGTATACTATATATTATATATAGTATATATTGTATGTAGTATATGTAACATATATTATATATAGTATGTATTATATATAGTATATATTATATACAGTAAATCTATTATATATAGTATATATTATACATAGCAAATATACTATATATAGTATATAATATATATAGTGTATATAATATATGCATATAACATTAGAACGCACATTCACCGTTTTATGAACAGAAGTTTATACGGATGCCTTTCGTTTCTTCATGGCCTGCAGGATATCAGTCACGAATGGCGGGTCTCGGACTCTCATGCCTCATCACACTTGTATCTCCACATGCAGTGGAGTCCTGTGCGAACTTTTTGATACATTTTTATTCTGCCAGTTGTAGAGACCATGGAGTGTTTTGCAATACATTCCAATTGGGGAGAAGAAATGCCGGGTTTACCACACGTCGTCCAGGAATCACTTCACATAGTGGCAAATGATTTGGATGTTTCTCGACAGTGAGAGGTGGATAATCCGTCTCGTCTATCTCGAATCCACGCCACACCCATTCTGAATTCTTATCGTCATGAATATCTTCTGTTTCGGTGTTGGCGTTTTGTGTGACTGGAAATTGGAGATGAGGGTATCTCTTGAAATATAACTTCAGGTGCACCAGTGAAAATCCCATAATAGAGTAACTCTTTTGAATGCTATTAGGGATAATCAACAAACTAATAAACTCAATAAACTAAGGTAATGCGTAGTGTAATTTGCAGTGGCTGGTCTAGAATTTAATTTAAAAACGAGTGGAGAGATTTGGATGGCTCTTAACAGCGAGGTCTTGAGAGCCGATGAGGGTGATATGGAGGAGTACCGGAATGCAAGGGCAGGGGGAAACGGGAATTCTCCGAGAAAACCCACCCGCCACCAGCATCGCCCAGCAAGAAACCCCACGTTGCAAAAATCTGGGGGTGACCCCGCCGGGGATCGAACACAGTTCGCCATGGTAGTAGGCGAGCATCCTAACCGCTACATCAACCTCGGCACCTATTTGAAACCGAAAATTAAAAAAGTAATCTATTTTACTAATTGTTTTATAACTGTGGCAATGTTAATGTGAATTTAATGGGAAGACGCTGTACTGCGCACAGCTGGTAGCCATAATCGGACAGGCAGGACATTCCCTCTCAGAGTAAAGATTACTGGAGGTGACATGGCAAACGGGTATGTATTTATTTGTGTATTACTGGCATAAATTTTATACTAATAGACTAAAAGGATATGTAAAGACTGCAAGGGGCGGCTTACACAAAAAAAAAGAAAAGAACATAAAACTTGTTTCCTTTTAAAATGGCACTTGCCTCCGTAACTGTATCCATAATTCAGATGTCTAGGTTGGTGGTTCAGAGATACAGCAAATAACCTGTCCACGGAGGATCTTCCCTTAAATATTGATTCTCAAGTGAGAAAAACCCGAGGGCCTTAGAAAAACCTGCTACGTCATAGGTGCAAGAAAGAAGAGCAGACAAGTGACATTATTATTTTCGATGTTTATACATACAGTGGTTCGGAATGGCCATAGTTCTTTAACAACACGCACTACCTAGGACCCACAAAGCAAGGTTTACATATTTCCAAAACGTTTAGCAGTTTATAATAACATAAAAAATATAGCTGCTTAATATACATATAAGTAATTAAATGACGGAAAAAGGGCAGTTTCAGTCATCCTTTCATTACGTTTAATGTTTTATGATTGGTTGAACACAATGTTGTGTTATTCAGTGATATGAATCATGTTCTCATTTATCACATTTCCGATATTGCCATACTGAATAAGCATCGATAATGTAAAAAACGCAAGGATAGGCCCGTTTATGAAAGTAGTGCCCACTTAATCGATGAGGCCATTTAAAGGAATACGTAATTTAACAAAATTATTTGAATGTAATCCGGAGTGACAAGCAAAGAGACACGAAACGAATTCCAACACGAACAATTTAGGTGTCTGTGTATTCGCGTACAAAGATACTTAAAATTTTAAAATTTGTTTATTAAATAAGTATAATTTAAGACATCACAATTGTCACTCTTAATTACCGACACTCGTTAATCTACGTCCCGATTGATTTGGTATGCCATGTAATATTTTCACATTAAAATTATCAAGATTTATATAAATTTGAACTGAATTGCTTTTACTGCGTTACAACTCCCATTATACGAGATAGAAATAAAATGTCATTTCCTATCGTTGACATCCATATTCGTCATAACACCAGGGGTAGCATCCTCTTGCATTAATGTGTAAGAATTAATGCACTTTGTTTACTCGACATGTGCCTTCTTATAGATAGATGTTGATAGTTTCTCAAGATCCAAAATATAAATTGGGATCAATTCTGACTTGTATGTCTTTTTTTAAGGCTGAAATTATTTTTGTATACGTTTTGTGACATGTGCATTTATATCCTTTCAAATCTCACTGTTCGATATAGAAGTAATTTTATTTTAATATATGCAATATATGATTCATTATTTTAATCTAAATTCCAGTGCGTCTTCCGAGCATGTAAGCTACAAAACACTAGTTTACAATTTGCCATCAGAACTACACAGAAACGCCATGCAAACCATGTTTAGGTTATTAGTTTTGTAAAACATCTAGGCTTTCGTGAAAGATTACTTCATGTGATAAGATTGAAGTTGCAAAATTGTTCAAAATTGTTTTTAAGTAAAAACATATTTATGTTAAAAGACTTCAAGACACTTGATTTTGACCCCAAAGGTGTGACTTTTCTGTTGGCAAAAAGTTAGTGGATGATGTGCGAATACCATGTGCACTCTTCCCCATACATATTCTGTGTAATATAATGATTAGTGACTTAAGGAAATCACCAATAATGACAAAAAATATCATAGGCCACATTCCAGTTGTCTGAATAAACGTCATACGTAGTAAACCTTTGCTTATTGAAACGTCCAAAATGGCACCCGTCCAAGCAAATTGATAGATCGCGGACTCTTCAATAATTGCCTATATACTGAATCAGGGAACACTCATTCATTCTTCAGTTGAGTGTGGCAAATCATCTTCGAAAGATCAGATATTGTATATGCAAAACCACAGTTCTTAACTAACTATTTTGACCTTTGTCTGACAATTTTCTTAAGTACTACTGATTTCTTGGCTACTATATATAAGCAGATTTAAAAAAAATCAGGACTTATGTTGATTTTATGAATACCAAGTTTGCTTAACAAGTGTAGTTTTCATTGGGTATTATAAGGATACACGTATTTGAGAGATACTACACAGCAGAACATTTGGATATGTCAACAGGCGTACACTCACACCTGTAAAATCTCTAACGTTGCATTTGAAAGTCCTCAAGTCCTCTAAAACGATCCGGATTTTCGCAAGTGGGAATCGTGCCGGACGATGCCATTGGTCGGCGGGTTTTTTCGGGGATCTCCCGTTTCCCCCGCCCCATTCGTTCCGGTGCTGCTCCATACTCACTTCAATCACCCTCATAGGCTCACAAGACCTAGCTGTTAAGAGCCGCCCAAATCTCTTCACTCACTCTAAAACGATCATTTTCAAAAACGAACATGTCTTGAAGTCACATGTCTAAAGCAAGTTCTCATGAGCCGATGATGAAGCTGTAGTATAGCATGATTGTTTGGAAATATGTATTTGAGTGTCAAGGATTCTGAATGTAACATATTAAATAAAGAACCAATCCCAAACATGTTTTACCTAATTGTAAAAGTACAGTGCAACTTGAAAAGCACCAAATACATTAAAATTGTTATACCAGACCAAAGATAAAATACAGTGTATGATACCCAGCCCGCGGACGTACTTGTATACGTCTTTTCAGTATATTATGATATCGGTAGCAGTTATAATAAGTAATGGTGTTTTGTTGACCATTGTGTGCTGGATATACAGAAATAAATGGTGACGAAGATCGTAGTGTTTATTTACATCTAGTTTGTTAAAAAAAAAAAAAAAAACACTCCCTTACGGTTCAGATAATGCAATCTGTAATATCACCATTTGTTGAAGTATGGAAGAAAAATTAATAATAGTAGAAATAACAAAATGTACATTGGTAACAAAAGTGACATATTTATTAAGCTTACTTTTTTGTATAATGTGAAAACATGAATGATTAATTTCATTATTAGTGTAGTATTGTTTGCCAGTCGTTTTTACATAGCTAACGGCCAAATTGATCCCGTGAATCAAACGTTACGTGTAGGTTTACTTTTATATAATCTACAAGGACACATTTATCCTTTCTAATCTCAGTTTATTCATGATAATGAGATTTTTCTTTTACGAAACGAAATATAGTCAAATAAATGGAAAGTTTGTTTTTGTGCTTTCTCCAATACAAGACTCCCCCCCCCCCCCTAAAATTTGGTCACTTAGTAACAGGCTTGCAAATATATTACTGTTTTTAACTACTTAGTTCTGTTGTAGTTCAAAAGTAAAAATATTGAATTTTCCGATCCTCCAGCCCGAAGTCATATATTTTGTGGGTTTCAGATACTGGCGAAAGTAAACGATTCCCAGTGATCTTTTCGTATAATGCGTTATTTGTTACACGTGTTTTTACAACTTAAAAAAAAAACACACTTTGTAAAAATCTTAATTTGTTTTCAGCCTGCATCATTAAACGAAACCGTAACAAATATTTCGATTAAGGCATTTTCCCACGAAAGTTTAAGTATTAATAGAAATGCCAACCCCAAAATACCTTTAGTTTTTGGCGGAAGTGGCACTTACGTGTATTATTGATTAATACATGTAATTTTCTCCACTATAGTATTTACGTGTTTTTCATTACAGCTGTTTTGCAGACTAACAGAACGGAGTCAAACCCGTGGGCTTGCGCTCGCGATTCATGTACGCTTACCACATCTACGAAGAAACTAGATGGATAGTAAATTAAGTTATGGCTATACTATAAAGGTATAGCCAACGGGAATTGTTTTACGTTTGACCAATGAAGCTGCGGTTGTGTAACGGCTAGAGCGCTCACCTTTCGCAAAGGTGACACGGGTTCTATCCCGGTGGGTTACCTCGTATTTTTGCATGAAGAAAACACGGAGAACGTTAGCATTGGTCTCTGGTTTTCTTAGAGTACTCCAATTTCACCCACATCCATTGCATCCCATCGTTGCTCAATCTTCATCTCAGTTCATCTTAATAGGCACTAAAAAGGACCTCAGATAATCAGCGCCGGCAAAAACTCTCACATTTAACCACCCTCATTTTTTATATCACTTTAATAGAATAAATCACTTATTTTGACTCTTCACGGACTTCCTGTACGTTTTCCGTCGACTGGATGGTGTCACCACTTCCATTTTTGTTCCTTTTAGTTTTTATGTAACGCCTGCCATTCTTGAATTTTTGCGGTAGTATTTCTCGTATAATTACGTTATACGTTTCGCTAAATACAATGGTAAAATTATACACTCTAAAAGTGCAAAAGTATTAAATAGCATTCACGATCGAAGAGTGGCAACCGTACTACACAATTTCATAGAGCACCTCAGTTGAGAGTAGGAATGGGCGTGGGCGAGACTAGCCAGGTAAGAAATTCCAGTCGCGAGGAGAGTGTAAGTTTGGCAACCCTGAGAGAAAGAGCTGGTCCATCCAGCTGCGCACACAGAAGGAAACGCAATATCCTGCCAGACACCTCAGACTCCCTGGCGCCAGGTGTGTGACGGGTTGCATTCGAGATATTACGGAATTCCAGGCGTAAAGAAAACATGCAACCCTTTTGTACCAGCTTTTCGCTATAATAATAAAAAACAGAAATTTTTGCATTTTGTTTTGAAAGTATATTGCGGTAGCTACTTCATGAGTATATTATTTTTCTCTTTAAATTATTACTTTCTGTTTTTCATGGATGCGAAAACAACCCTGTTTTACATCGTACACATTACAAACTGACAAATTTTGGAGAATTTCAAATCACATAAGTCAATAGTTTAGATAAAGTTCTCGTGGTATCCCAAAAATTAGCGAGTTTCCTCGTCTGGTTCTCCAGAAAGCTGCTGCAGCAAAAAAAAAAAACTACTACAAGAACCTACAACTCTTAAACTATCAGTTGTAGCGAGTATCATTTTGGCTCAGAAGCTAGTCTGTACGATACGTATATGTAGGCATAATAACCAGCTATAAAATTTTTTGGGTCCAACATCCTTAAGATTGGTGTTTACAAGTTTTCCGAAAATGCTGTATTTACACCTGCACCTCGCTGCCTCTTTTCCCGCTGCTATTTCTGGTGCTGCTGCTGTTGTTGTGGGCAGTAGGCTCTCAGGCTGTCTACATAACCAACACTCCAGCCATTGGGGGGGGGGGGGGTGGCGAGGTTCTTTAACATGGACCCTGGAAGCAATGTCTCTCATAGTCGTCTGTAAATACTTCAGCGTTTTCGTTATTCTGTCTATGTCATCTTCGTTCAGCGCCGTTGCCTGTACCGGACGTCGGGGTGCGTCCTGTCAACATTTTCATTTACTGTGTTTATCTCCTTATCTATTAATTCGCTTGCATTAGTTATCTGGCTATTTACATTGTCTTTTATACTTATTATTAATGAACTAATTTGGTTATTTAAAATTTCTTTCACACTTTCTTTCAAACTACTAATTTGAGTATTTACAATGTCATGTTCACTGCTTCCACACTACTAATTTGTGTATTAACATCTTCCCTCAAGCTATTTGCACTTGTGCTCACTTGGGTACTTAGTCCCTCAATCAATACTCGCAGTGATTCCAGTACCGCAGGCATTTGCCTTACTTATATTCACTGTGCCAGTTGTACTAAACAGTCGTAATTATTTTCCCACACAACTTATACAATTAATCAAATCATTAAGAAATCATTAACTACTTGCCTATAGTCTAACTTAATTTACAATTTATTAATCAATAATTGCCTTCATCAGACTTCTGACACCAGTGTTACGTGGGACGCCGAGGACCGTATCTGAGTTCGCGAGAGATGGCGGTCTAATTAAAAAAGTAAAATTAATTAAATTTGGTTTATACTTTATTCACTCCGCTATTATTTAGAATATTACATTATCTGTATACCCTATTACTCATATCATTTAACAGTGAGCGCACAATTTAATGTCTATTTCAACTATAATTAAAGTCGTTAGTTGTCTATGTTGGTTAAAGTCAAATAACTTATACTCATTATTAAACCGTGTTCTGTCTATCCAACTCAGAAATTATGAGTAGAGGAGGTGGGGTTGTTCGGACGTGCCAGGCTTGAGCTTGGGTCTGGCCAACAATCGCATTAATCCTGGCCTCTTTGCGGTGAGAGGACGTGATTCCTCTTCCCCGCCTATTGGGAGTCCGAAGGGCGGTAAGACCTGACGGCTAAGAGCGCTGCGACAAAATATAAAAGTAGTGACCGAGAGGTCCTGTATGCACACATACACATATATGTATATGTGTGTGTGTGCATACAGCTCACCAGTAAGTTGGTTCTCTGCATCTAGACGCATAGAGGTGACGCGATGCTGCCCTTTCCTCAGAAAATTATGTAGATGAACGCAGTACATGGCTAGAGTGATAACAGTTTCAACCTTTAATTCAATAGGTCTACGAAATGCCCTAAAAACAGACGCCATTAAACCGAATGCGTTCTCAACTACACGCCTAGCCCTCGAGATTCGGTAATTATAAACTCGTTTCGGTGATCCTTTGGCGAGGTCCTCAGAAAAAGGTTTCATTATGTTGGCAAACAGCGGAAATGCGTCTTCGCTACAAGTACATATTGTACCGGCATAGATCTACTATGGAGAGGTTTGTTAGCTGATAAAGGCTGCTCATTGTTAACAAGTTTTCTACCAAATGTACAATGTTTAAAAACACCCCCATCTGATATTTTCCCCTGACAACCTACATTAGTGTACAAAAAGCAGTAATTATCATCTACAATGCTCAATAGCACAATGCTGAAGTGGCCTTTGTAGTTGTAGTAATCAGAACCACTGTTGGGTGGGCATATAATTTCTACATGTTTGCAATCAGCACCACCGATGCAGTTCGGGTAATCCCATTTCTGTTCGAACTCCTCTGCAATCCTCGTCCATTCATGTTCGTTGTGCGGTTCCTGAAATACACGATCACATATTACATTAAAGGTGTTTCACAAACAGATGAATAGACAGAGACAGTGATGTCACCTAAACAATAATGCGAGTGTTAGATGTCTTTTTGGTAATACCAATTTTCATGCCATACAATATATGTAAAGTGCATTTTTAAAATATGCTCTTTGGCAAGGCATAGTATATGGCTTTATAAATAATCTTAGATAAGTAATGAAATAATTATTTTATTTGTATATTATGTGGACTCATTGAGAGGGAATCATAATTAATCTTCCAGGAATCACTACAGAGCCAATAACAGTATAATCTGTTAAATTTTTATAGTCTCTGCAAATTAAATTCAATTATTCTCTATGCCTAACCATGGCTGTTTTACAAACATTATGTGGAAACTGAAGTTTTTGCGAAAAAGCGATATATACAATTTGAAATTTGACATCAGACACTCCTGTTCACCTTAAGGAAATTGTTTTTGCAGGCTATAACTTAAAGTGTATTTATATTTGTACAGGACCGACTACAGGATGATGGCAATAATTGCGGCAACACTGGGGAAATCACTCCTGCACACAGAGCCTGTGTCAGTTCTGCGGCAGTGACGTCACAAGCTAGGAAGCATCACCACAATGACACAAGGAATGAAACGGAGGAAGAGGCGTACAAGTTCATGAAAGTTGTTGCTTCTAATATAAAACAAGCAGATGAATATTCAACCTTCGGGGAGTATGTGAGTCATAAGATTAGAGCTTTGAACTCTAAACGTATTCGAAGTACTGCGCAGTTTAGGATTCCAAACATCTTGTTCGAGCTAGAAACATCGGCCAACAATGAATGCACTGATACTAACTATAGTACACCGTCATACACTGTTGCTACTACTCCCAGTGTAAGCTATGTGCACAGTAATGTATGGGACCATGTCGCCGTGTCTAGTTACACGGGGCTGAGTAATAACTCACAGAGTGAACCAATGTGCTTCTCTGCAGATAAGAATGTTAGATGAGACTTGCATTCAAATATGTGAAACATGCAAATTAATAAATATTACTAGAGTGTATATGTGTATAATGCAATATATGTACCCAACATGAACAATAAATAAAGTAATGTCTTAATGAAACGGTCTATTTAACATGTACCATTTAAACAATTTTCATACATTATCATCATTAGTCTGACACACTTAATCCATTAACTTATTATACATAAGCATATTAAGGTTATTTTACCCTGTCGTTTTCAATAATATAAACTATTATATACAAGAGCCGTTTCTCTCATGATTACACTGTTTGCAAATATTTTAACACACACAAACTCTATTCATTTGTACGTAATCCTTCAGAGCTTTTCCAATGGCCGTCGCTGCCTCAGAAACTATTGTTGTAATGCACTGGTTCGAGATCATAAACAGATAGCTGAGGCTGCGGAAAGAGTCTCCTGTAGCCAGAGTTACAGCGAGTCTTATCCCAACAGGAATAGCTTCACGCATTACTGTGGCCTGATTTGTAATTTTTGGTCTGGCAAGATCTAGCAAGTAGTTGAAATCCACTGGGGACATTCTCGTAAAGTTTGTGAATAACTCATACCCATCATGTTGTAGTTCACGAAGGATTGTATTGCTCCTATTCCTCCGTTCTTTGTAATAATTTCGCGTCCACATTCGCCTCTTCTTCCTACGACTACTGCTTAGAACTATGTAGGCAGCACACACTCCCACACACACAATAGGATCAACAATCATCTTAAATTAATATAAAACATATATACATATGATTTATTGGTGCATAAACCTTCACTGAACCTACACAGAAACGCCACTCTTTCCAGTGTGTCACATGCGTTATTGCACACACGCGTGGGCATAACCGCCACGTACCTTTACTTTACAGAGCGCTTTCAACATGAGTCTTTCAACGTTTTTGACGGTTGCATGTGCAAACTGCATGTGGATGTTGAATCGTGCGGGAATAGCTTAAAGGCGCGTTTCCACGGTGCTTTTTTTCCGTGCGTCGTGAGGTATGCTTCAAGTTGCAAGGTAGCGCATGTGCAGATGCATGCGCTTTTTCCGAGAAAAAGCGAGATACACAGAGACGCATGTGCAACCCATCGCTAGTGGGTTGCACGTGGGTCTTGGCGTGCATCTCTTGTCGAATTACCTCTCTGCGTGACCAATTCAGTGTTTGCAGTTGCATTAAACATTAAGATAGATTAGTTTTATATTTAAATATGGAAAGGAATCAAGACGCATGCGTAGCATTTATTGAGGACTACTGTGGTCTTCCTCAGATGTGGGAATTTAATGACAAGAACTACAAATATGAGGTGATGAGAAGTGATGCAGTGCGGAAGTTGGCAACTAAATATAACTGCTCGCCGAAAGTCGTACTTCCCAAAATAAAAAGTCTGCGATCGTATTTCCACAAAGAACATTCCAAAGTTATGTTGAGCGGGTGTCACAAAGTACACATAAAGAAAATGAAGAAATCGTCACCCACTGCAGCAAACCAACTGACCCCTCCTACAACAGCTGTTGTACATGAGTATTCTGTGTCATTTGAAAAGTTTGGGAAAAAAACGCATGAATGATACGGCTGTGTATGAAGCGTACGACTTCATGATTACCATGAAAAAGAAGATGGAAAATAGGGACGAGATCACTATTTTTGGTTAATACGTAGTCAGCATAATACGAAAAATCAATTACCCTTTGCAGCAATTAGTACCCCAACAACGCATTACAAACATATTATTTGAAATAGAAATGCAGCAATATACCACGTAACAACAATGGAGTAATCTGGGCGGATATCGTTAGTCGCAATCCATAATGTCCTCCCCACCAATGTCAATGTCCAACATAACCGCATCTACTTCTGGCCCTCTTTCGGCAAACAATGCAGATGATTATTGTCCAAGCCCCAATGCTACATGGAGTACCTGGGTTAATGTTACTTTTCGAGTTGTTTTCCTAAGAGGAATTGTTTTATACTGGCACGTGGACCTATTGATTGCATAGTTGATTTGATATTATTCTGATTGTCCTCTATTCGCAAATATTTGGTTATCTTAACAGCCAAATAAATGACTTTGTAACGCTCTTTCAGGTAGGTAGGTGGGCTTAACGTCTCGTCGACAACGAGATCATTAGAGACAACATTCTTTCAATGCTATACGAAATGTGTTCTGTGTATATAATGTGCAGTTTGTGTCTGTATACCCTTTTAGTATGACACTGGGTTGGGCTTGGAATAAACAGAATGAGTCGTTGTGTATGCTACTTTTCGTTCTGAACTCGCTGGCAATTCCCATTTATCGCTGCAGCACACATTTTCAAATCTCCTCTTTCAGGAGTGACCGCATTTTCATGTTCATTTTTCCAAATGATTATGCTCAAACTGGGTTAACATACATTACCAACTCATCCTGTATTTTGTATATATTATTGCTGGTACATCCTATTATACACACATACACATTGCCAACACATACATAAGCACATTGTTAGATTGACAGCATAGATTCATAGTCATATTTTTTAATACTGTAACCAATTAAGGGTTTAATTATATCAGCTTATGCATGTGTTGATCTGTTAAAGTATGCATACCTAAATGCTATGGATAAAACAAGACCACATATATGTACCTACCTTAACATTGTTGTGCTAAACTGATATCAAGGTACGCACACAATGTGGAAAATAGCTGTTACTGATATTTTCAATGTTCACATCAAACTGTGATAAGAATCGTCCGTCGTTAGATACCACAATTTAACTGCCAATTATGCACTGCTTAGAATACTGTTCCTCATATTTGTGTCTTGTTTGGTAATCAATGGAGCAATCATTCATAACAAAACTTCAAAGTCTGATGTGATGCGAGTGAAATTCCTAAATAACAATTCATTGCTCAGACGAACACATTCAAGGATGTTACTAACGTTGCATTGCTTCAGAAACTCACACACCTAAAATATTTTACGTTTATTTGGTTTTTGATTTAGTACTATATACACCATACAAAAATCAGCAGTCCGTTATTCTGCAGTCATGCTAACTACTGCAGGAACAGGCATGCGTCGATTCCCGTCGTATAAACAGAGAGAGACATGCCTCCAGATGCATGCCTCTACCCTCACATGAGGAATGCACTAAGGCATGCAGAAATGTATGCGTTTCTGCATGCGCTACAGCACCTTGGAAACGCGCCTAAGGAAGCAGTAATAAAACTGAACTTAAAATACGCCCATTCGCAAAAAAATTGAGTACCATAAACGAATCGAGCGATTACAATGATGGATGTTACACAATATCGTTATTTCGTAGCCCAACGTGTGTCCTATTTACTTTTAATTTTGTTTGCTTGTGCGGATATTGCACAAGGAGAGGGGGCATACATGTCCCTCCAACATTCATAGCTGCAAGACAGCGAATAAGGCCTTAATGGCAGTGTAAGGGACAGAGCCAAGTTCAGTGAACACACAGCATGCCCCGATTGGCACAGTTGGCAAGCTTTGCCCATCTGGATAAGTTTGAGAGAGGACACATCGTCGGCCTCCAAGAGTCAGGTTGGACGTTTCAGCGTATTGTTCGCTACTTGAACCTTTCTGCCTACACTGCGAGTCGCTGTTGGGCGCAGTGGGACAGGGAAGTACACATGCCCGTCGAGAAGGCTCGGGTTGACCCTGGCAGACCACAACAGGAAGGACTGTTTCATCGTGCGACAAGCTGTAAGCCTTCCACAGGCATCACTGTGTACCATTCAGAGACAGGTCATGGTTGCTGGGGATATGTCTGCATCTACCAGTACTATATCCAGGAGGTTGGTAGAGTGGGATCGGTTGCCGCCGCTTCCCTTACAATGTCTATCATTACGACTTGAGCATTCTAAAGTAATTGTGATCTTCTGCCGGGAATGTGCAGCTTGCAGATTGGTGACTACTGGTGTTCAGAGACCAATCACGGTTCTGTCTAAATAGAGGCGAGTGCTGAATTCGAGTCTGGAGATGTTATGGCCAGCGCCGTGATCCACATTTTACCGTCGAGCGGCACACCGCCACAACGAGAGGTGTCATGGTATGGGGTGCCATTTCCTAAGATTCCCGCACCCCACTTGTAGTGGTTGAAAGAACCTTGACAGTGCGGCGATTAGTCAAGTACATTCTCCTTCCATGTGCGGCCTCACACAGCGTGAGTATCTCTGGCCTGCCTTTGTGATGTCAACATGCTTCCTTAGCCATCAAGATTTCCAGACCTCTCATTGAGAACGTTTGGCACCAGATTGGACGGCGTCTTCGGCCGGCGGCAACTACGGTGGATTTGGAGGGTCTGTTGCGCCAGCTTTGGCAGGATCTTCCTCGAGAGAACATCCGACGTCTGTATGTCTCCATGCTAGATAGTATGGCCACCTGTCTCTATGCTACGACTGGTCCAACACTATACAAAGTGAATTATGCAAGTGTTTGTCCCCTGAAATACACTCTTGGTGTTAATAGTATTTTGATGTTTTCTGTGTACATACTACCATGTCCTGTTCCTGTACCAACTAATGTACGTCTTCGAGGGTACCTTCAGGTTGATTGGTTTTCTTTGCAAATAAGTGTATTACTCTAGACAAGCTCATAGAATTTAAAACAAATTTATTTATTGTGGAATTAAGTTTTAAAACTTAATAGGATATCATTTATTTAGAAACCTATGAAAAAAATGTTGGGTACATAGATATACAGGAAAGTAGACTAGTTAAAGTTACACAGCTTTATAAACAAATGAAACATATACATGAGTAGTGTACTTATGGCTCCCTGGGGACAATGCATTTTAAATGGGAAATCTGCGGCTGCGTCTGCAGCTACGGCCAAGAGTCACTTATTGAGGATCAACTAGGACAAACTCGGCAGTCTTCGGCTCGACTAAGAAGGTGTTTTGAAGCCCTGGACTCAGGATTGTCTAATGTCTCCGAAGATGGTCAGCAGTTAATCCCAGGAGTACTTTCTGTTCTGGTAGCCATATTGGTTTTATAGGCATAAGGTATGTAAAATGGAATATCTGTAGTTATTATTCCATTGAAAATGTTTTTCTTTAAAGTGTAACATTTAAGTGTTTGTAGTTAATTCGTAAAGAAATTGTATCTAGTGTATAGCGAAAGCATGCAAAAATCTCTGATTTAGTTATTTCTTTTCCGTTCTCTTTTCTTGGAGTTTATTTAATCTACAAGGTCGGATTTTGCGATTTAATCTCTGCCTCGACTGATTTGTTGACATAACTACGATACACATATTATTTAAATGTATGTATATGTGGCAAATCCAAGCCCATCATATGTGTAACGACTCTCTGCACAAGTATGATATAATCATGGTATGGATCAGCATCTACCAACACTTTTAAAAGCATAGTTTTATATGAGACACGCACTAATAAGCCCTCGAGACTGGGAATGTACGAAGGCAGGTCGGATGATAATCATTCGTGCTCTTCTCAGACACCAATACTTCGATCAATACCAATCATCTACAATCATCCTCACCAATTCTCACCAATCGTCATCAATCTTCCATACCAAGCAACACCAATCCTCAATGATCCTCTGCACCAATCTGTACAAATCATGAACAATTCTCCGCACCAATCCACATCAATCCTCAACAATTCTCCGAACCAATCTGCACCAATCTTCATCGTTACTCCGCGCCTATCTGCAACAAACCTCAACAATCCTTCTCATAATACCGCACCAATCCTCCGCAGCAATCCTCACCAATCCTCAAAATCCTCAGCACTAATCCGCATTGATCCTAACCAATTCTCAACAATCCTTCACACTAATCCGCACCAAACCTCAGTAATCATCCATGCTAATGAACACCAATACTCAACAATTCTCCGCACTAACCGTCAACAATCCTCCTCGCCAGTACACACCAATCCTCATCAGTCCTCTGCATCAATCCTCAACAATAATCTGCACCAATCCGACCTAATTCAGATCATTCCTCCGCACCAATTAGCACTAAACCTCAACAATCCTCCTCGCCAATCCGCACCAATCTTCAACAATTCTTCGCAACAAAATGCGTCAATCCTCAACAATCTTCCGCACCAATCCGCACCAATCCTCGTCAATTCTCTGAAAAAATCCTCAACAATCCTGCAAAATCCTCCGCACTAATCACCAAGCTATCCTCAGCAATCCTCGTCAACAATCCTTACCATTCTTTCGCAATTCTCACCAATCCTCACCAATCCTAGATCAATACGCACCAATCCTCAACAATCCTCTGCATCTATACACAACTGTCCTCAACAATCCTCCGCACCAATCCGCACTGATCCCCACCAATCCTCAGTAATCCTCCCTACCAATCCTCACCAATCCTTCGATAATTCCCAATCTCTCGTTTGTTCCTTCGATCAATCTTTCGGATTCACCATCCACGTCACTTGGGGCCCCAGTGGCTGAGCAATTAGCCTGTTCGCCTCCCACCAAGGCGATCCGGGCTCAATCACTGGCAGGGTCACTCCGGATTTTTGCATGTGGAAATCGTACTGGATGATGCCGTTAGCCGGCGGGTTTTCTCGGGGATCTCCCGTTTCCCCCGCCCTTTCATGCCGGCGCTGCTCCATACTCACCTTAATCATCCTCATCGACTCTCAAGACCTCGATGTTAAGAGCCGTCCAAATTTCTTCACTCATTCATTCACATCACCCCCCCCCCCGGGCCGTATATTATAGAAATTACATTCAATTACCATCCCCAAAATTTGTATAAGTTGACTGAATGAACGTTTTTTTATTGCAGTTCACTATCCATTCATTTTTGTATGTAAAGTCTTCATTTATATTCTGTATGCGGATCATTATCTTAATAATTGGGGGCTCATACCACCATTTGAAAGTTGTAAGGGATGAAAGTATATAACATAAAAAAATATTAAAACACAACTATTTTATAAAAAAAAAATATTCATATTTTACACATTTCATTTTCAGAAGAAAGCAGTTCATCACATCATGCGATACAAACCCTCTCCTTCAGTTGTATAATGATTGAAGATATATCAACTATGTGTGAGAGGTACCCCCGTTTTTGCAGGCCAATCAAATGCCTGTGTCTATCAACCAGTTAGTTCGGGTCTTCGGGAAATAAGTAGTCAGTATTATCAGCATCTTCCGCCTTCTTCATGTCTCCTGTTGTTGCAAATGTGGTAGAGGGGTGTGTCAGTGCTTCGAGAAATTCGCCATCATCTTCACCTCTATCACTGTCATCACAGTCATCATCAAGTATAGTCTTCATGTTCGTCTTCATCTCCAGTTTCATCCTTAATATCATGTTTACTTTAATTTGTAGGAGTCGCATGGTCATCAGCATTTAGAGCCGACGACAGTAAAGTTCGTCGACTTTGTGCGAATGTCTTGCAAGTGTACTTTCCTCACAAATCGACTCTAATCCACTCATTCCGTCTTTAGTATTAACTGTCCCGCCATAATCGTCTGTGGAATCCGTACCCACCCATGCAGCAGGGGGTATTGACGATATCACTTGGAGGCTCTCAAAAGACGAATCCTTGCAGTTCTTGATTAGTTCCTTCAAAGTATCGTCTTGCAAAAACTGCAAGAGACCAATATCGTAATATTTCGTCATGCAAAAAGGACTCTTCGTACAGGCGGTTCTCTCATGTCGCCGAGCATTTTGACTGAAGGTGGAAACTCTGTCACAGAGTCGGCAATCAGGTGCTGATGGTGCAGGTCGCTGCTCAATGATCCTTGAGGTCAAGGGCATGCCTTCGTAGTAGCAATTAATCTTCACTACATAGCAAGACTATGTTGTTGCAATATTCCTTGACATTGAAAACGCCTTTGATCGTGTACATGGAGCTAGCCTAATATATAAACTACACGAAATGAAGTTCCCTGACTGCTATGTCAAATTGATAAGCAGCTACTTAGAACACATACATTTCAGTGTTTCATGCGAGGGTGCTAAATCGGGCGCAACAACTATTTGCGCAGGAGTCCCACAAAGCAGTATTTTAGGCCCTGTATTATTTAATATATACATAAATCACCTGCCGAAAACTGATCACCTACTGGTGAAATTGGGTTGGTATGCGGACGAGACAGTCGTTCCCACAACCTCGAATTAGCAACCCAAAGGCTACAAAATTCCCTTAATGCCTACCAAGTCTGTTACACAAAATGGCGAGTCAAAATTAATGTAGGTAATAGTGAAGCTATTGTCTTTACCCACAGATTATTACCCCAGGTGGACGACCGCCCCGAAATAACTCTGGCGAGCAAATCCATCATAAAGATGTGGTGAAATATCTAGGTGCCCATATGGGTCGCAAGCTGACTTGCAAGGCACATATAGATGCAAAATGTGCCAGTGCTCAAGCCAGGCTATCCACACTTTATTCAATATTAAATCCACGAAGTGCCCTAACCCGAAATAAGGCTGTATTACTATATACCATGCTAATACGCCCAGTCATTACATTATATGCTGCGCCCACCTGGGAAAATGCAGCTAAAACATGCATAAGGTGCCTTCAAATAATTCAGAATAAATGTCTGCGAATAATAGTAGATGCGCGCCGATACTGCCCTATTGCGGACCTGCTTCGCGAATTAAACATTGTAAAACTGGATGAGCACTTTGTTAAATTAGAACAATAATTTACACTGATTGTGCTAACGGTGCAAATACGAAAATATCCAGCCTCGAGGACTACGACCCTAAGGAAACACAAAAATATAAGAGACCAAAGAGCATTTTGTCTCACAGGCCCCCATAAATTCCCTGAATTATCCCAGTAGGTCGCGTAATAATTCCCACAATCATATAAAACTGAAGCGAAGCAATATGTGACCGCAGAACAGGGCTGGAGTTGGCCCTGCGACTTACATTGAAACATTTGTCTCATACACATACATGTGCTGCGACATATCTCTTATCCGACAGTTGCTTGTATGTATGGTCCGTCGCCACTGCCGATTCCAAAGTGGCCTCTTGTCAGTTTACCAGCAAAAACTGAAGAATCTGTGGCGTATTGTGCTCTCTGCAGCAACTGGTGGGGGTTGTGAAGTGATACACCTACACTACCATACACAAATAGAAACAACACAGAACATACATTTTTTCACAAATTTCTGCAAGCGAAATAATGACATAGGTAATTTCATTACACCGCCCCACCACCCCCTTACTCTTCCTAATTAACATACTCCTATTTTTTATGCCTCGAAACTAACCTTTTTTTTTCTGCTTCCAGAGAAATGACTGGCATCTGCGGCCGGTTGACGCAGTTCTGTCCTCCGCCTCCAGGGCCGTGCTACTGCGGTGCGGCCCTGGATACATTCCAGCAGAGGCTCGACACATTTCATATCACCATTCAATAATTTCACAAAATATATCTTCGCGAACTAATAAACACACTAATTTATCCAGCCCTGATCAAACAAAAGGAATTACATTTATCCTCCGCGACTGTCGCATAGATTTTCCCAGGCCCTCACAGCTTTGCCTGGTTTGCTATGCTCTTCCATCTAGTCCCTTCTTCCGCCAGCACCTGGCTCCTGGCTGAGGAGCCGAGGATCCGTGGCCGCCATCTTGGATGATGACATTTCACACAAATTCGAGAAAAAATTCCCTTTTCTCCTACAGTCGGGCCCTTTTCCCACCAAATTTTCTCTTGTTTACCTCTCGAAAGTGCCTTTGCACAATGTGGCTAACGTTTGAGGAATGCGGCTGAGTCAGTAGGAAATCGTGTTATGGCCAGCTGCATTGTGCAACCACTCCCCTGGTTGCCTTCTTGGAAGTGAACCTCCTGCTCTGTCGTTCCAGCACAGGGGTTCCCTCAGCCAGTGTCGGACTGGCAGCATTCTGGGCCGTCGGCAAAATTTTTCTGAGGCCCCCCCCCCCCCCTTAAAAAACGTGGATCATACGGAATTTACTCCTAGCAATATTGTAGAGACTAGTCACTGGAGATGTCATATACTCACAATAAATCCTATTTATTTGTAAGGGGAAGGGATTGTAAAAACATTTAATACAGATATCTAGTTTTATAAAATTCTTTTGTTGCATAATACTTTTTACTACCAAATATAGAATCAAGCACGATATTGCATACTACATAGTACAATGACATTGATTGTTGTTTAAATAGTTATTTTTAGAAAAATGTAACATTTCTTTGATATAAGAAGATGATTAAAATTCAACAGTAAAAATCATACCATTAATTATTTTCTATGTTCATCATTTGTACATGCAATGTCATCTATTATTTCACTTTTGTTAATTTTTGGGAATAAGTCCCTCTCGCAGTTCATAAGCATGAAATTAATTAAAAGTTCCTGACCTAAAGAGTTTCTTAATTTGTTTTTAACAATTTTTAGTTTGGAAAATACTCTTTCGCAAGAAACTTGAGTTCATGGCACTGTCATTAAATATTTATAAACTGAATACAAATTATTGAAAATACCCGAATGAGAAGATAGATCGTACAATACAGTAAAAGCACATGATAAACACTGGGAACAGTTAACATTAGTATTGATTCCACACAAAAACTTATGATCAAAATCGACGTTATCATCGCTTGATCCTTCTTCACCAGGTACAAGTTTATCAGGGCATTCTCTTTCCAGGGACAGCTTGAAAACATCGTACTGTGCGGCAAACTGTTTCAGCTCATTAATAAGATCCGATCTGCTAATGTTTGTTAAATTTGACACTACTACCACTGAAGTCACAGAAATTTCATGATTGGGGTGATTTAAAGATTTTTCCAAAGTTTTTGGTATCCAAAATAGCACATATTCTTCTAGTAAATCCTGATTTGGAACAAAACATTCTTCAATGCTTTTCATAGAACAGTCCAAAATATTAAAATACAACACCTTAAACTTTTGGGTAGCAGTAACAGAGTGTGAATCATTCTGTGCATGTTCTCCTGGCATGTAAATTTTTTGCTAATCCTTTTTTCAGGGAAATCCATCTCCATTTCTAGATCACTGTCTTTAAACATTGTATGTGAACAGTGTACTTTTTACAGCATTGCAGTAATTTATCGAAATGTGTCTCATCCCTCTTTTTTGGATTTGTTTTATCAAGTTTTCTACTAATTTCCATGCTTTTGAGTAAACAAGATTTTTACTTTGTCAAAAACCAGAAACTGTCGAAGTGACTACGAATAAATCCAAATTGATAAAAGCAGTAAATCAATGTTCAAATTTAGTCCATTGGTTAATTAGTGTTCGAGTTGTACACTTACTTTTGCAATCGAAGTTACCTTCACAAATATGTAATACTACATGAAACAGATTCACCAACTTCCAAGTATCGTTGGCGCAGCCAAAATCATCTGAAAATGATTCGTAGTCAATTACTGAAGTCAGGGCTTTGTGCTTGCTCCACCATCTAGTAACGTCAATTTTTTTTCTTTAAGTCTCTGTAGTTTTTCAGGACCTTTGAAACGGCTTTTTGTGTATTTTTCCCAAACATTCATTCTTTTATAGGACTGGCTGATGAAACAAGCGACAAACCGTCTCCTCCACTAAGCCAAATAAGTTTTTGGCCTGAAGGCAGATCACTGTAGAATCTACCACAACCAGATTTAAAACATGTGCCATGCAGTGGGTATATATATTATGTTCGGGTTATCTTTCTTCAGTTGAGCGTGTAACCCATTATAGCAACACTTTATATTGGCAGCTCCATCAAAAGAACAAGCTACTACATTTTTGAGAGATAATCCATATTTTGTAAAATATGATTTTATTACTTCGAATAGTGCTTGGCCACTGGAGTCTTCTACCACACACAAGACAAGAAGTCGCTCATAAACCTTTCCTTGCACTATATACCGAACACAGATTGCCAGCTGGTCCATGGTAGCTATGTCTTGTGTGGAATCAATCATCAAACTACAGATAATAATCGGATAAATCTTTCAGAATCATTTGCCTTCCAGTGTTGCCTATTGTCTTTATTAATTTATTGATAAACATTTTAGACAAGAATGTAACAAGATATCCTCTCCCAAAATGTTTCTTCTTATTTCCCATTACTTCTCGCTTCTTCAGTTCTTTCATTCTTTTCTTCTTGCTATCTTCTATACACTGTTCAACATGATTTTTCAAAATCACGCCGTATTCCGATATTAGCAAAACAAACTCCAAAAAGTTTCCATGATTTACTATTTGGTTAAGAGAATAGCCTGCTTCTTCCTTCCCTCGATAAACCAACCCTCGTCTTCCAATAAAAAGTGTGATATCTATAAGGCGCTGAAGAATTTGTCTTCTAGTCTCAAATTGTTTCTCTCTATATGTGGCTTGGCTGTTGTTGAAAAGAGATTCGATGTATCCTTGTCTGCATAGCTGAAGCGCTGCTGTAAGAGAATCCTGATGGTATTTTGAATTTTCATGCATTTCCACAGTCATGTAGATATGTTTATATGAAACCTAGTGTCCTGAAATGAGTGAGGATTCCCTGTTTTCTTTCCCACCGCAGGCAGTACATGTTGAACAGAACACTTTATTTACCAGTAAAGAGTACGAAAGCCATTTTCTTTGGACTTTCTCGCCGCTAGGTAAAGTTCTATCATAGAGATTGCTGGGTTCGAATGGAAGTTTTTCCCCTTGTACATAATGAATTTGGACAGGATACTGTTTCAAAAATGCTCTCTTCAACGTAACGGGGTCATTGACATTCGGGCTTATAAAGTTAGTTAAGTTATGCGTGGAAACATTTTCATCAGGATCACTGTCTTCAACTTCACGTTTGGATGAACTTTGGTTGATGCTGAAAACAGAAAGCAACAGTTTTAATAGTGAATTTTCATAATTTGTTGTAAGATGGTTTCATTTTACATTATAATAATTCAAGCCCTCTTTATTATTTTAATATGTGACGAACTTTTTATTTATTATTGCAGGCATTCGTGGCCATTGTCAGGCTGGATCTGAATGTCTTGACTTCCAGGCTGAAGCCTCATCTTGCTGGTATCTCGTACCGACGTTTCGCCGTACTTTTCAGCAGGGATGTTCAGGGTGTCAATCTTGTTCATGCTCGAAACACTCTGAAGGTGCCTGCTGCAAGGCACGGCAAAACGTCTGTACGAGATACCACTAAGATGCGGCTCCAACCTCCAACCCAGAAGCCAAGACACCCAAACTTAGCCTTCAGATGTCCATAAATATTTATTTGGCTTGCTTAAACAAACCATTGGTGCATGGTGTAAAAGAAGAAAAAGTGCACAAACTGCCCAGCAGAAATATTATTACGGTTGCCTGTTTAGAGAGTTTTAGGGTTTCAACTGTTTCATGTTCTTACAATATATTTGGTATAACTTGCAAATACACTCATGAATTCGTGTTCTACGACGTTACATCATAGCGAAAGGAATAGACGATAATAATATAATACATTAAGAATTTTTGTCACCAAAGTCTGCTCATGTGATGCAATTTTACAAGCGCTGTATTGCAATTTACTCAAGAAAGAAATACATTTAAATTTTGATATCTTTAACTTAAACTATTACTATTACTCTGGCTTTTGATTAACGTATAAAAGGAATACTAATTTCAATACTCCCCCTATGTAGTGGACAAAAAAAAAAAACAAGTACGCTCCCGTAAGTCTATATCTTAAGAATATTTTCGCACAAAAAATGTCTATACAGAATACAAATGGTTAATCCCAGGAGGCCTATAGCCATATCCGAATCACTATTTAGGGTGATAAATCGACCACGTGACCAAAATAGTGCACTACATATTTGGGGATTTAGGGCGTAAATTTACGGAGCTCGAGTAGCACACCAAATCGCCAAATAGCTCTGCAATAAATGTTTTGTACTCAAACGGGAGCCAACATTCAGCATCGTAAACTTGTTCTGGGCATTTTTATTACAAATTGTTTTTACAGTGAAGCCTAATTTTTTTCAAAACAAAACACTGAATACTTTTGGCTAATTACTGACTTAATTAAATTTTCGTTAGTTGACTAATAAGCTAAAACCATACGGTTTTTCGTCTTATAATAAAAACAATTTGTAAACAAAGTAGCTAGAAAAACATATGATGTCAGCTCCCATTTCCGTTTCGATAAAACAAAAATATTATAGCAAAATGTAAAGAAATCTAAATCCAGGTGTATAGATAGACTTAGGACCTACATGCATCACAATTACCTTGAGACTTTTCAGGCTTCGCAATAGTAGTAAAGTGCGTGTCAAGAACTTTATTTGTCTTCTTTACATTTACCTCCCGTTCCTTCTTGAGTTTTTTTGAAAGCCCCCACTAGACTCTTCTTTATTCGTTTTATCAATGATTTATATACAAAAATCACATCACAAGTCCACAACCACCCACCGCATGAAACACATTCAACAACACTCCTGCCTAGACAAACGAGACACGACAGTCGCAGCTCAAGTCATGACAGGAACAGGGAAAAACTGATTCCTGGATCATGCGCTCAACGGCTCTCATGCACCTAGCGCCAGCGGCCGCATGGCATCTGCAGGTAACTTGTTGCCTTCGTCCAGAATTTATTCCAATAAATTTACGTACCAATAAACTATTGGCCAATTGGCTTATACTATCTATTTCGATACTTATTACTCTCAAGTTTCACTTGAGTTTATAAAAACATTACGATAAACAGTTAATGATATTTTAAGTATACCATCATTTACTCCCACTAAATAAAATTTACGGCATTGCAGTTATAATCAAAAATTCGATTATTTGAAGAAAAAAAATCCTGTCACTCGTGAGCCCCTTCGGGATCCCCTTGGGCCCGTGAGCCCTCGGCAATTACAGACCTGCCGACCTGGCCAGTCCGACACTGCCCTCAGCATGTTGCCGCGGTCACCTTGGTGTATGTTCCAGGGACTTCTGGATGGTACTGTCTAGCAAAATGACGGCCTTGATACTGACCAGCAAAAAATGACGACATTGTCTAGCAAAAATGGCTGCCAATGAACTGTCTAGCAAACATGGTTGCCAATACAGAACTTCCTGCTACGTCAATCCGGTCTGTCATCTTGGAAGTCGTAACTGGCTCCTGGCTGTGGAGCCGGTAGCCATTCCAAATTCGCAATTATAAGTGCTACCATCTTGGATGAGAGCTTCCGACTCTGTATATCTGGTCCGCCATTTTAGAAGTCGTGTTGCCTAACAAACTAGTGGCACTGCCTAGCAAAATGGTGGCCAAAGCAGGACTTCCTGCTCTATCAATTTGGTCCACCATCTTGTAAGTCGTGCTGATTAGCAAGATGGTATCCTCTGTGCTCACAAAAGCCACATAGTCGAAATCCCTATTGCAAAGCCACATGCCAGACTACCAACCCGACCACGGGCGTTGCTCTCCGACTTACTGTTCACACGACACACACAGTAACATGTCATGTGGACAGCTTCCGGGCTTGAGATTGGCGATTCAATAAGCCATCACCACCGCTAACCGCTTTACCTATAAGGCAAAAAAAGTGCTATGTTATATTAGGCAGAAAAAAAGTTCCATTGCAAAAGTATGGAGAACGATAAGTGCGACACTGTGAGGACGCCGTGATAAAACCACTCTCAAGTGGTTGAGTGTATAGAAATGTATCAGGAGAGACCAGAGAGGCTCCGTGGTTGAATAATGCCAAATGTAGCCACAATGACACAGTGGCTAGAGCGATAAAAAAAAAAAGTGGGAGCGCAGTAGCACTTCAAATTGGGACCGCAATTTCATACTGTGGATAGAAGACCCCAAATGGGACGCAGTAACCTAGTAGTTAGAGCAAAAATAAATTGATTTTCACATAAATAAATGCCTAGAGAAGCAGGTACGAGTACAGTTACCCAAGTTGGAAGAATACACAACATCCATACAAGTAGATCCTAAGCAGGGCATTTGGAAAAAAAAAGAGCTTATTTTATTGTGAACAACCTTTGCAGAATTATGTAATAGATACACTTTTGTTTATTATATCAACTTGCACATTTTTTTAAAACAGATGCTGTGCCCAGTAACGATGGAGGAAAAAGTAGTTACATATCTTAAAGTCGCACAACGTGCATACAAGTAGATTTTAAGCAAGTTTAGAAAAAAGTGCTCATTTTATCATGAACAGGCTTTATTGAGCCATGTAATAATTATATCCTTTTGACATGTACTGATGTGCTCGTATGAAACAATAAATGTACTTGTGTTCCAGACAGCCATACTTTTTTTTAATTATTATCAACAGAAACATACATGAACCTCTTTCTCTCACATAAATAATCCGTAGTCCTGTTTTCTTTGTTACCATAATGAACAACAGCTCTCACTGTCCATCGTTCTTGCAACGACAAAAAATCGAATATTAATGCCAGCAGCACCTTGAAACAATACATACACTGCTAACAAAAAAATTAGCAAGAATATTAACATGAACTCTCTCCGATACACTGTCAAAAAATTAGCAAGTATATATTAACATAAGTTCTCTCCCTCTCTCTTGCAAAGAAAAATTTTTTTTCAAGAATCATTGTCTTGCAAAACACTAGTAAAATACAACCTTACACTTAGCAAGTATATTAACATGAGCTCACTCTTACAATCTAATAATCTTATCAAGAATCAGCATCTTGAACACTGTCACCAGCCGATATACTGTTTAAAAAAATTATCAAGTATATTCACCTGAACTCTTTCCCTCTCTCTTGCAACGAATAACAAAAATTACTGAGAATAATTGTCTTGCAAAACACTGGTAAAAATAAAACCTTGCATTGTTAAAAAAATATTACCAAGTATATTAACATGAGCTCTCTCTTGCAACATAAGAAAAATTATCAAGAATCATATTGTCTTGCCCACTGCCAAACACCTCTCTCGTGACACGCACAGCTGTCGTCGCTCTCTCTCTCTCTCTCTCTCTCTCTCTCTCTCTCTCTCTCTCTCTCTATCTCTTTCTCATGCAACGATATGACCACGTACCTTTCACATGGTAGCCAACAGCGATTCGAATAGGCGTTGTAGGACCTGCTTCCTCTCTTCCGCTGTCAGCAGGTGGACGCCTGGCAGGCGGTTGTTCGGCAGGAGCACCTGTGTGGCCTTATCTCTGGTCTTGTTGGTGGAGGTGGCGGCCAACGCTGCTCTCGACTCCACCACGGACTCTGCCGGAGGCTGGCTGTCTAAGGCAGTGTCTACATTCGGCCGTTCCTGTGGACGTGGACGTGTCCGAAACTCGGCGTCAAGTGACGTCACATTGACGCGGTCCGAATATGGTCTACAAATGCACTGTCCGAAGTGAGCTTTCAGAATCTGACACTTGATCGCACTGAAAACGGCATATTATTTGTTGTTACGTAGTGATGTTTAAATTTGCTGTATTATTGATTATTTAATGTTTACGAAATTATTGATTTGAATATTTATTTATAATAAACGCCTTAACGGCGTTATTTTAAATAAGTTCGCCAACTGATATTCAAATTTTATTTTTAAACTTACGTTTTAAAAGTTTTAGCCTTTAAATAAAATGGTTCAGACCAAACCAAGAAAACCTTAATTATTTATTATAGACTGTTCACGGTAAAGTGAGCACTTTTAAAGGCCCTGATAAAATTTTCCTTTCAGCCAGTTTCTATCTTGCCACCACTTTTTAATATAAACATTACTATGCGGCTAATAAACACAGTGCATACATTACACCACTTTCAAATGTAACGTCTGAGACTGCGATAAAACATATTTATTAGAGGTGGAAACATCTTGGAAGAGCCTTAAAAAGTGCTCACTTTACCATGAATAGCCTATACAATTTTATCATAATTGTTTTGAGAAAGCCCTCCTTGAACCTCCGTTGTTAACGTTAATAACGTAATCATTTCACGAATGCGCGCGAAAGTATTTGAAGTCGTCTTATTTTTCTCTCAGCTTAGGACACAACTTCGGAGAAAATTTCAGTTTTCCGAATGCTTCAACTTGGGACAGCGCCATGCCGTCAGAGAGTCACGTGCACCAATCACCACATTTTTATCCAAAGAAACAGGTTGGGATAGCCCAAATGTAGACAGGCAGTCTGAGTTGGTGCTGGCAGGCGTCGTCCGGCCGGGAGGTGGCGGCCCGTCGCCTGCATTGGGGCTGCGTCGGTCGGGGCTGGCTGACGTCGTCCAGGAGTGTTATCACCACCGGCTGGCTGGCGGTGGTGTCCGCTGACATGTCCCCCTCAACAACTTCGATGTTCGCCGGCGGGGCAGCAGCGTGGAGGCCGTCGTATACCAACTCATGTGCTTACCTCTTCGATGTCGCAAGGCAGCGGGGTATCTGGCCTCATTTGGCGCACGACGCACCTCTCGTGCAGAGTGCAGTCTACCAGCTGCTGGCTGCGCTCGAGCATGCCCGGGATGTGGGCCAGCAGCCAGTGTGAGAAGCCGTCGCACGTCTCTGAGTAGGTCTGACGTTCTCCAGCAAACGTTAAGCCTGCTGCGGATGCTGTATGTTACGCTGCTCAACCCAGGCGACACGCTAGCATAGTTAGCTGACGGTACGAAGGGTAGGTTCATCGTGCTACAATGATGCTACTAGGCCGGCTATGTAGGGCTTATATTGTTTGTCTTAGAAGGTCAATCATTAGTAGCAGGGGATGAACAACAACATATACCGTTCGTCTCAGAAGGTTGGCCATTAGTAGCAGGGGACGAATAACGAGTGCATAAAAAAAAAACAGCTTTCCAACAGCGATGGTTCGCTTAGCCCCGGCACTCGCAGCAGCTTCAGCGTCCATAATGAACACAAATGTATAATGTACGAGAACTCGAGAACATGCATCACTTTACCAATCCTAATCGGTTATTTGTTTCCCAGCGTATGAAATGTGTAATGTCGCCTTGTTCATACTATGCATGTCTTCATCAGATATTATTTGCACATAGCGTGTTGGCAACCGCACACGGGATGAAACATCCAACATACACGTGACATATTTACCATACGTCGTCTCAGACTGCTGAAAATCTTCCGCCAGGTACCTCTTACCGATCGTGAGGTCTGACATTGCCTTGTATTGTGAGTTTCTGTTCAACTTTGTGAATAGACCTTCAATTTTTGTCGGTACGCGGTACAGTGGTCTGCCCTATTCGCCGGATGGGTATTTATGTATGCCAATCATGCCCTTGGTAATGTGTTATCACCTCTACTGTACTTAGAGGCTGCCTTCATGATCTTCACTCAATGCTTCCCCCCATCACTGGGGTCCAGGGGCCCACGACTGCATTATAGGCTGTTCACGGTAAAATTAGCACTTTTGAAAGCCCTGCTTATGAACTACTTGTATGTACGTTGTGTATTCCTCCGCTTTATGCAAAATTAACATTGCCATGAGCCTAATCACTTTATCCGTGCGTCGGTCAAGCGAAACTGTGAAATTATTAAGAAAGTAAATACTTTAGAAATATGCTTATTTTTACACTTCGATAAATTAAAAAAAAAAACAACTGAAAGCGACAGAAATAATTTAATGTTATCACAGATGGTTACCTGACACTTTTTATTCGACGTTAAAATATGGAAATATTTGCCAATCAACGTTACCAACTTCACTGGGAGAATGTCACTCAGTGCGCCTGTTAAAATATATGCAGTCAGGGGCAGTGTCTTTTTTTAAGGTTGATTTCAGAAGTGCTCTCTTTATCGTGAACAGCCTTTAGTAGCACGTGCATGCACGCACATGGCCTGCCACGCCTACACGTGACACATTCGAGCTCTGGTGTGTGATGATGATGATGGGAAGTCGAAGAGGCGATAGGAAGGCTCATGTACTTAGACGTTCTACCGACGACATGCTCTAGCGAATAAGCATGATTTTGTTTTTGAAATAACTGCCTCTACGGGGAAGGAAAACAGTTCCATGGTGTAACACTGTAATGAAAGTGTTAGGTAAACATTTGTGAACACTGAAATTATTTTTTAATGGATATAAATTTAAGAATTACTGAAAAAAAAAAAAATCACTAATCAGTTCTTTGAAAAGTGCTCAGTTTACCTTAACAGTCTATACCGAGCTAAACTTCACACCCATGTACCTACTTGAGCGCGATATTCATTTGCTACTGGCAACTATACGTCATCTACCTGTGTGACCGCTTTACTGGAGATTAGTTAAGGGAAAGCTTCCCCTCCAAATTTAATGCTTGGTTTTATATATTTTTTTAAAATGAAAATTCCTAACATAAAAGCTGTTCATGGTTAACTTATCACTTTCGAAAGACATGCTTACGATCTACTTCTCGGTTTACGTTCTATACTTCAACTATCTGTAACTTATTCTGTTTGAAGTGGTCAGTGTAATGTTTGCAGGATGTGTAGTACGTCGTTCAACAGTACACTTTGCGGTCGAAGGGAGGGACGTGATAGGCCAAACCTATGGGTGATCGAGGGGAGTGGGAGGTAAACTAGGAATAGGGGTCCAGCTAACACCGTCCAGCCCTCACAACGTTTGACGCCAAAAGTGCTTCAAAATGAATGTTTTGAAATAGTATTTCGGGAAAACCAAATAAGTGCCAAACACGCAACATTAAAAAATCGCGTTCTATAGAAGACGAGAGAAACTAATGAAAAACACATCACATGCCACAAATAATTTACCAAAAATCAAATAAAATGACTTACCCTGATTGACAATTACGACACAACGATTGCAAATACGGATCACTGTTCGAACAGCACAAAAGGAACGAGTTTTTATTTTAAAACTACGCATCGAAACACTTCACAAATCAATAAAACACAAAGATACATGAATGCGATTTACGCTCAAATACTAATCCAACGATAATCCAATCAAAACGTACACGCACGCAACAAATCAATTATTAAGGAATCGCAAAGGGACAAATAGCTATACTACTCAACTAGCATAAAGAGAACATATTTCATTACAAATGAAACAAAAGTAACGTTTTATCAGTTAATCCAGCAAAATTACCCTATTTCCACTTAAAAATTAAAACTCACTTATCGCCCTGGCAATCCAGGTATCATAAAGTAATGACATACTAACAAGAATCGGACAAAACGAACAAATTTTAAATAAATATCCTAGCTCGTAACAAAATGTTCAACATATTTTCCATGGAACAAAATGCAAATTACGTTTAAGCATAGACTCGTGACACTGTTACAGACATAACTCCCTTCACCCTCATCGGCTCTCAGGTCTAGCTAACCACAATGAAATATTCTTAGCATCGAAACGCAACTACCTTCACTCCTCGACTTCCACAAAACACCTATGCCTCAAGAAACGAAATGATTGAATACACTAACATCTACGATGCATTAATTAAAAACACGGAACAAGTTAACATAATAACATGTAAATGAAATAGTAAGCACGGACAAAGAAATATAAATTAATCAAAGAAATATAAATTAATCAAACACACGATTTACAGAGAAGTTACCCCATTTCCACGAATCAATTAACCACACGCATACTAAATTAATCACACACACACACAACCCATAAACACAAGAACGCAGAATCCTTAATTATATTTACAACGCAATGTTTGAACTACGTACAAAGTTGTTTTACTATCGCATATGATGTGTCACAAATACCCGGAACGATTTTATGAAACGTTTTAAATGCAAATTTAACCAAGGACAAAGAAATTAATTAAACTCCCAAAATGTGAAATCACGTTATCGCACACGAAAGAACTTACCCCAATTGCCATCTATTCCCTGGAAAAAATTTAACTCATTCATGTAATAATCACACGTTCAAAATAATTAATTTATTAAATATTAAAAATACACTGTATCGTATTAGCGCTTTTCCCTAGAAAAATCGCAGTAAAATTCCAAATATTACACGCATTAAGCATACTGCGGCCGGGTCCTGCTCTTACAAACACACTGCGTGTCGACACGCAGCAGTTCAATGAAATCGTGGCATCCGACTCGTGATGGCCCGCCACACTTTAACCTTATTGTTGTTCTCAATTCAGCAAAATAAATCATACGTTTAATAAATTTACCAACCGAATTTCTATATGAAAACGGGTAATTATTATTTTATCCCCTATCGGATTTTATGCTATGAAGCAAAGGATAAGTATGAACGTCCTCTAGAAGTCTGTCCACTGCCCAACCCAATGTATGCTCGCTCTCTACAGCGCTCCGGCCAGAGCAGGTGTCTAAATACAACTATAGTCCATTACCGATTGGAAGCGACTTACGAAAATCAACCTTTGAAAATCACTCTAGGCATAACATGTCACTTGTTTTTTCAATAACCTGTATTCCACAAATACATAACACTGTGGTTAACTTTAAAGTACTGTATTATTGAATAAATGAAACTTTACCTTAATATATTCTATAATTTGTAATATTTATTTCTTTTTAAAATATGAATTAACAACAGCGAGTGCAGCGACGTGTTGGTAACGCCCGGTAAGAAATAGTTCACAGTTGAAATATTATTTTAACCTCGTTTTTCAGCATACTATTTGTAAATTAAACGGTGCCTATCGAAATATTTAAATACTTAAGTACCCCCGACGACAACATAACTCATTTTTACATTAAAAAATAACAGCGGAAAATATCGTGAGTAGGCCGTAAAGGTACGGTGTTGTTTTATCGAGCGAGAAAGCAATTTAAAAATTGTCTGCTGGGCGAGGCTTGTCGCCCTCTTTCTCTTTCTTCGTTTCCTTCGGACTCGGGAAATTTCACTTCGCTAGTATTCGAACACATTATACATATTTTCAATTACAGCAAAATTATTATTCTGGAATTTGTAATTTACAACTGAAAAGAGATTATAATGTTTAAATACTTATTTTAATATATTTATATATGATGGTGCGGCATTTACGTATTGAATTTGGCAGACGTGGCGAGGCATGACATGGCGTGTTGCTATTTGCCAAACGAAACATAAATCATTCTTACTCCGAAAAATACTTCAAATTTCCACATCACGTTTGTAGACCATGTTTTTTAAACCTACCGAAGCAAGTTACGATGTTGTGATAATCTGTGTTTCCACGGCAGTAATAAATATACTATGACGTGTGTTTCGTTAATCATTTTGTCTGAAATGGCGTGCCTTTGTGCATCGTTGTCGATACGCTGGCCCTGTGTGTGCTTGATTTCAAATATTTGATTAGCACTATTTATACGTTTTAACTGTGAACTGTTTTTATGGCGAAGTTAATGATTTACATCCACGTCTGTTTAGTTATCACAACGTTGTACCTTTGCCCTAAGGGGTTTGAAACACAGTCGTGTAACGTAATTTGCCACAATCCCAGAAAAAAATACTAAGTTCAGCCCGATAAATTTCAGTAAACCTAATAAACAGTAAGTAGCAACACATAGAAATACGAGCGGAATAAAAGTTACGGTGGGCTTATTTGTGTGCATGTTCACCGCTATATTTTACGTTCGTATGACAAAAAATAAGCGACGCGAGTTGCGTACTTGAATTTAATATGTCTTTTTCACTGGTTGTTCCTTCGTTTTAATATTTATTCCAACTGAGGCCGTCCTTTTAAAGAAATGACCCAACACATCAATAACAAAAGGATAATTACAATTAGTACAGCCCTTTACCTCACAGTTGTAACAGTGTTAAACATAGTCGCGGCAAAATACTAACGTGCATTACATGTATTGAGCTACGTCATGGAAAACAAATATGTAATGTAAAATAACCATAAGAACTGTCTTCAATACAGGAATTTTTAAAACGTCATAAAGCTGACCGAAATAATGTTAGAGGCCTAAAATGTGGATATTCATACGGAATGGTTTTTGGAATATGACAGAATTCTTTGAAAAGCTGTAACCAGTAAACAACACATTTGACAGGTATAAAAGTAGAAGTCACGTTTCAATGTTTATTTTTAGGTGTAGCGAAAGTATACGAACACATGTACACACACACAATGGCATGTAAACATTGATTTTGACAGATGCTACATGGCAGTCACATGGCAATGTTTATTTACATTTAGCGGAAGGATACGAAACGGGCCTGCAAGTAGATATTTAGCAGAGCTCCGAAAAAGTTGCTTCCAATGGAGAATGGACTATAGTGATGGACAAAATCGAATGAAAATAATATGAATATCCGATTGTTGCAGTAAAATCGATTTTTCTATTTTTGTCTGTGGTATTCGAATGAATCATCCGGTTTGAAGTTTACTTCCTTGACAACATATAGCACTAGGTTACTACAATTATTACGTAATTATTTTAAGGTCATCAGCAGTTGACATGGAACTTTTTGCAATTTTTATACAATGATTTTAAATTCTTTCTTTAAGCACAGTTTGTCGAATATTCTATTTAAGGCAAGCAAAATTCCACCAAACATTCTATTTGTAAAATGAAGACTAATTCGCTTCACTTATGCGAATATTTATCTCCACGAAGTGGATATTTCTTTCGAATATCAAGGAAGTGAGTGGCAGCTACTGCAGTAATTCTGTTTCTGAAAATAAGTTTTAGCACTTGTTATCAGTTTTGTAACTTTACGTGAATTGCAAAGAACTTTTAACTCATTAAAATACTTGAAAATTTATTTCTCATTGAAACGACGAGAAAATAACTTAAAAAGCCTTCTGTCTCATTTCCAAAGGTTTACAACATCTTTGGAGTACACATTAGGACGAAAAAAGATAGAAAACAAAAGGTTACCTTCTTTTAAAATACAAATAAATATTGCAACTTCTTATGAACACAAGTGTCATAACTTCAGCCAAATACGCCATTAATTTACTGGTTTCAAAAAAGAAGTACTTTCAAACTGTGGCAGCATTTACAGTTATTCTTTCCAATTAAAATGCAATGAAGCAAACGGAGGAAAAAAACCCTAATATTCGGAATCCGAATGATTGATTCGATTTCAGACGAGACTATTCGAATAAATATCGATTTAGAGAATAATTCGATTTTTCCCATCGCTAACTACAACTGAAAATATGCCGTTAACCGCTGGACGCGAGACCACCCCCACTGCAACCGTTCGAGAGCGCTGCTCCGCGCTTCCTACCTCTGTTGCTCTCTCTGGACATTATTCATAGTCAGAGCTTCGTCCAAGGATGATCTAGAGAAGATCTTTCTCGGAGTTGATCTGAGGTTAGTCTGGACTAAGGCTGGACTAACTATATCATATTCATAAACTCCGATTAGAGATGGACTAACTTTAGTCGAAGGATCATCGAAGTACACTGTTGCCAGGTTTACCGCGCATGCGCATTACAGATTATTCGTCTCAAATAAACGTTTAATTTCCACTCATGACAAAATTGTAACTAGATAGCGCTTAGCACAATATAACTTATTTATAGTAAAAATGTTTTTCCTTTCAAATTGAATAGTAATTTAAAATAAGCGTTAATCTGTGCAAGAACAAACTAAATATAATCAGTTATACTGTGTGCTGAAATGAAAATAAAAGTACAATTTTTATAAATGTTCATATCCTACAAAGTAATTTTGGAAACAAAAGGTTATATAAAAGGTCTGGACTATTATATGGTTTTGACTATTTGCTTCCAAAAGTGATGCTTTCAACGTGAACGTGCATACGGTTTAATTTACAATCTCTTTTTACACTCGTTAACAACATTTTGCTAAGCAAGAATATCATTTTCGTTATTTGTTACTACATTAACGTCACTTTATTCGTTTTAACCTTGTTTTTACGACTGTCATATATTGTAATATTGGTTGGTTTGATTTTATTAAGCCAATATTGTCTTTATAATGATGACAAATGAGTATTGTAATGCTAAATACATTACAAAAAGACATTTAAAAATTGTTAAGATTTTATCACCCAGATAAGATTCGACCTTGCATTCTTCTGCATATTAACTCAGGAAGGTATCTTTTCTTTTTTAATATCTTCATTTGACGTTGTTGTGACATTTTTGACGTTGACGAAACTCTAGTGAGACCGACTTGTTGATGAATTCCCAGTGCGACAATCGAACTGAGCATCCGCCACGTCGGAGGCACCGGGGCGCGAACCCGCGACCCTCCGACTACAAGTCGGCCAACCTACCCCTGAGCTATGAGGGCAGGGCATGAAGTTATAGAAATCGAGCCGAAGAATGAAAATACCTAAGACGAGGGCCCGCTACCGTAGGTTATAGTTGAAGAGATTTGGGCGGTTCTTAATAGCGAGGTCTTGAGAGCCGATGAGGTTGATTGAAGTGAGTATGGGGCGGCGCCGGAATGAATGGGCGGGGGAAGCGGGAGATCCCCGCGAAGACCCGCCCGTTCCGGTGGACCGGCTGGGGATTGAACCTGGTTCGCCTTGGTGGGAGGCCAATGTGATAATCGTTTAACCACCGTAACCCCATTATAAATTTTAATACTAACGTGGAACTTATGTCATAGTGCTGCGTCGATAGGTAGGTAATTGGTCTTAACGTCTCGCAGACAGTGAGGTCATTAGAGACGGTGCAAGTTGCATTGTGAGAGGGGGGAAAGAAATGGGAAGGCCGAAATCAGGATGGCCGGACCGGGAATCGAACCCGAGTCCTCCCGAATACGAGTCCCGCGTGTTACCATTGCGCCACCTCGCTCGGTATTGAGCTACCAATACATTGCAATTTGTTGTAAATACTGTACTGTATAAAAATGATTTTTGTTCAAAATCTCTTTGGGAGCATTAAAATGACTTCTCGTAAAAATGTGTTCTCAGAGAAGGCATTTGATTGACCCAGAAATAGAAAGGTATTGCTGTAGCTAAAAGCTGATGTTATATTAAGCATATTAGGTATATTTCCTTTGAATTATTATACACGGAACATTTCATCCATTAGGTTGGCATATTTTTGCATACAGATTAACAGAATTGGCCTTAAACGTAATTTTTATGTTTCGTGAACTTTATCTAGCTTTCACTGGCATGCAATATTAACGAAATTGTCGTATTTTATGTTCGCCATGTTTCTTTTTGACCTTAATAATTCGTTAGTTATACCCTCAGTCCGGACTAAAATTTAGGCCGTACTAAAGCAAGATGATCCTCGGACTAGCAGTAATAATTCTCCCTGAATACACAACATTTTGGTCGTAGGTTGATCTTTCCTTAGTCCGGACTAAAAACGACTATGAATAAGGCCTTCTGCCTCTCTTCCCTATGACACACAAAGCCTTCGAGAGTATTAAACCTCTCTGGGTCTCCCTCCCACCCTTGTCAGTTATAAACAGGTGCAAGAGCAGAGGCCGACGGCCTGGGCGCTGAAAATTTCAAATGTAATATATCGCTAATTATATTCAAAAACGGAATTACGTCCCAAATATCACAATTCTAGGAATTTACCTTCAAGCTATAAAATTCCACTAAAACATATTTCAATATCGGAAAATTTATAGCAACAAATTCATTCTAAATTACATTAAAACGGATTTTAATTCAAGGAAAACTTTATCCCAATTCAAAGAAATATCACGTCCCAATTATAATGTAAATAATGTGAAAAACGACGAATTACAAACACGACCTACGCTACGCGCAATGAAATGTTTCATTTAAATATTGCCAAGTAGGAAAATTAATTACGTTCCAAATACATTCAAGCTGAACAAATACCTTTGTTAAAATATTACGAGATTCGGTGCTCACCCCAATCGGCTTCCAAGACCCCGACGCCCAGACGTAATTATTATTTTCTTAAAATGAAATATGTGTAAGATATTTGAAATGTTTAGTTACTGTAAGCATTAAAAAAAATTATTTTCCATCCGCCAAAGTGTGCGGCGTTACGTACTGTTTCCACGCGAAGCAATCTTCAAACCATCATTTCAAGCATGTTATTACCTAAATCGTGTATTTGTCACAAAGTACTATTACGATGCGAGAAATACGTTAAACAAACGTGCGTACATTATTCAGATTCATTCATACTTTCATGTAATATTCTTTAACCAAGAAAATACGTTTCTGTATGCATTTGCATGTAGACTTCTCTACGAAACGAAAATTTCAGTTATACCACAAATTCAATTTACGTGAAAATAAAGGATGTCTATAGTACATACCTTTACAAACTTTTAAATGTTTCCACACCAGTATTTTTGATACACCGATGTATATATCTGAAATGTGTATACATATACAAATATAAGGCTATTTCGTAAAAAAAAAAAAAAAAAAAAAAAAAAAAAAAAAAAAAAAAAAAAAAAAAAAAAAAAAAACTACATTTCGACAATATATTTATTAAAGAAAGACCACACACCACATTTCCAGCATGAAATTAACCCGGTAGGAGTTGTAATATGGCAAATTTAACGATATTTTAACAAAATGACAGAAATGACTGTATTTTAGGCTAAATCCAAGGAAAATGGCTACAATTTTGGATTTGATTACTATATAAGAAAACTGATTTACTTCTCAAATTCCATTAAATGTATCCCAATTACAGGAAATGTATCATTATAAGCAAAGAAATATAACCTATCACAAACAAATTGAAAACCCAGAAATACATTTCGAGAAACTAAACATCACTCTAGCATTAATGAATTGATTAATTACGATCCAACTAACAATTAAAACAAGAATTAACACCCAAACACAATGAATTACATTACGAATTGAATTACAAATCAAACATATACAATTAACACCTAAATACGAATTACCAATAAAACAAATATATTATAATTACCAACTCAATTACAAATTAAACACAATGAATCATGTCACAATTAAAAACACAAATTTGTATAAAATGTAATGGATTACCATCCAAAAATGATGAATTACAAATACTAATCAAATGATAACTTAATTAAACAAGTGTAATAAACAAATTTCACGATGATTGTACATCCAAGTCCCATCAATATCGATAGGTTTATTAAATTAAAAAGACACCAGTAATGTTTCAATGTTTTATTACAATTTTACAAACATTGTCTTCAAATCTTTTAAGATTGTGATTCTTTACCCACGAATCGTGCGCGTGTTTCCCTCTTTAATGATTTTGTCAACTAAATATATATTTGGAGAATAAACTTTATGTAATTCGTGTTCGTAAAACCACCATGGATAGGCTGTCATTCATAGGTTTTGAGGTAATATACTATAGGAAATGACTGCCTAACTGAAATAAATTTTAATATTTCATATGACCAATTAATAATATTTTTCCCCCCTCAAAAACACCATTCAGCTTAGAGATCCGTACATATTCGCCAACTTTGAACTTTTGCTTTCTCTTGTCGACTACTTTAGGATTATAATATATTGTTTTCATTAATCTATTGTCAGTAACCTTTTCGGGTGCCATCTTGATAGTTCGATGGTATCTAGAATTATAAAATTTAGTATTTCAGGCAAAACTTCCACCCATTTGTAATGCTTCTTCGACATGAAATGTTTGTATATTAGCTGTTTAATAGATTTGTTGAACCTCTCGACTACAGTTTCTTTAATTTCAGAATACCTTACATAATGATTAATCCCATATTCAGCCATCAGTCTCTGAAAAAAGCTATTAGATAACTCGGTCCCTCTGTCAGTTTGGATTGATTTTGGCATTCTTTCTTCCAAAATGATTTTCATTGCAGCAATAACATGTTTTCCAGCCTAGTTCTTCGCAGGTATATACCCAAGCATATTTTTAATAAATGTCTATAACAGTTAAAATATTCTTGTATCCAGTATTGTATTTCAAAAGCAAAGTCATTTCACACACAAATCAGCTTAAAAAAAGATCATTTAAACCATGAATAATAACACTTCTTCAGGGGAAAATTTATCCTTGCAGGAGCGTGGAAGTTCTTTAGCGATCTTACTGAAATTCATTACTAATATAACCGTCTTCAGTCAGCTCTTCAATAATAGAAACAATATAAACAAATTCGTTTGTATTTGCGCTCGAAGCAATGAGAAGTTTTATAATCTGTTCACCAATTCATTACCATTGTTCCAATATACAGGAGAAAACTGATCATGAACGTTATATATATATATATATATATATATATATATATATATATATATATATATATATATATATATATATATATATATATATAGCTTCCAGCAGTATCGCTTAATAAATGTAATTTCGGGTGGTTTTCATTTCCTGATCGATTATTTGCGTTCGTACGATGAATAAGTTCCTTACATTTCTCCACATTGTTGTCGGAGTATCCATTTGCCATTTGCAACATTTAAAAATAATAATTCAAACAATAATTCACTCACATTAGTTACGTAATCACCTATTCGAAGTTTATTGCCAGGCAAAAATGTAATTAACGAATCTCCCAGGAACCATTTGTTTCCATGTCGAGATACACCAAATGCTGTATCACAAATATATGAAGAATGTTTTAAAGCTAAACAACATTGTGTTAATTGAGAAATGTTTTGCTTTTTCTTCTTCTTTAAAGGTTCTTCCAATTTAATTTCCAATGGTGTTTCATTGGAAGTATTTAATACATTATGTAGTCTATCCATTCTACTCAAACAGATTTAAATATTTCTTCATTTAAAACATCCCATTCCATTCATGCTTGTTTAGCTTGTAAATATTTCTCCTTTACAGCAGATATGATGTTATATATAATTCCAAAGCAGAGTCAGGTGTATTTTTTATTATGGTATGTTAACGTACTAGTATTTATATATAAATTGAGGCATTGTTTTTCTAGTTGGTGCACTAGATAGGCTAGTCCGTGCCTTTTCAATCTTATGAACTTAACTTCAAACTGTGTATAATTTACTTACAGTTTTAGCTCTCAAGTCATTAATATAATAATTTATTCGAGATTGCAAATCATCATTTGACTTCCTCTAATCTGTTTGCATAGCTAAACCAAATGTTTTTTTAATCAATTAAACCATTATATATTGCGACATATCTTCCATTCGTGTTCCAAGTTGTTTTGTAATATTTGCGGTTACCATTTCATTAATTCCATATTCTAAACATTCATAATGTTCGTGTGCAGTAGTTTCTATATTTTGAAGTGTAGTCATCTCATTTGCCAATATTTCTGAAATGCAGCTAACATTCAAAGACACTTTTGTAATACTTTCAATTTTAGTTTCTTAATTTCTCTTGTATATTGGTCAATAGCGATTTAAATACATTTGGAGTAAAAGTATTTGAGTCTTCCTCATGACATTTATTTACTGCATAAGTACTTTTACAGCCATACCCACATTACCTAATATATGTCCGTTGAAATCACAATTCCCATTGCGATTTTTGGTTAAACAGGTATTGTAACGATTGTGTTTTATACAGCTATGTCCAAACTTTTAAATACACACTATTCTTCATCAGGAAGTAAAACATTGTAAAATCCACATCTACATCTCTCTTTATATAGAGGAAGAGCTGGTATAATTACTGGTTAAGAGCTGGTTAATAGAAAAAGAAGATATACTTAATGTTGAAGAACCAATAAGTTATGACTACACAATAACCAATGCAGATATATGTATATGTTTCCATCGCAAATAAGGATTTCTATACAAAATCATGATATTTACACACAACCATCGAAATCCAGTCTAAGGTTTAGAGGAACAATAAAAAAAGATAGCTGATGCAACTAATCCAATAACTATAGACATAATGAGAAATGGAATACTTCATTTTATCGATAGAATTGCATATCTCCTCAATGGTATTGAAATTGATCAGGCACGAGATGTTGGAATTACTGCCACAATAAAGAGCTATCTCTCGCAGACTGTAAATTATCTTTATACAGGGCTCATGGCTGGGTGGAGCAGTGTTACTGATGACATACTACAAACAAACCCAGGTATAAATTATGAAGTAATTATACCGTTAAGTATGGTACTTCTATTTGCTAAAGACTATAAACATAACATATTAAATGTTAAACAAGAATTACTCATTCTATTTGCTAACATGCATTTTAATGATATATATGACACAGCTAAGAACAAGGGAAGTGTCACATTTGAAATAAACAGTGTTAAATGGCTAATGCCACTTATTGAAATTAACACTCATGAACGCATCAAGTTTTTAAAGTATATCGAAAAAGGGAAGAATCTAGACATTGCATTCAGATCATGGTGGTTGAAGATGTTTCCAACACTACCAACATCACACAAAGTCATGTGGAGTGTGAAATCAAGTTTTTCGAATGAGAAGTCGTGATATGTTCATTTGTTTTCAAACAAATCGACAAAACTATTTAAAAGCAGACAGATCACTATTCAATGATTGAGATATGAAAAATATTAAACTGTACCTAAACAGTCAAGCATATCCATATACGGATTTAAATACAAACTTTGGTAATCGGGGATTCCTTATTTGCTACACTATGTACTCAAAGTTCCAGGAAGTATATTATAACAAGAACACCTCTCCAATCTTAGAACCTGAGCATTTAAAACCAGAGGAGCATTATTTGTGTTTGATGTAATCGAACAAAACAACACCATTAGTAATAATGTTTTTGAGCCATGAATTGAAATAATTGAAAATACACCCATCTGGCAAATATTCAAGCTTATGCTTTGATCATTCACAATAGATTGGCAAGCTATAAATTAAGAGATAATCTGGTGAAGATAACGACTTCAGTTAGTAAATGACAAACTATGCTTGCAACGAGATGTTTTGCAATGTACAGGATTTCAATCTTCAAATAAGTTTATAATCAAAGAATTGGCTATTACTGATATGTAACAACACACAATGGTATTCAGCTACAATCTGCCATTCGACTGCAAATATCTAAGTCCGAAATTCCAGAAGACCAATAGAGAGATTACCAAAAATCACCATGGTTTAACATGGGAGAGTGGATGTATGGAGTATGAGAATATAGAAGATATTTGCAAGTAGTACTTAAATAACTGTGAGACATACATATATGGATACAAGCAAAATAATATTTTACAAAGTGTGTGGAATGGGGAAATAACAGATATTCAAAAATAATATAATTGTCCATCATTCAAACACTTATGTTAAACATATGGATATAAATCGGCATTCTTCTCTGCAATAGAAAACTCTAAATTAATGCAAACTTGGTCATCGATGACTGATTGGGGTAAAGTGGATGAAGATGATTCTCCTTTGGAGTATCCAGTGAATATTATATGACTAATATGGCACTATCCGGGACAAGAGAACATTTTGGACTAACAAGTGAAAGTTAGTACATACAATTATTTGGTTTGTGCAAAACCTATGCTGTTTAAAGATGAAACAAGAAGAGAATGAAGTCACCTGCATGTGCATACAGAAATCAAAGCTTAAATTCAATATTAGCAAGTTATTTGCACGTTGGAGTAAATATTTTAGAACTTGTTTTGGAAAGTAATAGTTTTAGTTTCCTTGTGAAATTCCTACTGTAAAAATGTCTTTCTTCCACCAACTTTTATTTACATCTCTGTCACCCCTGGAAACTCAAGTGAGAATTACTCTAGTTTGTCTATTGGCATATCACATAATTTTGCAGATACTTGCAATGGATGTTTCATTTTTAAAATCCAATCTCCATTAGAGGGTGAAGAATGTAATGATTTAATATCTTGTCCAGATCTTAAAAAAATGTTCAGTATACCATATGTGTCTGAATACAAGTCTACCAGCGAGCATCGAAGAAGTGTATTCGCACTTTTATGAAACTTTTCCTAATTTACCAGAATGTATAATATTACATGCACACAAATACACAAAAAAATATTACAGTATAGAAGCAATAATGCATTTGCAGTGTCGCTTCTGTGGTAAAGCATTTACAGCTTTGCGGATCTTACGACTAAATGAAATAACGACCTGCAAGATGAACAGTTCGACTGTGACTTTTGAAAGTAAATTCTGCAGAGACATTTTTCTTGGAGTGATATTTTGAAGAGAAATTCGGAAACTTGTGGCATTGGTTCTCTGGAATTACAATCGACTCTGCACTCATCATGGCATGCTCCACAATCGGCTCTGCACTCAGCATGGTGCGCTCCGCAATCGGCTTCACAGTTAGCTATGCATGCTCCGCACTTTGCTCCGCATATTCAACCTACTACATTTCCTCCATCTGTTCCATCACTTGATAGCTCTATAGCTCCATCACTCCATAACTCCGCCTGCTCCACATGCTCCATCGCTACATAGCTCCACCTGCTCCACCTACTGGATTTCCTCCATTTACTCCATCGCACCATAGCTCCTTACCTCCACCTGCTCCAAACTGCAGATACAGTTATTCAGTGTTGGAAAGAAATTCACTTTCTGGCTCGTCTTCGCCAGTGAAGAGTTTATTGTCACTGCATGGCAGTAAGTTCATTTCTGAGTGGATTAGTGGTGTCCGTTAACACCTGTAGCAACTGATGTCGTGAGTCTGATTGCCGTTCACTGTAAACCCCACTCTTCAGGCAGCATCAGAAGAAAAAGTCCGACCGGGAGAGGTCTGGAGAGCGCGCCGGCCATGGGACTGGCCCACCTCTTTCAATCCACCTGCGCGGATACTCAGCTGCTGCACCACACCCATTTCCATCACAGTATCCGTAAACAAACACCATATCTGCATACTCTACACATTCCTGGCATTGTTGCACAACCACTCGCCTCGACACACTTACAAAGACTGGCCACACTAGCAGTGTCTGCTTATGGTCAGATTTGGCACCATTTGAACAGCTTGTGTGGGACTTACACAAAAATGTAGTCAATTTTATTAAAGGTATTCAGTAATTCCAACTTTTGTTTTTATTGCATTTAAGTTCCTGTAACTTTGAAATGGGGCTGCATAGCCAAATTGTGTGTATGACATTTTTTTGTTGCCTATGATCTGTATAACACGCTGTCGAAGTATGTCGGTTGAGTAGCGGAACAACACTTCCTTTGCGTAAAAATATTAGTGTACTAATATAGTAACTGGAGAAAGTAATTTTTTGTGTGTAAATAATGTAAGTTAATGCTAAAAAAAATTGTTTTTAAATATGAATTTGACACTTTATTTGTTTTTTAAAATGCATCCATTGATTTTTATAGATTTTAAAACAAACATGAGAAAAACTCAATATTGTTTTATTGCCAGTCTGATTTTAATAGAATTTAAATTTTCCGGAATATTATGTTTTCACAACTATCCTCATTGAAGAACTTACTTTGTCAAATCTTATTATAGTGCTGGCACAAGGATGTTTTATTCTTAGAAGAGAACATATAGGCCTATATGGAATTTTCAACTCTTTTGCCATAGTATGTTACTGGAAACAAGTTTTATCATCAAAACAATGAATTCACTATAGCAAACTCGCAGCCAGAGTACAGTAAATCAAGCTATGGACAACAATAATTTATTCAAAAACTTAAACACTACTCTTTTTATTTAATTATATATTCCGGTTGTCCCCGAAATAGCAGATTTTGTGACAAGATGATCATGTGACCAAGTTTGTATACAAAAATAGGTGACGTATTTGGTAATTTTGGTATTTCGTTTTTTGTGTACAGCAGATTTTAGCAAAAACACAAAATAAAATCAGCACCATGCTGGTTTTCTCTTCAAAACATATACGTGAATGCGTAATTAAAACATTTTTGAAAACAAAATAATTTATTATTTTACAAAATGGCAAATTACAAAGTAACGAATTTGTCATTTCGGACACGACCACTGACTGGAGCAGCGAAGACCTACCACTTTAAAATGTGTACAAGTTGGCTACTTTCAGATAGTAAAATATAAAGCAGTGTAGTTAGAGGAACAGGGACGCCATCTTGATAACCAGCATTACTTTACCAACAGTAGCAGTGAATACATAGCAGCCATATTTATGCCGCAATTATGTAACAGTAAACACAGTGAACATTTAGTTTTCAATGCAATGTCGGGAGACATGGCAGGGTACCTGATCGGCATACCACAAAGACGTGGGTGGACAAGTTTCGGACCACATCTGCGATGGCTATGAAACGCATAGGGAGCGCGGAAAACCGTGCGAACACTGGAGAATATTGAATGTGTGTGAATCGCAATGGTTTGCAGTCACAAACGTTCGGCGCGGAGGTATGCAATCGCGCTGAACCTGTCAAAAAATAGTAATGGCGGATTTTGCATTACGACCTTAATTTCCACCTATACAAAATCCAGTTGGTGTAGAAATCGTCAGACAGAGACTTGCTGCACTCAATCGTTGTGTGAATCAGTGCTGGACGTAGTGAACATGCTACCTGATTTCATCCATCACGTTATCGTGTCCGATGAAACTAATTTCGAGTTGTCTGGTTGTGTAAATAAACAAAACACGAGAGACTGGTGAGATGAAAACCCACAACTGCACGCCAAACCTCTTCACAGCCAGAAAGTGATGATTTGGTGCAGAATTGACCTGGATACAGTTTACTTTCAACAGGAAAGGGCGACAGTGCATACCGTTCGTCACACTATGAACACTTTACGGACGATGTTTCAACATAACATACTGTGCAAATTTGATGACATTTGGCCGGCCAGATTACTCTACTTGTCTGCATGTGACTTCTTCCTGTGGGATTCCTCAAGAGTAAAGTGTTTGCAACACCAGCTGACGTCAATGCTCTAAAGTAGCAAATTGTGGACGAAGTTCCTGACTTACCAGCCGCGACACTTGTGCGTGCTATCTACAAATTGTGAATCCCGTCTATGAAAACGTTTCAGGCTTGGTAAGTAGTATAGGCGACGCGGTTTTGGGCCGCTTGTGCAAAAAGGGCCTATGTAGGCCTATCACATTTGCAAATTTGCAAATATTTCCAAATTTTGCAGATATTGGACTTAGGAAGTTGGATTTACAAATAAGCAAATGTGTTTTAGAAAAATTTTGGAAAAATTTCAAAACTTTAAATTTTTTATTTCTTTAATTTTTTGTTTTTTATTTTTTTATTTTTGGGAATGATATGTATGTGCAATAGGGTTCTATTTTTGGGAGCAGCATCGATGTTCACTCTTGGATGGATCGTAGGCGACTGAGGTGTGAGGTGTGGGGCCCTTGGTAATATATATATATATATATATATATATATAATATAATATATATATATATATATATGTATGTATATATATATATATAGGGTTAGGTATAAGATTGGGATATGTTTAATTTTTCTGGAAGAATGGTATAATACTTAATTCGTTGGCGGAGTGGCATCAAATGTGTTTACCCCTGGCAGTCTGGTGGCACACGAGGTTGGTGATCACGGGAGCGGGGCACAAGTCCGTTGACTTGGGATGTCTGTGGAGGACTGAGATGGGAAACTAGGTGGCGGAAGCGGAGGTCCGTCGAGTTAGCTGTATGAATGTATACTGATATTTAAATATGTGTAATGGTGAGTGCAGAAATGCGACATTCGAGAATATTAATAAATAAATGTTTTAATTTAACAAAGTATACCACTGAATTTATCCAGCGACATCAAATAGTTACCAACTAATTATAAAAATACGCATTTAACCACGAGACACTTCACACACTACAAACAGTACAAAATTTATCACAAATCAATTGAACGCAAAGAGACATGAATACTATTTTTCGTGAATTACATTTGACATGCAACAATACTGCTTGGTTCACACATGACAGAACTACGCACATATGCACGTAACAACTTGTAACAAATGGACCACACGGTTAAAATATCATTAAAGCACCAGTTTAGTATCCCACCCTGTTTCCTAGCAATATAATTTATGACAAACAATTGCACGAAACTCCTACGACGAACAGACAAGGTTACTCACCAAAATACTAGTTAAACAAGACGAATTTTCAAATTACTAACGAAACACACACGATACGACACATTCAAAATATTAACAAGCACTATTTACTATCCTGCCCTGTTTCCTAGCAATATAATTTGTAACAAACAATTAAACAAAAACCCTACAATGCAAGTAACGAATGAACCAGACGCTCAAATTATTAATAAAGCATTAGTTTACTATTCTATTTCCCCACCAGTAAAATATATGCAAAAAACAGGATAAATCTAGTTAAGATAAATCTAATTAAGAATCACACGGAATGAAACACCAAATTACACGAATCAACTATTAACCATAATCACTCATCGACTTCCAATAAAAAGCAAGGAACGACGTACCCTCATTTCCAAGACACAAGTACGAACCACGCGCAACTTTTCAACTATGGAGCATAATTTTCAAAATTTAAATCAATAATGTAAAAAGTCGGTCAACTGTCCCGCCCAAGAATATACACGTAACACTGTAAGTAGTGGGACAGCGGAGATCAGACCACTAAGCGAGGAACGATGTCCTGGACAATCTTGCAACGATAACCCCAATAATAAAATCGTTCTAAAACTAAGGCACTAGGCTCTCCGGCCTCCTGTATGGCTATTTATTCCGCATCTCTAGTCCAAAACCACCTAACATCACTCTATGGAGTAGCAAGGCATGTGTGTTTCAGATCACTTGTGGAAAAAATGGCCTGTGTACTGCATTTACAAAAATACAAATTTGCAAAAATTTGCAAAAATTAGATTATTAAATTATAGAATGGGATTTACAAATTTGCAAATAGGTTTTAGAAGAAGTTTAGAACATTTTAATTGCTTTATTTTTAATTTTTTTCCCGCAAATTATGTGTATGTGAGGTTCTATTTTCGAATAGTAGTATTGATGTTCACTCTTCGACGTCTCGCAGTCGACTGAGGTGTGAGGTGTGTAGGTAGGGGCATATATGTATTGTGTTAGGTGTAATAGTGATATAATTGTTATTTTTTGGGGAAGAGTGTCATAATTCTTAATTTAGTGATACAGATGTGACTAATGGGAGTATCATATGTGGTGACCCTTGGCAGTCTGGCAGACAACTGAGGTGGTGGAGCACTTGCGACAATGGGAGAGAGCAGGAGTTCCTTCCCATTTGCCGGTGTTGGATCGACTGAGATGGGAAGCTGGATGGCGGGAGCGGAGATCCGTCCAGCTCGCTGACCTGTGTCATACTGAGGTCTAGATACGTGTAATGGCTGAATTAGAGAATATTAATAAATAAGTGATTTAAAATAATGAAGTATAGCACTGCATGTATTCCTGCGATATGAAATAATTACCAACTAATTATAACAATACGTATTTAACCACGAGACACTTCACACAATACAAACTGGACATATTTCATCACAAATCAATAAGATGCACATAGAGATGAATACGATATTCTGTGAATCACACATGACATAACAAATGTAGCTTACTAACCCAATTAAAATGACCTACCCTGAATTATACCTAAAATGAATATGCACATAACGAAATACCAGATGACTTACTAAACACACTTTACACCCAACGAAGTAATTAAATATTAACCAAGTAATAAAGGCAATTTACAACCCAAGAATACAGGTGTCATAAAAAAACTTAGGAATGACTTGGAACGGAAGACCATATGAAATCCACACTTACTAACAAAACGCAACCACATGTCCAAAATATAAATGAAGTTCTCACAATTCTGTTACCGCTTCAAGCAAGCAAAGAACGAAATGATTGAAATCACTAACATTTTCGAAGCAAACTTAAAATTTCAGCTACACAGCAAACGAAACTATTCCATGTAACAACTACATACAAAGTTAGCGTCCCACCCTGGTTCCCTACCAATTTTAGTTATCGCCACCAATTAAAACCCAGAAATGTTCAACATATTTTCCTTGCAACCAGACAACTTCCAGTAAACACATGAAACGAATTAATACTAAACACACTTCACACCCAATGAAGTATTTAAATATCAAACACGTACAAAGTTAGTGTACTGCCTTGTATAGCATTTTGCCTAGAAAACTTAAGTATTTTTAAAAATAACTCATAACAAGTCTTCAATAAAATAGAAAAATCCCACGCAAATTACACTTCACCCTCATCGGCTCTCAATACTACGATGCACACGCACGTAACGAAATACCAGATGAATTCCACTTAAATACAAGCAAGGAAGGACCTAGCCTCAACCACACATAATGAATGAAATATTAAACAAACACACAAAGATCAGTTGACCGACACATTAATATAAATGAAAAAAAAAAAAAAAAAAAAATACTGATTGAAGCACACGCGAAAGTCCTGCAATGCACAGTCAAGAATACACACTTGTGCACAAGCAAGGAACAACCTAGCCTCAATCACCCGCAACATTTCAAATACGCACATTACATTCAATAATATTAAACACCCAAAAAAGTCAATTTTCCCTAGAAAATATAACTAACTCACTCGTGACACAATAAAAAACGGGATAACCACATTTACACACAAAACTCCTAATCGCACACAACCACATGTTCAATATAAATTAAACACGCACAAAAAGCAGGTTACCAAAATAGCTCTTTTTCCTAGGAAAATTAAAAGTTTGTTAAAAACAACTCGTATCAAAACACGTAAAGTAGATTTAAGCATACTGCGCTCGCTTGGCCCTCAACCCAACGATAGTGTGTCCAGCCTGTCACAAGGACCTCGCTTCGCTCTCATCGACTCGCGATGACCCGCAACACTTATACACAAAGTTCACTGCATTACACGTTTATAAAAATGTACTAACCGAAATTTCCTATATGAACACGCTCTGGTATGTATGTGAAATGTATTGTATGATATGAGGGAAATATTATGAAGAATGTCCGCTCTCTCCAGCGACCAGCCAGGCCTGGCGGGTAGGAGTGACTAAAGTGATCCCATTAGGGATACCTATGGTCGAAACCGCGCAAGAGCTTTGGGTGGGGCGAGGCAATCACCTCACCGCTCAACACAGTACAAACTATTTTCGGATCGCCTCGGCCTGAACAAATAGTATCTTCAACGGCCGCGACCGCTTCCGGGGAAATACGGTATCCTACAAATTCTACGCGTAGTGCGGCTAGCTCCAATCATGCTTTGATTTCTGTATCCATAAGCCTAGCATACAAAAAATATTAATCTCATCACGTTTTGTAATACTCTGTTTTAATTAATTGCACATAACATTAACTGATTTACATGGTGCATGTACAGAGTAACTTACATTTATATTTTTTTAAATATTCCGTGAAACCATCTATGTTTGATATACCCCACTAAAATAAATGTTACACGTATCGGCACTTGTGCTCACATTAATTTAGATTCCCAGTCTTTATATATAAGAAAATTATTTAGTTTTTTTGAGATTCTATGGAAGTAGAATTTTCATCTGTGTTGCATTATTAACGAATCCGCTGGAATGTTTTTGTAGGTGATATTAATGCAAACTATCCTTGCAGTGAGACAGTAGTACTTGTATATATGGGTATACACTCGGAAAATATGTTTACATATCTTTTAAATATATATTTTCATATTGTTATGTTGGTAAACTTGTTTTCAAGATATATCTGTAAAAAGGATCCATCCATAAAAAAATTTACGTATTCCCCTTGGCTTGGTAACTCCGAACTTAGTTTCATTTCATAAACATTATCTCACTATTTTCTCTAAGATGTATGTTTCATAAAATTACAGACCTACACACTGTTTCGAGATAAATTCAACAAACATTTTAATATATCCCATTTTTCCAACAACCACACACACATATATATATATATATATATATATATATATATATATATATATATATATATATATATATATATATATATATATATATATACACACACACACACATACACAAAAATCACATTTTTCTTAAAACGTTTATTTACACACATAAAAAACAATCAATCTTTATACCCGGAAAACAAACTTTGTGTGTAAAATGACATATAGATGGTGTCGCAGGGAGACGAACTCGATACTCTCACATCTGTGAGATATTGTTATTCACAACTGATTCTAGATGAAACATGGGTTCAATGGTTGCTGGATTTTCAGATTACATTTCTGTTTTTGTGAACCACTAGCTGGCAGTTGATTGGCTCACTTGTTGCAAGTGATGCGGCTGGAAGTTTGACAGGTTCGCAGATGACATTGTGCCAGTTAAATAGCTCCCTGATCATATTGTGTCAGTTACCTAGCACGCTGTTGGGTGAGTAAGGGGATTGGGAAAAAGTTTATTCTGGAATTTTAGTGTCCCCAAGGTAAAGTGGACACACCATCCGACTGAATAAAGTATTTATCATCTAAACCTGATAATACCAGTTTGGTCACTCGTTCAGTGTAGAAGTCGTAACTACGCGAACGAAGCTGATATTAGGTCACCAGTACCCTAGTGCAACGAACGAGGCAATCCCGATAATCCTCGTAATGGAGCAATCGCAACACGTTTTGTTTTATGCCCTTCGACTTACATATACACTGCTCAATGTATGCGCAAATCTTAAGACGTAAAGTGTGTGATGCGGCCAGCACATTCATCCTTCATCACTCCTGTCACTCCTTTGTTCTTGTGTGTGAATTCTTGGGATTATCCAGTGCATACTTAGATGTATGAAACCATGCTTTTAAATCTGGGGTAATTGCTTGATAAACATCAGAACAGTGAACTTCGTAAATCAGGGAATCGGTGTCACAGTACAAGAGGTGCAAAGTTGGCTGAGGAAATTTCTTACACATGTACTGATTATGGAACTCGTAAAGAGTCAATTTAGACAAATCAAGAACGGGAACATCAGTGTACAAAGGCTTGTTAAATGTAACACAGCACTTTGACATATCGGTAGGGACAAGATTTTCATCAATGATGTGCAGCGCCTTGAATGCATGACACCCTAACAATTCTGCAGCCCCGTAAATTGTGTCATACCTCTAAACGACTCTTATGTACTGTTCCCGGCAGAAATTCTGAAAGGTTTTTCCATATACGGAATTATTCATTAATTTAAAAAAAATTATTTCTCAAATTCGTTCGCAACATGGGCATGTTTCTCAATGTAAAATTCGATGTACGGAGCCATCCATGCCTTCTGCTCAAAGTTCAGAACGCGATGAACAGAGTCAAGGTTAGCCCCATACATCAAATAGTGCCTCAGTGTTTCACCGTGTATAACCAAATTTTTCAATGGTGCAAATGTCAAGAGAGTTTTTTCATGCGAGTCGTTCGGAGACATGCAAGTTACTGGGGCTAGAGGCAGATTTACTAGAGTATTATGGCATTCGTCTGGAAATGACAAATCCACTTCCGCGAAAAAGCAAGTGACACCGTCATTCACAGTGTTCGCTAAATCCTACGATGGAAACACATCAGAATCAACCCACTCAAAATTACCAGTGGGAGCTTGCATTTCATAGTATGACAGTACAGCCCGTTTACATCGAAATAGCAGATATATTTCGATGCCATACTGGGGTCGTACTCTTCACCCATGTAAATATTATTGGCTTCCGCACACTTTCTGGAAACCTGGGTAATGCTGTCCCTAACCTCGCATTCTACAAAAAGATACATGTCGGGATTGGTCAACAACTCTAGCCACGCACCTGTATATGATAATAAGGCGTCCCATGAAAGAGACAACTGTGTCGTACATGGCGGGGTAAAGACCGTAATGAGCCAAACATACAGTCCTGAAACTCTCAAAAAGTCTGCAGCAAACAAGTGTCCACATGTGAATATTGTATGGCATACTGCATCAAGTTTATGCAGTTGAACACATCCCATGCGGCTTGGGGTTGAGCATAATATTTATCGCTAATGCCTTTGACTTTCATAACATTATTAAATGCATCCTTTAGTGAGAGTGACGTGCCCATCAGACTGGCTATCGACTTAACTAAGTCATAAGGAAAAAACCTCCCTTCTGTTTTGCCAATTCAAATTGTTTATTATTTGGAAACATCAAGTAGGTGTTACTCAACTGCACAGGTTCCAAATTACCTGCCAAAGTTCGCAGATATGCGCTCATGAACTGGAATGAGTCAATGAAACGTAATTGAAATATTGCGCCTTTTCTTTGAAATCAATCCCATTGGGAATATGTTTGGTGATGGATTTATAGTTTTCTAGGGTCTTTCCAAGAACTGAAGGATCAACTGGGTTTTCGATTACCACGCTTCTATCGGGTTGTGTTACGTAATGTGGAACCAAAGGCTTTATGAGTAAGTGAGCATCATAAATTTGCTGGTTATGAAATACAGCTACAAGTTGTTTCTTGGGCAGTCTGAAAAAAAATTGTATTTTTTATGTGCACGGCCTCTGATTTCCCCAGTCAGATGGTCGTGGTCGACCACGAAATCTGCATACCGAGCTCTTTCTTGCAAATATGACAACTTTTCTGAGCTTCCAACATAATTTCAACAGCTGCTGTTTTCGGCTATATCGGAACAGTCACGCTGTATATTCCTGCAACCCAATTTGTCATTTCAACAAATTTATCTACTAATTGATACATACAGTCCAGGGGGGTGTCTGTCTCACCTGTCCCTTCCTTGGCCAAGTATTTTAAAAATGTTAGCTATTTGGTATTTATGAATGTGTTACTCTTAAGGAGAACCGCACCCGACTATACAACGTGAAGAACTCGCAGATTTCCATTCTGGATGCTTCAGAAAGCAGAATTCGCAAGAAAATTTTCGTCATGGAATATTGTTATAATGTTTACTATGATTGTGTGTAAGGAAATTGTAATAATAGCATAAGGAATAATTTTTATAATTGATTTCATGTGCGCCATTTGTCACAAACATTTATGGCTGAAACTGACGTAAATAAAGTTAATTAGAAAGTTAATATGATACATTATCACTATAATTTTATTAAACACTATCACAGTAAATAATATGACATTCTTTCTTGACGAAGATTTTCTTGTAAATTATGTTTTCCGAAGCATCCAAAACAGAAATGCGCTTAAATTTGGTTAAAAATGCGGACTCCATCGATACATTACATTTTTATATTTAAAAATTATATTTTAGCAAAAATTTTATAATGTTACAAAATATGTTCATTATTCTTTCATATACAGTATAAATCACACTTTTCTGTCAATTTTATGGTGTCTGTACTAATTTTTTATGAGTTCTTCACACTGTACAGTCAGGTGCACTGCTCCGTAGGCAGTTGCTTTACTTCAACCTTAAGTTAACTGGCCGGAATGTTTTACAGCAGATAGAATCGTCACATAATTAGAGACGGAGCAAGTTGCTCAAGTTTTTCACTGGTCCATCAGTCAAAAAATTAACCACTGAGAAAACAGTGGAAAAAGTGACTGAAGAATCAGTGGGAAATGTCACCGAATCAGCCAGTGAAGGAAATACGGAATTTTTTCACTGGTTCATCAATTAAATTCACTGAACTGACTGTTGTTTCAGTTAGATACGTTTCACTTATTAAAACACTGAAATTCTCACTGATTCAGATCTAGAGTGTATACAATCTACGTATGAAACAGTGTTGTGTATTTAAGTCTGACTTAGGAAGCGTGCTTCCTCCTGATTCTTCGAGAATGAGTCAGCAGTAAGGTATATTTCTTAACTGGTCATAGTGAAAGGGGAAAAAGTCTCAAGCAATTCTTCATCCCTCATTGTTCTGACGAGTGCATTAATGGATTGTGGTTTAGTATATGTGTTCTGTTTACAGTTTACCATAATCAATTAATTTTTTCATGTGAGAGTTTTCAGCATTAGTCCGGGAAAGTGGCTATTTTACTACACCAAAATTCGCAGGAAAATTCGTAGATTATCATATCCAAAATCCACCAAAATCAACTTATTATTTTCCTATATTTTTCCCAGAAAGCAATTAAAAAACTGATAAGTCCAATACGGTGCATTTTATGACCAAAAGTACGGAGACAAAAGTTAAAGAACACAACATTTTACATAGTGAATCGAAAATCTACCAAAGACGTCTCACTATTATTACAGGATTCCCCCCTGAGAAAAACGATTAAATAATCGATCAATCGAAAACGGTGCGTTTTAATAAGAAAAGTGCGCAGAAAAAAAATTCAAAAACAAAAAATTTCCAATTTTACATCCAAAATTCACCATAATTCACGTAATATTCTTTCTATTTTCCCAGGATTTTTCCTGGAAAAACGATAAAAAGTAAATCATTAGAAACTCGTACGTTTTACGACCAAAAAAGTGCGGAAAAAATAAAAGAATACAAAATTTGACATAAGATATCCAAAACCCACCAAAATTTCTTATAATTTTCGTACTATTTTACGCGAAAAACGATAAAAAAAATTGATAAGTCGAAAACAGTGGGTTTCACGACGGAAAGTGCAGAGACAAAAATAAAAGAACCAAAATTTCCCATTTGATATCCAAAATCCACCAAAAATTTCTCACTATATTCCCAGGATTGTCCTGGAATTATGATCGAAATTGATATGTTGGAAATGGTACGTTTTATGACCAAAAGAGGGCAGACAAATATTAAAGACCCAAATTTCGAATATGATATCCAAAATGCACCATAATCCATTTATATTTCTTTTTTTTCTTCTTTTTTTTCTGAATTTTTTCGGGAAAAATTATTATAAAAATTTATGTCAAATTGGTGCGTTTTGTCACCAAAAGTGTAGAGACAAAAATTGAAGAACACAAATTTCCTATATGCTATCATAATTCACTAAATTCCATGTAATATTTCGTACTATTTCCCCGGGATTTGTCCCATGAATACGATTTTAATTGAAGTGTCCATTGCATCCTAGGAAAATCATTAATGCATGAAATGGTCTAAATCCAAGCACAAAATTGCACAATAGGTTATCTTCTGGTTCTGTCAGTATAATATTTATGGCATCCCGCCACAATGGTTTGGTCAAATGTTAGTAGAGGCATAATTTTCATCTTTAATTCTTGATCTGCGATTAAATGAAGTGCTGAATCGCTTATATGCAAGTCTTATCTCCATGGTTCATGTATATGATGGGGAGAAATGTAACACTTGATTTTCCCAGAAGTGAACCATTGTGCATCATTTGCATCATTCCTGACCATTTTGCCATTTTAGACCTCAACAACCATCCCACATTCCACAGTAAATCGATATTTTTGGTTGAATTCTTACCTTCAACAGAAGGAAGGGGTCAGTATGTTGCTTCTAGATTGTTGTTATTTTTGTATAATGAAGGTGAATATTTCTGAGCTGTCGAATTTATTTTAGAGTGATTTGTTTTCTTGCAATCAGAATGCACGTCTGCAGTTCTGGAGTGGTCCCAGCAATAATTCCCAAGCCGTGTAGCGTCTCATGACTATCAAGATCAATATATTATGGTCTATAATATCAGCTACAAACTGAGTCAATTTTCCAGGAACCATTCTGTTCGAGTCATCGCTGTTAGCCGCTGCAGTATTTATTTCAAAATTCATATTTCATGCAGATTATCAATTAATCGCTTGGATGAGAAATTATGATGAAGCTGAAACTCCAATACTAAATGAAAAGACAATCTATTGGGCGAATATTTTGCATAGTTTCTTGAGCAATATGTTCTAGCTATTTTTAAGTCATCTCCAGTTTATTGGTTAGCATTTCAAGGAAAGACTTAAGGGCTTCTAATTTTTCTTGCAAATGTCTTTTATCAAGACCTGATATTCATCAATGTTGTTTTAGTCTGTTATTCAAACATTTCAAATCCTTCCATAGCAATGAGTAAGGTAATATTCAGCAATCATGATGTACATGATGTTCTTTAGAAATGCTAAGCTCGACTTCCCTATCACATGAAGCAGACTTTATCCTCATACCCTTTATTATTTTTAAATTAGCAATTTCTTTAGATTTAATATGTTCATCACAAAATACACACTTATCATAGGTTACTTCATTAATTATGTTTCTTTCAATGCAGTTCCTTAATTAAACCATAAGCACAGCGTTTTACGAATATTATGGTATACTCCAATGGTTAAAGAATATCTAATGATTATGATTACACTATGAACACTATAGACTGTCAGTCTCCACTATACTTCGCGAAAGTTAAACAAACGTGATATATGTAACACATATGTTAAGCTTGTTGCAATCCATCGTAAATAAAAGTCCTACATGAGCAGGGCAAGAGTTTAGAGAACTACTGCAACCCGCTAGCACGAAACCACAACTGATACTGATAACAATGTTACAATACTTGTCTAGGATCTATTTCCTCGTTGGATGACCGATGGCTGAGAGTCTATTTTTTCAATGATGGTGTTTTACTTCTTTTCTGTGGAGGAAAAAGAATAAACAATGTAAATATGAAAGTGTGTTAGCAACGCCACTCATTACACTCAAAATGATGATGAGGCAACACTCTACAAATAGATAGACCTACACCCATGCTCCATATTACTATATTTAGGTATTGAATGTACTCTATAGTTTTGTTTTTAGGGGCTCGGGAGACTATCACCCCCACCACGCACCTTCATGGAGTCTCCCTTAACAGAGCAGAACATACAAAAAACGGAAAACAATTAAAGGGGATTGCGGAATGGGTTTGGTCATGTCATTTGCCCGTAGTGATTTCTAGAGACCATGGAAAGCCAAATTCAGGATGGAGGAATCAAGAATTCAACGTGGATGCTTCGGAGTGCGATTCCTGTGTTTTACCACTTTACTACTTCAATCGGTGCTTCATGGTGCTAGAAATAATTTTTTTTGACAAATAATTCAATATTACATATGTACTGTTAGTTAAGCACTTTTATTAATTTCTAAAATGTTTTCTTGGACTAATCCCAGGAAAATGAATAGAATGTATTCCTTGAGTTTAGATAATGTTTTTATATATTACAGGGAATTGTAAGGCATTTAATTTTTTCTCGTCATATTTTTGGTCCTAAGATACAAAGTTCTTTAATTATTAATTTTTATAAATTATTTAGGGCATGTTAACGAGTAACCTCGGGAAAATAAAATTTCTGGGTGGATTTTTGGATATATAAAAGGAAGTTTCGTGTTCTTCAATAATTCTTTTCGCAATTTTGGTTGTAAGAGATGCCGTTTTCGAATAATACATTTTTCAAAATTTTTTTCTGGGATAAATCTTGGGAGAAAAAGTAGAAATTATGAATGGATTTATGCTAACATTGGAAATATTATAGGAAATTTTGTGCTCTTTAATTTTTGTCTTTGCATTTTTGGTCGTAAGACACGTCGTTCTCGAATGATTAATTTTTAAAATACTTTTTAAAGACCCATCCCGGAAAAATAATTAGAATTTATTGGTGAATTTATGTTAATTTCGGATATGTTACAGGACATTCTGTGTTCTTTAACTTTTGTCTTCATGTTCTTGTTGACTTATTAATTTTCTTAGCATTTTTGCGGGACAAATCCCAGGAAAAGAGTGGGAAAAGTTGAGTAGATTTCGGTTGATTTTGGATATGATAATCTGGAATTTTTTTTGCGAACTTTGATGTAAAACAAACCTTTTATTGCAATTTTTCATAAATATACCACATTTTTTCATAAAATTACAGGACTACATGAAAAAATGGCTTGTTCATTGTGCCGCTAAAAATACTCGTTTGGACGCAGGTAGACTCTACATTTCTAGTTAGAAATTATATTTGTTTTATTGAATCACAGCATTGTTCAGGTCTTAGTTATACCAGTTCTTGAGCGCACGGATGCGTAAGACAGTAGACATGTAACCTACGGTCAGTTCAACGATCTGATGAGTTGGGATACATAATTTTATGAACTTGTTACAAATCACAGTCAAACTTCCATTTATAAAAGAAAACCATATGTTGTTGTGTATTCTAAGACATAGACTACACAAAAATTCTAATTCACATATAGTCCTTACTGCTTAGTATTTAGTTAGAAATAATTATTGCCAAACATAATATAGTAATATACATGTCAGTGTAGCAAAAAAAAAATGAAACTTAATATGGTAGTCTACATGTCTATGTAACTGAATACTAAAAAATTTTCTTTAGCAAAAATGCAATTGATATTTAAAACAATAGCTATTACGAAATTCTGCTGTTCGTTTTGTCGAGATCATCTTACTGTGAGTGGTATTTTTATTATTATTCTAAGGGACTAATGCCAATAATAATCATAAATAAAACTCAGTGAGAAAAGCAATCTTCAGATTAATATACTGTTCCTCTTTGTCAGTCTTTAATTAATCAATGCAAGAAACATCGTTCAGGTAGATGTTTGAAGAAGGTATCTTTGGTGTAAGGTATTGAACATTTGAACGTAAGCTTTGTCGAGTTACTAAACATTTATACTGTTGTTATATGACATGACGGTGAATTTCCACTGTCGTGACAACATGTACAGACAGCAACTTGGACTCTTGGAGCAGTGAAGAGAGCAGCACAGGCATTTTTTGTATGCCTATATTTTATTGATACACTGTGTTTCAATATTTTCGTAGATTTTAAGTCCGAATTGAAGAGTGTTAGATTTTATGTCCGAATTCTAGAGTGTTAGTGAGAGTTTTTTTTCTGGTGCAGACCGAAGGCAACTAATAAAGTTGCCCCCCCCCCCCCTTTTAAGTGAAAACCTTCCGCCGCCCCTGCTCTCCCGCAAACTCAAAGTAGTTAGATAAAGCCAGATTGTATGAACAGACCAACAAAATGCTACAAGCATATGCAATATGTTGGTTTATGGTAGTTGTATTACTTGTCTCATTACTGGGCAGGCAAGTGGACAAGGGTTTCAAAAATGTCTCTGTATCGCAATAGGCGATGAAACCCAATCTCTGGTGTTTGCTGTAATCATTAAATTCCAAGTACTTCTCTTTCCCAGTGGGGTAAGTACTGCGAACAGCTTCTCCTCACTAACAAAGTACTGGAGACAATGATCGCAAGTAATTTTTTTGTTCTGCTTATTTCCCTACTCACTGCCAACCAGATGTGACAACTTTCTAATTGAAAAAAAAAAATGAAAATGCATGGCATTACCACTAGCATGAATGGATAATACATTTACATGACGAGAATGGTGAACAGGAGTAATACACATTGATACTATTACTCTTTCCTTATCATAGGCTTCGTCAATTATATTACTGCTTTTGTCGACTATACAGTAGATATTAACAGAAATAAAATTGTTCTCCTACGATTTTCCATTGTCCTGTATTACTACAGGGTCTGACAGACCTTTAGTGTCCAAAGCCTTGTAAGGATTTGGATATGAAGATTATCTGTCAACATGTTTTGATGCAGGAAACAAACCTGCTATAACGGTGTAGTGGAAACACAGTCCCTCAGGACACCGTACATTATTGCACGCAAGGCAATTGGCAATGAACCTGGGCAACTTAGTGTGCATGGTACCGAGGGTGAATGCCCTATATTGCGAAATATGGGTATCCATATGTGATATTAGTTACAATGCACAGCCACTGATTTGTGCATTAAACTCCTTAAGTTGATTGGTCAGATAAGTCTTAAATGTTTCATTTAAAATTCGCCAACATCGGACGAATGCAGGATGGGAAGAGATTTACTTTGAAAGTAAAATGTCTCCATAGTGCCTTCCTCTGTCGCGAAGGACAATGAATATTTGCATGCTATGGTGATGCTAAGCATTATAAGCCAGGGTGAAACCATTATTAATACCAGAAGACGGTCCCTGCACCTCATAAAAAATTGTTCAAAATCTGCATCAGTATTATCCCTATTGTAAAGCTTCCGCATGTCACTTAATCTGCTAGCGAACTCCATGGCCAATAGCTCATACTGCAGTTCAGGCAATAAACTTGGTAATTGTTACATATTGTTTATCAAGCTTTACATAATACACTGATGCAACAAAAGTTAATAAAAGTAGAGATATAATAATATAACTGTATAAATAAATTCAGATACATGCATAAATAACACTTTTACAGCCATCATCTGAAAAAAAAATACAGTATCAAAATGGCATGGTTGTTATTTGAATAAATGGTCATAATCTGAAAAGAAAACTATATATAATGCTGAAAATATGAGTGTTTGCAGGATATCCTCCATACCCAGTTGCAGGTAACCCTTTGAATCTGAAAAAAAGTCACATATTGGCATAAAAATCAAAATTAAAATCGTACCCAGAACTGAAAAAGGATCGCTTCGGTCCAACTAGCTCGTCCTCGTACACACTCGCATGAATGATATGTAAATAACGTCATATTATTTACATACCATTCACATACAGCTTTATAACACAAATAAAATTTCGCACCAACATATAAATAATGTACTATAACATTGTTTCAGTACACTATACACAATTACTCAAACATTGTTATAATACATTATCTAAATACCACTTATGCATGCATTCAACATTACACAAAGAACAAACCCAGCCAATGAAAGACTGCCTACATAAGTTTACTGGATACATTACCTCTAAGATTTAGTAGAATGGGCACCCGAACGTTTCTTGCATGTCTACAGTATTCTTATTATTGACATACTGCTCTAACCACGATTTTTGATGTGCCCTAAAAAAACATTCGCTCATAAATATCTACAAATTAAGTCGTCAACTATATATTGTACACGGTCGTACAAGACCACTCCTTCCTCCCACAATAAACTGTGTAAGTTTTTAGTAAACCGAATGTTAGTTTTATATTTTGATTCCAACGATTCCCATGAATAGGAAGGTAGGAAGCTTGACGATTCAAAGTTCCCATCCATATATCCTACAGACAATGTCTTCACATCATCAGCATCGTTCGCACGAAACTCTTGTATGTTGCAAAACATATTTAAATGTACAGAATACTTCCTGACAGTATAAACTTGACGAATTCCAATCTATGCTACCTTCCTCGACAGTTGCAAGCTATACTACCTTCCTATCGATACTGTATCTTGTTTGTAAAGCTCTCACTATTTATACTCTCTCGGAAACCTTGGGCGTGGTCGTTTCTGCACATTGTGCAGCATGGTTACAATTTTTATGTGTTAATAAGAAAAAACATGTCACGTTGCAGCAGCGTACGTCTAATTATGACAGCATACGAGGTAACAACAAGGTCACCCAGTAAATGGGGAGACACAGAAAGGAAAAAGGGGGCATATTTGCTTGTAAATTAACTATCGTCCATAACAGTTGCAGCACAGAAATCTCCTCCTATATGTTGTACATAGAGACAGTAAAGATACGGAATCATGCAGAACATTACAGTGTCGAACAGCATATCTAGTGAAGCGACTGTGATTGTAACCATTCCAACACCGAGTGATATGATTGCATAGGGGCCGATACCAGCGCCAAACAATATGTAGACACCGTAGTCATCGACATCGAGGCCAAATACCGAGGGTCCCAGGTATCCGATGGATTTCGAAGAACCTTGTTCAGGACCAGCATATCAAATGGAGTACTTCACACCAGGGCCTGTATATACGCCAGGGCGCTTTACACCAGGAACTGCATATATGCAGGGACCAGTATACATGACAGTACCACGAGGTGGTAATACACCAGGACCTCATATACTAATAAATTATGTGTTGGGAGAACCACCACAAGGCCCTGGTGTAGGGCCACAAATACGAAACTACATGTTGGGAGGACCAACACTACAAGGCTCTAGACCAGGGCAACCTGTACTACAAGATGCATCAAATCAGAGAGAACCTGCACATGATCCAAGACAGCATGTATTTGTACAGAAGACCAACCAAGCTTTAGACCTTAGTAAAGCAGCACCAGAAAACAATCCACGTTTCAGACTATCGACACCAACAGGTCCTGTAGAGCCATGGCTGGAAAAATATAAAATTGTTGGAAAGTATTATATTTCTAAATTAGATAAACGAATAAAACATTCAGAACACAAAATTATAAAATTGGGGGAAAAAATAGAAAAATGTAAATAATATTGTACTCATGTCTGTAAATAATAATTTTTAAAATCTGTACAGTGTTTTTTTAAATCCGCAATGTACACAGTTTCCCAGCTGTACCTGCCTATCAGTTCATACATTTCCAATTTCATTGCGTATAAGGAATCGTTCCTTCCTCCCACAATAAAAAATTGACTTTTTTTTTGTCATCCATCTATTTGAATATTTATCTTTCTTACTCAAACAGTCCCACGGACAGGGAGGAAGGAATGTTCGAGTTTCCGTTTTACCGTCCGAATAAGTTATTGTAAACTTTTTCACGACAAAACTCTCGTTACCATAGAATCCATGCACACCAAAGAACATGATGCCTGTTCGTTTACAAGTCCCATAATGTGACTACAGATACTAAGCTTCCTTATTTATACTACAGAATTTGGCCGCACTAAATTTTCCTCTAACAAAAGTAAAGGTCGTCTTCAAAAATGGAAAGTTGAAAAGTGAAGGCCTGTCTTCAAAAATGGAGGTCACCTCACTTTCACTTCCCAAATTTGAACATTTTCCTTTCACTTCACAATTTTGAAAGTTTTCCTTTCACTTCCCAAATTTGAAAGCCACACCCTTCCCCTTTTTGACACGGCCATCTTTGTGTATATAAATTCTACTTACGGCACTATAGCTTCAATATTTTAGTTTTCGTACACTTGACAACTGTGTCTTAGCATTGTTTAAAATGGCTAAATATCTTACATTTAAAGAAGAGAAAATAGGCCGTCGATCTCGCAGTTTTTACTTTAGAAAAGGTAATCGGCACAATTTTTTGACCTGGAGAAGAAGACTACGAAATATTTTTTCGGCGGTTTTTAATACAAGAAACAATAATCAACTATACCATTTCAGAAACAGAAATCCATCACGCAACGAACCACCTACAGAAGATGAAGAAACGGACGATCTTCTTCGTAAAGAAACTGACGAGCGACAAAAATCTTCAACACCTCCGCCCTAAGAGAAACGCCTACTTCGGTCACAAGTGAGTGATTTAGAACAGAAATTTAGGAAAATTGTTTTGGAGAAATGAACATAATGACTATAATGTAACATCCAAAAATTAATATATAAACCCTACACTTTTGCTTCAATATTTTAGTTTTCATTTATACACTCTCGACAACTGTGTATTTGGCATTATGACTAAATATTTTACATTGAAAGCAGAAAACGTAGGCAGTCCATTTCATCGCAGTTTGACCTTGAGAAGCAGACTACGAATTTTTTTTTCGAGAAACAGCAATTAGTTGTACACAAAACCAGAAATACGTTACACATTTTACCAACAAACAAAGAACTGGAAGCTTCGGATTTCAACGAACCATCTACAGAAGATGAAGAAACTAGCTACCTTCCTCATGAAAAAACTAACGACCGACAAAACCCCTCCACCCCAGTGAGTGACTTCGAACAGAACAGATTGTTTTGTAAAAATGAGAAAATATGTAACTATATATATATATATATATATATATATATATATATATATATATATATATATATATATATATGTAAATATTAAGTTCTTTTATTTTTTGTAGTTAAATTTGGTCAAGCTAAAATGGAAGAGAACGTGGTTGAATTTTTTTAAGTGGTGGGCCATAATGGTATACTTTTAAACATTCAGTTTTATGGGGTTCACTATAAATGAACATTGTGTTTGAATTTGAAAAGAGACACTATAATCCATAGCTTTCAGAAATTCAATTCTGGTTCAAAGAAATAGGGTTCACTACAAACGAACACGTAAAACATTTTACATTTGGTCAAGCCGAAATGGAAGTGAACGTAGTTGAATTTGAAAAGGACACCATAATATCTGTAACTTTCAAAAATTCATTTTAGCCACAACATTTCACAAAAACTATGTGCTGCAAATAAAATTAAATTACACACATACACAATTTACTCACTGAAAAATAACTATTTGGTAAAGAAAAAAAAAATCATTCGTTGGTAGTCCACTGAAGAAGAAAAAAAAAAAGTCAAATTACACACATATACACCTCGTTCGTACGGTCACCTACTGAAAAAAATAAAATGCAAATGCCTGAATTTTGCTGGAGTTATTTTGGGCTGGATGTACATGGTGGCAGCATACATTAGGAACGAGTGTAGCCGCTCTCGGTAGGGATGATGCCTTTTCCAGATGTACTCAGCGAGATATCCTTCCCAAAACTGCTTCCGTTTCTCTCGATGGTTTGAGTGTGAACGAACATCTCTTCGCCAGCCAGTCGGTCGATGTTGCGACAATGTACGACTCCCTTTTCACTGCAGGCAAATTCCTTTTTGTGATTTACTTGCAGGTGACGGTAACTATATGCATCGAGTGACTTGTAAACATGCCAGCAATCGTAAATGATGGTGTTACCCGGTCTCACTCATTCTCTTATGACATTGGTAGGTCTTCTGCTGACTGGCACCAAGAAGAAATTCGATGGATCATGGCACTGAGCTCTGCCGAAAACCGACTTGAGTACAGAGGAGACCGCAATTGTCAACATCGCTGAGTGTGTTTGGTCGTTCAACAGCATTTCTGACTCATATTCTGGGGATCGCAGGTTTGATCTTGATTGGTCGCACTGGAGACGGTTCATCAAAAATGGACGCTGATCACCATTTGTCACTACAAATGTGTTTACATGTTTAAAGATACTAACTTGCATTGCCTTGCCTTGAATTATTCTAGGGTTGTGTTATTACTATTATTGAATAGCGAGTCATGGCAAGTTGGATGATTTCTAATGCCTGGCACCATTTTTTCAGGAATGTAAATAGTTCCTATAAAGTGGGTAATTCAGAGGATGTGCGATTTCATGTGCCCATTACTTTCGTGTATTAATGTCTCTGTGATTTAGTAAAAATGTTTATAAGTAGTATTGCATGGACAGGTGTACTAATTGGTATGCTAACTAAGGCATTTTAATTACATCTGACAAGACTGACGAGCTGTTGCAGTCGTGGATCCGACTATTTGCAGACCTTAGGAGGTACCAATAGTTCTTTCATATTTTGCTACAGTTAGCTTGGGCTTGTTATAGCGCTGGTTTACCACTTGCCAGGCTACTGAAAATTTGTCACTTTAGATGGGGAGATTTTGCAGCAATTCATGGGCTTTGCCCTTCAAAGACGATATAAAATATTGAAGTTTCTGTATATCTGTAAGAAATTAGTTGCCAACAATCAACCCCTTGAATGTGTCCGTGAAGTGAATCCATGTTGTGAAGTTTCCGGAATTTGTGTGTATATTTGCTGTTGGGAGTGGCAAATAGCTATAATTTGATGTGGGAGTCCGCTGATTCGTTTTCCCATAACTTTAGTCAATTTAAGCTTTCAGTTTTGTCTATAGTGTTTCCAAGTGAGCATAATTTCGATAAAATATGTTTTCAACTCCAGCTCTCTGTTCAATGGGGTCAGTATCTCCATCATCCAATTCTAAGTTAAATTGGACTTAATCAAAACGCGACCACAAATCAGGAAATGCAGCCAACCTACTTCGTATTTCGCCAATATTCTGAGATTCGCTGTAGGAAATCTGATTCCCACTGTCTGTCAAAATATATGCGTTTGTGTGAGAGGGCAGGGATGTGATAGGCTTTGAAACAGCTGTAACGAATAACTAAAAAGAGGACTAATCGCGTTCACCAACAAAAATTCCCGTTAATGTAAATACTAGATTTTACCGCCCGCGATCAACATATAAAAATATTTTTTATAAATGGTTTCCTGCTACTAAAAACTAACAACTTTTTGCTATAGCCATTAATGTTTCCATTATTTTCTTATTTTGCAATTCTTTCAAAAATTATTTCCATGTCCTATATTACTTTGAGCGTGAAAATATGGCTGTAGTTACATCAAGGCATTAAAATATGTTGTTTGCTTATTAATACAGTAAATAATACAGCACGTGAAACTTTAGCACCAAAAATATGGTGGGTTAGACAGATTTACACAATACAAGATATTAGTCATTTGAGATGTACGATAGCAGACGATGATGGCCAAGGTAAGATGGTGGATGAGGATGATTGATGTGCGTGTAATTGATGTATTATTTATGCGCTCATATTTTGCATATGATGTATGATGGAGGTGAATTTAATATTAGCATGGGTTAAAATATATGAATAACACTTATGTAATGTATACACTTTATCTTTATTTTACAGACTTGATGTAAAATAATATGTATTAATATTTAAAACACGCTCAACTTATTCTTCATTCGAGAAAAAACCAATTTGGTGTATATTTTAGTAGAACAATTCCTGCTGTGAGCATTCAAGCCACACTTATTCACATATACCAGAATGCAGTTATCACATGGGTAGGTCTTGTAGGCGATGGAAAATGGGCAGTTAATATCTTCATGTCGTTTGAGACTGGGGTTGTTAGCGAATTTCTTGCAGCAATACTTGCACTTGCTTTCCGATGAACGACAAACATTGCCTTTGCACCTATTGTTATGTCTATACAAGCTATCACTGCGGGTAAACACCATGTCAGTTATCACATCGGTAAGTCTTGTAGTCGATGTCGAGTGGACAGTTAATATCTTCATGTTGACTGCCACTAGACGAGATAATAAATTTCTTATCGCAATAATTGCACTCACTTACTGATAAACAACATGCATTGTCTTTGCACTTCTTGTTATGTCTATATAGGTTATCACTAAGGGTAAACATGGCATCGCAGTTTTCGCCGTAGTATGTCTCGTATGCTGGGCTGAACACACAATGGCTACTTTCATATTGGCATGCATTACAGCTTTAACTAATAGTACATATTTCCATAGTAGTAATATTGTTTTTCCATAAAGCTTGTAGCGACTCTTCAGGGTCCCTTTCTGTTGGCGATGCTGATGGTGTTGCAGATGGCAAGTCTCCAACCATTGATTCCGTCTTCATATTGTTACAGAATACACGATAGCAAAATATATATGTAGTCGTAACAATCTGCTTTCCACCACCACACTCGCCAGTTAAATTACATCTATTTTACATTATACTCGCTTGTATAATGTTCACACAGCATGCTAGTTTGCATAGCCCATCTCGGTTTGCCTCAGTAGATCACTGCTGACTATGTGGTCCAAACATCAACATGTTTGCTGGGCTCAAATATGTAGCCATATCAGGTCGATCACTATCTAGTATGAGAAGTTGACAAATCGACCACTTATCTTTGTTACACTTGTTCGTCTTTCATTGTTGGAGTTGTTTGTTTTCATTTTACTGCTGCTTCTGCCTCTCCCGATTTATCTTACACAGGCTCCTGAAATGTGGTGTGTGTGTAACGTTAGCACTACCTTGAAAATACTCTAGGTATAGAAGGCAGCCAATTCGATCGCTCACAACATTACCAGGGCCTGCATCGTGTTTCACAACAGTAGGTATTGAAGGAAATAAAAGTGTAGTAGATATTTATTATGGGAAGTGCGAGCCATATGGAACCTACAAAAGTTATAAACAGTATACATGTTTCACTAACATGTAAAGTGAAAAAAGCAAGAGGTTACAACTAGTTAGGAGGGTGAGAACGCAATGAGGCATACAAAACTCTGGTATTGTGAAAACTATACTGTAATGTACATATTCAACTGCAAAATTGGGACCACATTGCTGAAGATACGGGATACCTGAATATGGGGCAGAAGAAATCCACATACGAACTCAGTTCTCTGGTTCAGAGGTATCTCGCAACATGCTCATCACAGAAGAACACACATGCAGACATGTAATGTGAACCTTTTACGAAGGAAGTAGTGCAGTCTAGCTACTTATTTTCTGAAGACCACAATTACTAGATTGGTACACTGCTCATGTTGGTTCCATTGCAAAGGAACCAGATATATTTTTGTCACCGAAGAGATAATTTCGATTATTGATGAACTCGGAGATAGAAGATTTATTGAATGAAATATTATGTTTTTGTACGAATGTGTTAAGAATAGGAATAAATGCATAACTCTTCCCCAATCACTGCAGGCACATACAGGCTTGGTATGATGTCATCACCAGATTGCATGTACCTAGGTTCAGGTATTTCCTGGACCTTATGTTTGTTGCATGATGTGATCGGTACTACCCAAATATATAAAACACAAGTCTAAATAGGCTATCATGTAATATTTTTTCCTGTCAAATGATAAGGCTTTCTATGAAATAGAACCTACAATACATTATTCCCAAGGTCGTTGCATGGTCTCCAGTGCTGTCTGGGTACACATGTTTTGGGATGACTCAAAAGCATATTACATACATAGTTGAAATGTATACTATATGTTGTTTTCTTACTCGTCCTTACAAAGTTCATACATTTCTGTTATTTCTATATAAATGATACATATTCGAAATATGTACATGCATATAATATTTAAAACTAAATAAATGATTACTTTGTACTATATAACTATAGTCATAACAGGAAGTTCATGTGTGACTCGGCTGGTCTGCCACCCTGCAGCCTGCCACATCTCTCTATCGACTAGTGTTATGTGCAATCCCGTCGACTAACCGAGACCAACAAGGTGCCTGTGCAGCCAGTAGACAACCTGGACTGCCTTACAGATTTCAAGATGTTAGTTGATCGAACGTTGGACGAGTCGTTTGCGTTCCACTGCTAGTTATGTGAGTGTTGGCTGTACTCTGAACGTGATTATTTATTTTCAATAGGTTCATAAGGAAATCGTTTGATATTCGGTTGTAGTAACCAGGATGGCCTGGGCTTGTCTAGCATCGTCTCACGCAGCATACAACACCTTTCGCTCGTATAATATGTGATTGCGATTCTTGGTAAGCACTAATAACTATTTCCATTTACCTTTTTATTTTTATATCTGTTTGCATCAGTCTATATCAGTGTTGTTCTTATCGCTCCTGTGCTTCTTGGATTCGGAAAATACCTTTTTTTTAGGCTAATGTCATATACAGCGCTGGATGCTCGCACAATATGCATGGGTTGGTAAATTCTTATAACTATTTGTTTTTATAATTATTTATCTATACTTGTTTACATCATTGTGTAACAAAGTCATCTCTCTTGTGCGGATAATTGTTTAAATGTATGTTGTTTTGTGGCAGACAGGCAAAATAACACATTCTGTAAAAGTCGTGTAATTTTAACTGCACTTGTTGAATTGTAGAGCTTTTTGAGGTTGGTCCTTGTGAACAGTCGATATTTTTCATGTCGCTGAGCATTCTAGATTTTACTGAAGTTCTCGGTACTATAGATACAGTGATGTCACTTTTATGGTCTATGTCTTGATCGGGTATATTTTATATATTATGACTCGATATGACATTTCACTCGACATGTAGTTGCATATATGTCAATCCTTTATTATTTGTTAAGTAACTGATTTTTCATGTAAAGGTAGTTTACTATTTCTTACATTCGTTTCCCCTAACAGTCATGTTAGTCTGCAGTGTTTATTTGTATTAACATGTACACATTTTGTTATAACCCATGACTATGTATGTCTTGTTAACAGAGCAATTGTATTATCCTTTATTTTTTCAATGTATGACTGGTTGTTAAGGGTTACCCAGAAAACGAGGCCTTGGGCTGCCAGCCCTTGTCTTGGGCTGATGATGTTTGTTTATATTACTATAAATATATTTAATAAACATTGATTTTTTTGCATATTGTTAGTTGTGTGTTATCCATGCTAACATTCATTTATGTACGTATAACATGCTGTAGCAGACTACGAGCATGGTGTGGTGGATGTTCGACAAGTGTGCATAAAACAACATTTATGTGTGCTATTTCAGGCCCCCTACAATAATACATGCTTTAGTAACTACTAACTATTAAAACATGCTTGTAACACAACTGTATGTATACATGCCTTTATTTTATTTTCATATGTGGTTGACTGTTACATGTTAGCTGAACTTAATTAAGATATGATGCCATACTATGCTTATAACAGGGCATAGGACCCTAATTATCATTATGGCATTGATTGCATCCAAAGATGGTACCAATAATATGAATATGACGGTCGTGGCTTTTGTCGATCCGAAATCACAAGCATATATGTTTATAAGTGGAATTAATGCATAATTGACCCTGCTGGCCTGTTCTATGTTGGGAGCAATACATGTGATTTAAATTTAATGACTATAACTTCAACTATGCTTATAAAGAGGTTATAACCTAATGGACGCTGCCACAAGTTTGATGTCAGGAGCTATGCATGTGATATGAATTAGCATCGATGGATGGGAGATGGTGGCCATCTGTGTTCATATGAGGGCTTAATGTGTAATAGACCCTTGTTCTGCTGCTTGTCGAAGGTGATGCTTACGGTATGAATTGGGTGACTATAGCTTTAGCGGATGGGAAATGGTGCTAAACTATGCTTACGTGAGGAATTAAGGCACATTAGTTCCCTGTGGTCCTTTTAGTCATTGGGCATCATGTCTATTATATGAATATTATATTGACTATTTTTTAAACAGCTTGGAAATTACAGCCAACTATTCTTATGCAAATGCTAATGGAGAAATTGTGTCTGTCGCCCTATACAGTATCGAGCATGATGCCTATGTTATTAATTTGATGACTATATCTTAAATGGATTGGTAATGTCAGCCATCTATTATTATAAATGTTCTCAAGGTATAATTGCTCTACCATCCTATTCGATATTAGGTGTGATGCATATAACTACATCTCAAACAGTTCGGAGATTATTCAATTATGCTTATATGTGGACTGAAAGCATACTTGACCATGTAGAATTTTTTGTCGCCAGGGGTGATGTATATGTTATGTATTTGGTGACTGTATTTTTAACATTTCGGAAATTACATCCAACTAGGTTTATAAGTGGTCTTATGGTTTACTTGACCCTGTGGATATTTTCGCCATAGGGTGTGATGCATATGGTATGCATTTTGTGGCAATATATCAAACTGTTTGGAAAAGGTGGCAAATTATGCTTATTAAGTGGCCTTGGCGAGTACCTTACCCTACCACCCTTTTCTTCATACTGTAGGTCTAATGATTCCTATGTTATGAATTATGTGGTTTTATCTTACACAGTTCGGAAATGGTGGTCAACTATGCTTATAAGTGGGCTTATGCCATACTTGACACTGCAATCCTTTTTGTCACCAGGGGTTATGCCTATGTTATGAATTTGGTGGCTATATTTTAAATGGTTCGGAAATGGTAGCCAACTATGCTTATACAAGGGCTTAATACATAATTGACTCAAACACCCTATTTTTCATTAGGGGTGATTATGTTATGAATTGAGTGACTATAACTTAAATGGTTCGGAAATAGTAGCCAACTATGCTTATAAGAGGGCTTAAGGTATAATCTACCACCCTATTCGACATCAGGGGTAATTCCAATGTTATGAATTTGGCCACTATATATTAAAAATTCGGAAATGGTGGCCAACTATGCTTATCAGAGGGCTTAAAACATGGTTATTTCTGCCACCGTGTTGCTCCATTCTAGCTGGCATGACTGCTAGTTTGATGGTGGGAATCTAAGATGGCAGGGGGACGAAGGCAAACTGGCAGAGTGATTGATGTGTGCACTATTAGAATAAGTACGATTAGTATATGAACAATTAGTGTATATGTGTGCGATTGGTATAGGTGTTCTTACTTTATGCATACTTGGCATAGGTAGTAGAATATATGCTTGTAACAAGGTAGGGCATGAAGTTGCATGATGGGGATATGACCTCGAACATTCTTCAGACAATTGTATGGTGCTGGTATGGAATGACAGAGCATGGATATCAGGGTGACCCCGTATTCCTTCATCCCCAAAATGAAGTCATTGATCCAAATTGCGGGGTTCTACTATTTTCGGTCTGAGTGACTCATAACATTTGGGTAAGGAATTTTTCTGTGTGTAATTTTAAGGGATTGGAGGAAAATTCGGGAAATGTTGAGGGGAGTTCTGGCGATTTTAATCGCTTTTGAGGGAAAAGGGAAATTTTGAGGGAAAAAGGTAAAGTAGGGAAATCCAATATGGTTGCCATGGCTCCCCAACTCCCAGCCCCTGCACCAGAACACACTATTTATAACTACTTGCATAAAACACGAACTGAAGTTGCTGCAGACTTGGAATGTGTATCTGTGTGATTAAGATCCTGTAAAATAAGTTTCTCTGTAAGATGTAAATGGGGAGTGCATACAAGATCTAAAATTTTGGTAAAACATTGATATCTTGGCCAGTACAGTGCGCGAAGCTGTGGCACAAAATTATTTGCAAGCTATTTTTTTTTAACTGGTCAGCCCCCAAATCCCACTATGCCAACGTGAGCTGCTCCACAGTTGTATGAGCCCTCCAGCATGCTTGTTAGTAGCTAAGGCGGGTGGCGAATGGGATGAGTCTCAGGACAAGTTCTAAATGCCTTAGGTCGGGTTTATTATGATTAAAATAGCGGCGTATCCATCGCGGCTATAGTAGGGCTGTCTGGTGCCATGGCCATAATTGTAGCCGTGGACACGCCCCTAAGGAAGAAAGGTCGATATAAACAGGCACAGCAAACCAGGCAAAGCGGAGAGGGCCATGGAAAATATGTGCGACAGTCGCATAGGATAAATGTAAATTCCTTTGACTAGATTAGGGTTGGATAAATAAGGGTAAATTGTTAGGTAGCGAAGACAGACTTTTGCGGGTTTGGTACGGGGTGATATGAAATGAGCGTGCTTCTGGGATGTAACCATGGTAGCGCTATGCGGGCCTGGTGGATGGAGACAGAACTGAGCAACACACTCGATAAATGCCAGACATCTCTCAGTTACATAGGAAAGAATATTAGTATGTTACAGGCAAATTAGAAAATAAAATCAAGAAATTATAATTAGTGGTAATGTGTTGATCACGTTGCGCGTGACCTCACTTTCGGCTATGTGTGTGTGTGGTATATGAGTATAATTGTGTGGTTGTAAGTGTAGGTGTGCCGTTTCACAACTCCCACCAGCTGCTGCAGAGAGCTTCACGAAGCCTGACGCCTTAGGATCGGCAGAGGCTAAGGACCGCCGAACAACCCGCCGCCGCTTATCATCTCTGTGGCTTGGCCCTTCAGCACGGGGGAAGTACAGGTCTCTGGGGGTGCTTGTCTTCCCAGGCGGCAATCAGTAGCAAGGTCTGGGTTAGAGGCCGCTATATGCTGTTCACGGTAAAATGAGCACTTTTGAAAGCCCTGCTTCAGATCTACTTGTATGCCCGCTGTGTAGTCTTTCGCCTTATGTAAAATTAACATTGCCATAAGCCTCATCACTTTATTCATGCGTCGGTCGAGTGAAGCTGTGAAATTATAAGAAAAGGAACTATTTTACAAATCTCTGCTGATTCTTACACTTCGGAAAAAAAAAAAAAAAAAGAAAAAAAAAACGAAATAAATAACTTAAGTTTAAACAAATGGTTACCTTACACTGTTTATTCGAAGTTAAAATATGGAACTACTTTCCCTCCATCATTACCAACTTTACTGGGCGCATGTAGTCAGTGCACCCGTTAAAATATATGCAGGTAGGAGAGGTGACAGTTCTCTAAGGTTGATTTCAAAAGTGCTCACTTTATCATGAACAACCTTTAGTTAACCCCGCCCAGGCCTTTCTTCATAATGGCAGTTTACTCGACGTACGCGGTGTCCGCACGCCTGGTATCTGGTTCTCATTGTGCAGGCTATTTTTTTCTAACTGCCCTATAACTAAGTGTTAGGTGGAAGCCCGGTGGGTAGGATGGGGGCTAATTTCGTCTCAGGGCGAATCCCTTACGCTTACAAGGGAAGGAAATCATGCAAGGAGACATGCATCGCGGCAGAGAAGGATAATGGGCAGCCGTGGCCAGCGATTGGGGCCACGACCACCTCCCTAAGTGTACTTATAGCTAAGTTATAAGAGACTGGAAAAAACCGGCAAGGGAGCCGTAAAAACCCAGTTGACGGGATAGAATTCAAAATATTAAATGCATTAATCATAAATGCCAACGGGAGACAGAGGTTGGATAGCATTCTTTATTAGTAGAGATGAAAGACTAGGAGACAGGGGGGACTTCATTTGGAATTCTTCAATTTTACGCTGACTTTAACAAGTGCGATGCAAGTATCACTGGGAAGGAAAGTGGCACTATTGCGTCGTGCCCTCCGGTTTGCCAGTAGAACCTGAAACTAAAAAGAAATGGAAGTGAGCTGCCAGCGGGTGTCAGCATTGCCGACGCCCACTGGTTTTAACGCGATCCGGAAGAGACATTTGTAGGCTTGCATCAGCAGAGGCACTCTGGGGCGGTAGCACTGTGTGGCAGTCAGACGGGACCGAACCGACGGCAGTGCGTTTATAATGTAAAAAAGTTTTTGCAACTATTACTAAGAATTTTTTATTTTATTTTATAAATGTTTGTAAGAGAATAACAATTTCTCTTGTAAAATTATTCGTTTGTAAAACTACAAGAACCGTGTTTGTAGTTTTTACGGTCCCTGTCCATGAGCTCAAGCAAAATGGTAGGCAAAAGAAATGTATTGCAAGATTGAATAAAGTAAAACAGTTGAAACAAATCACATGCTCATAATTAAAAAAAAAAAAAACGTGATGCTATTACTCGCTAACTGTTAATATATATGTTTCGTATATTCAGAGAATTCTTATGAGTTTTCAATCTGGCAACAGAATAAATTCACTAATATTTTGTACGTATTTGCTATGTATAGCTACTTAGTACAACAATAAGTTAACCTTGTAAGTGAACTTGGTCTTGCGGTAAACGTCGGGGGATAATACTGCAAGGGGCGTGGGTACTAGTCCACGTGCTGATCACGTTTATTTTGGCAAATTGAAATTTTCTTTTGAATTAGTTTTTTTTTTTTTTTTTACATTTGCTGTTATTATTTCATCGTATTTGTTTTCTAGAAGAAAAAATATGCCCTCTTCTTAATAACGGCAGTTGTATTACAAGCCTATATTTTGAAATATTATAAATATATATATTTTTTAATGAAAACTGATTGTTGTTCTACAAAGAATTTTCTTGGCAACTAGGTTTTGCAAGTATTTTCCTTGCAAAAGTCCAAACAAAAAAATTACAGTGCACAGTTCACCTAGAATTATTGTGTTTATTAATACTGATACTGTTTTGAGCGGTACTAGCAAACTTGTGAGAATGTAAAGGAGTGCACCCTCAACTCAAGAAAATTGCGCTTAGACATTTACGGGGACCTGTACAACAAACGACTGGCATAGGACTCGCATGTCTACAATTTGGGACCGACAGTAACTTTCAGTAATGTCGATTTACAACATACACCCTCACTGGCATTTATAAGGTGTTTGGTGGCAACATTGATATGAAATACGTCTTCCAGAGAAAAAGGGACCGCAATTACACTAACAGTTATCACATCCGATGAGTATTCTAAAAGATGTATCTGACGCCCAACTTACGTGAGCAGTTAGTTCTCTTACAAATGGCGTTGCTGACTGCATACGTCGAGGTGAGATTTTCATTATAGGCAGTTCACGATAAAGTGAGCACTTTTGAAATCAACCTTAGAAAAAGTCACTGCTCCTACCTGCATATATTTTAACAGCCGTCCTAAGTGAGATGTGCCGAGTAAAGTTTGTAACGATGGAGGGAGTAGTTCCATGTCTTAATGTTAAATTGTAGTGTTGGGTAACAATTTGCGCTAACATAAATTATGTCTTTCGCTTTCTGTTTTTTTTTTAATGCACACAAATTTGCAGATTTGTAAATTATTTACTTTTCTGCGACGCATGAATAAAGTGATGAGGACCACGTCAGAGTTAATTTTACATTACGCGGATGAATACACAACATGCTTACAAGTAGATCTTACGCAAGTCTTTCAGAAGAGCTCAATTTATCGCGAACAACATTGAATTATTCTTACTGTCTAGCAAATGACAAACATTTCTTGGGCGAGATTAATTTAATGCCATAATAAGTGAATTAACTCCTCTTTTATATTAACGGTGTTTCATGACAGTGAGGACTTGTTTCAGCTCTACCAAGCTCTTGGGGCCATGGTAGTGTAGCGGTTAAACGATTCACCTCCCACCTAGGCGAATAGGGTTATATGCCCGGATTTTTGTATGTGGGATTCGTGTCGGATTTCCCGTTTCCCCAACACGTGCACTTTGAATCTGCTCCATACCTTCCTCGTTTCACACTCATCGGCTCTCAGGACCTTGATGTTACGAGCCGCCCAGATCCCTCCAAGCTCCCGTATATAAGAAACGACGTTTGTGCCGACACTAAATCCAGTATTTGATTGTTTTAAAATCACTGTAATTCAAGTTATTTCTTCGTGGCATTTTGACGTGACGTCTTACGACTCAGCCTCTTATATTCAGAAAGTGAGCGTCACGAAACGTTGCTCTCGGGTCCGTGGCAATTACTCGTTGAGAATGATCAGTACGCAATGTAAATGTACTATAGTATAGGTTGGTTCTTTGGCTTCGTGCTTCATAAACAAACGTATCGTACTGACGTCATCAGGCCGCGGTGAGAGCTGCGCTGCGAACCTCTGTTTTCGAGCAGTATATAGTAGGCTAAGACCGCTGTAGCGACCGAACGGCTCATCCAATCGGAGAATTCTGGTGTCAGTTTGTGCGTAAAAATTAAGAGTAACTAAAAACATAACGAAGAATCATAAATAATAAACACTCATCGCTGCTGAAACCCTTCGTTTCATACCATACTTCTCGTACCATCGCCCAATACTCAGTCGTTGGTAAACCGCCGCCGTACTCCCGTTGCGTGCTAATAACAAATAAATTGGTTTAAACAAACCCACATGGTCTATCATTTTTTTCCCGTCTCACCGCCCATAGACGTTGTCACGTAAAAATATCTATGGACGTGCAGACGACACAGCCCACGTCATTTAATACGATTACCAGTTCAAAATTCATCACTTGGAAAGGGCGAGGCGACTTTTCCGCGAAAATTTTTGTTGCGGAATGTCTATGTCGGCGGGATGAGGTACTTGTGTGAGAATCTCGGTGAACTACATGTGCAAGGCCTTCTTGAGAAGCGAGGCAGGTCCTGCAATCACGGCCGTTTCGAAGAGTCCCGTCAAATAAATTCGTCGTGACTATGTGGTGGACAATGGTGCATATACCATTGATGAGCGAGTTATTTTGTCGCAGACCACAGCCTTAAACTGACTATTGCAAACACTTCACTGTAATTCGACAAACAGGCTATTCAATCATGTCGCGCGTGTCTACGAATACGAGTTGAAGCGGGACATAAAATTCTGTTTCGTCTTTATCGAATCAATCCTCGCATAGAAGTTATGAGCAATTAACACCGTGAAAAATAATACCCGTATATTTGTTCCGATAAAAAGTAGTTTCCACTTAACAGTTAGGCCTTCAGAGCTGGAAGTCAACAAATCGGGGTAATTCCGATCAAGACATTGGGCGCTATTCCGATCATAATGAAAAACGCATTTCTGTGCACAACAGAAGAGGAATGGGCCGTAGTTGCCTCCAAATCTTAATAGCTGTTAGTTGTTATTGTTTCATAGCCACATAAACTCAACTTACAAAGAAAAGGGTATGCTTGGTGTTTCAAGGTCAGTCCAGGCGATAAACATTATGTTAGTGTCTCCTAGCTGTCGCCCTTCCGGCAGTAGCGATGTTTATCTGTTTGACGGGCGCATTCCTAGTGACTAATGTTTCGCTGCTGCTGATAATACCATGGCAGGTCGCACCATATATCGTTCCACAGACAGCTGGCTGGTCGCACTCAGTATATGCCTGATTACCATTAACATTTCCTATTCAGTAGTTACAAGAACAAATGCATCGTCCATTCATAAAATATAAGACGAGAAGCATAAAATAATACAACAATTTGAGGATTGGTCAGCATACTGTTAAAACACTCAGCATCCCTGTAGGGCCTATTCTGTAGAGTTTTCAACTCTTGTCAATGTGTGTTTGGAATTACAATAACACTATCCAAATGTTTTCTGTGGGGACCTTATTGGCAGGAGATTTATCACTATGCACATCCATTTATATTTGTTTATTAATTTGTCCAACCTTCATTTGTACATCATACCCCTTCTGGAATATAAGGCAAAGGCAATAGAAATCCATGCAACCCAAATTATTAGGCTGGACATATAATCTCATGCAATGTTTACCTATTCTTTAATGTATTTTACAAGAGCCTTAATTGTGATGAAGAAATTATGATTGCAAATCAACATAAACCGATGCCTTTATGAATTTCAGATGGTAAGAAACTAAAAACGAAAAAACACTACCCTTTTGTGGTCCGAGGAGTCGATGTCGCAGGCTATAAGCAGCATCCTCGGCGGGGATACAACCATCAGAGCAGCTGCTAGCTTACATCAGATACCATTTACCACACTTCAAAATAAGATCCAAAAAGTAAAACTACATCAGTCACTTGGAGCCAAGGGGAAAGAATATGAACATCGAGTAGTTCATCCATCTGCACTTAATGCTGAGGAAGAAGAGGAACTGTGTGAGAGACTGCTTAACTTGTCGATGAGAGGCATTGGTTTGACTACCATTCAGGCAAGAAATGCAGTGTACGTGTGCTCGGAAGCGAAAAGTCTCGGAGTTCCCTGGAATAATTCCGAAAAATTAGCAGGTAAAGATTGGCTTGCTGGGTTCATGGGCAGACATCCTCAACTATCTTTGAGAAAACCGGAAGGTTTATCACGAATGAGGGCAGCTGCCATGAACGAAAAAGACTTTAGCAATTTTTATGAGCTCTATGGAAATTTAACAGCTGAACTAGGACTCGGCGAGAAGCCAGAGAGAATTTTCAATGTGGAGGAGTCAGGGTTTCCTTTGAACAACAAACCATCGAAAATAATTTGCGAAAAAGGACAAAGAGAAATTATCAAACTGACTAGAACGTGGCGAAAATGTGTCAGTAGAGGCTTGTTTCAGAGCTAGTGGGGTATACATCCCACCGTTCGTGATACTCAAGGGTGTGCGGTATCGGGAGTCATACTGTGCGAATTTGCAATCTGGCTCTGTAGCAGCAATGTCTGAATCTGGTTACATAAATTAGGACTTGTTCCTCAAATGGTTGCAACATTTTCAGGAACACCGACTCCCAGGGAAGTGCCTACTTAATTCGGATGTTCATGCATCGCATTGTTCACTTAAAAGTCTGAATTTCTGTACAGCCAATGAGATTGAACTTCTCTCTTTGCCACCCCATACCACACACGTTCTTCGATAGCCCTTAGATCGAACATTATTCAAACCATTAAAGACTTTATACCACCAAGAAGCAACACAGTAATTCACAACAACCCAACACAAGTCTGACTTTGGAAATATTTTCACAGCAGCATGGAACAAGGCTTCATCTCATGGAAATGCTAGCAATGGGTTCCAGTGCACTGGCCTCTACCCATTGAACCCTAAAGTAATCTCAGTGGATAAATTTCTTTCATCTGCAGTTTCCCAAGCTAACTATTCTTCAATCCCAACAGGAAGTCCTCCTACTATACCCACTGCAGGTCCATCTTCTGATGTTTCTCGTGAGTGTTCTCAAGACCATGCTAAATGTAAGTCATGTTACCATCATTCCTCATCTAAAAACACAGTTAATCGCTCCATTTCTCAACCTTCACCTACCTTGTTTGTACCAGCTTCTACCTCAAAGTCTCCCAACAAGCAGACAAATTCTCTATTTAATGACATCATTCCAACTCCACACAAATCATCCAGAAATCCAAACACCCCGAAGCAAACAAGAAAGAAACAGACACCTCGGCACCTGACAGCTGAAGGAAACATCAAGGAAACTGCAGAAAAAGTTAAATTTGCGACAGAGAAAAATAAACAGGTGGATGGCGCAGTGAAAAGGCGTAGAATGTTTGCAGAAAAAGAAATTTGTTCAAGCAAAGAACCAACCCCCTTAATGAAAGATTCGAATGATGCACCATGTGGTTTTTGCAACAGAAGATGGAACCAGTCTGCCAACAGATGGGATTGGATCAAGTGCCAGAAATGTGGAAGCTGTTATCACGAAATCTGTGTTGGCCCTAAAGGACGAAAGTATTTCATATGTGGCAGATGTCTGCGATCATAATTGCCCCACCATGATCGAGTTTACCCCACTCATGATGGCAATTACCCCACCAAATTTTGTGTATCCTCTAATTTCATCTTTTACTAAATTTTTTTTGTGAATGTTAAAAATATTATTAATATATTAATTAATTGGTGGTAGCAAATATACACGTTGAAGCTTATGTTCATGCATTTTTATTAACTAATTCATATTTCCACTTATTTTATTTACGAAACAGTTTGAATTGATCGGAATTGCCTCACTCTACCCTATTTGCAAACTTGTGGGGGAAACATAGTTTTCCTTACAGGTAAGGTAAAATTACCTGCACTCTGGAGTAAAATTCACGTACATGGTAGTGGAAAATCCCATACATGGATGGTAAAATTACCTTATGACCCGTGCATCTCTTAAGCAATCGCAACATCTAAGTGAGGGCATGGGTGTAATGGATAGCGCATCGGCCTATCGTGTTAGAGGGCCTTGGTTCGCGCCCATTCACTAGCAACTGTTGGAGATCTTAGTATTGAGGTTTCGGTTACTTTTCGTCAGAGGATGTACGTAATAAAAACGTTAACAGTACAGAGGCTCCGGGGTATTTTTAGATATAATTTTCTTATACAAAATAGTTAATTTTCCCTTACCTGCATGGGATTATTCCCCCCTCCACCTATTCTTATTAACAGGTACTTTTTCCGTACGATTAGGGAATAGTACTTTACTTGTTATGTAAAATTACTATACATTTAAGAAGTAGTTTTGCATTACATGTAGAGGTAATTAAATAGCTTCTATTACATGTAAGAGAATTTAACGTAAAAAAATTTTTACAGTGAAGAAACCTAATCAGTCTGAACAACAGATATCGCGAGAATCAATTGACTGCATCGCCGTTTCCTGAGAGTGAATTGAGTGCCACCACCAGAAGGAAAATTGCAACCTATAAATCAGATAAGGCCACCGTCTCCGGTAAACGTAGGTATACCTCGTTCGAAACTGTTGGCTTATCATCGGGAACGTATATGACACACCACACTGGCTGCTTAAAGCAGAAAGAGCCTCCTTTCTTCGTTTACTATTTTATTATAGAAGGAGTACTACTTCTCTCTGTTGATACCTATATAACATGAAATGTTATTTTTAAAATAAGGTTTGTGTTATTTCATGTCACGAAACGATTTTTCATTGTTGCATGTTTGAGTGGGTTTCCAACTTTTCGAGCAGACATATTGATCGAAAAAATTTAACTCAGCAGTGAATTAACTGTAGTCTACATAATATTTTCTCGACGACGCAATCATTTGATTCATCGTCATTATACAATACGGTGACTATAGCTGTATCATATTTTTTGCCTCAGCACGCATTGTTATTTCAGCATACTGGCAAATAGCATAGATATCTAATTACAGAATTGGCTTTTTTTTTTTTTTTACTTTGCCCCTACAAGTGCTCGTAACGAGCTGCACGCGTGGCAGTTCCCTGTTATGAGCCAACCTGCCTTACCTCTACTTAAAAATAAAGCTTTAATTATTGTTCAGAGCTTCGTGACGTGTCTCAGCAAGGTCCACTGAGAGCATTCAATTACTTTCCCGTTCGGACTTCACACTCTGTAACCTAACATCGGAATATGTCTGTTATCAAAAAGCCACAGAAGTTATTTTACTGAGGAAAATCCGATGACAAATTAAAAAGCAAACCGTCATAACAATATTGCTTGGCTCGACAGTTCAAGTGAGTTCACGTTGTTTCTTAAGATTCTGCTGACGCCGACCTGACCTCCAGATCAAGGCTAGGTTCAGTCTAATTATACTTCAGTCAAGTAAGTGCGCATCTTGCTCAGAAAAACCGCAGCATTCCGTCGCAGTGCTGATGATACGTCCTGTGATACGTGCTGTGGTTCCTCTAAGAGGCCATGCGCTCTAATAGGGGTTATGCGTAGAAAGAAGGTAAAGCACCCTTACAAGAAACTCTACTTATATTCAATACAAATTGATACATCTATGACGGCTAAAGAGCGTCTTAGTTAATGCTGTGATCTGTCGAGGAAGTATTAACTCTGAATAGCAATGTTGGTGAGCAAGTTAGAAGGGTTATAGATTACTCTAGCTCTCATAGAGCTGTTATTGGTAGCCTTCGCTATCCGTTCACCTCGCGACACCTATCACGCCCAAACGGGAATTAAATTTATCCTGTATTACGTCGTCGGCAACATGAAGGCTCTCGACTGCGGCGTCGTCTGGCGTTGACCCAGGACCACAAGGTATGGAGGTCCTCCTGGCAGCAGTGATCTGTGCAGGGCCTCTGTTGGGGCAGGAAACAAAATGGCCGCGAGCTACCTTCGCCCGCAGCTTATATACGCCAGAGCCCGACCTTGTTTGAATACCATTCCCCCGGCTATTGTCATAACTTGGCGGCCTGGTTGCCGAGGCCACGTTACTTCCAGTGTTAGCGCGTAGCCTGGCAACCCTTGCTGGTGGCGACCACAGCAGTAGAGTCTTAGCAACGCAAGCCCAATAATAAATAACACCCACAGTTAGGCTCTCTCACCTCTCCCCTACCAGATCAAAACTCCTCTTCCACGCCCTTCCTTAACTTTCCAACTCCCTAATTCCCCCCGCAACACATTTTACTCCCTCAAAAACCTCACAAGGATAGACTGCCTATCCCGCTCCGGCCTCCTCAACACCGGCTGAATCTCCTCACTGTTGTTTCCTTTCCCTCTAAGCATCCCCTTACTTAGCTGGCAGCGTAATCATCCCCACCTTCCATCTACAGAGCTGCTCGGGCCTTGTGTAGATTCCATAGGGTCAATTATTGTGCAAATATTTGTCAATTACTAAGTTTGCAACCCTTGTGTGATATCTCATTCATATTCCAGTTAATTTGTCATAATAATATTATTGGTAGCCATTACCAATTTTCACACAACTGTAAATTACAAAGCAAAATTATTATATCTATTTTTATTAAATTTCACTTTTACATTTAATTTACAATGAAGTTCGTCATAGGCTATACAGCCAACATTAGTAATCAGCAATGGTAGTGGTGTAGGTAGGACTTAATTTCTCGTCTACATTAAAGGCTGTTAACGAAAATGTAAGCACTATTGAAATCAACTTCTAAAAAATGTCACTGCCCCTACCTTCATAGAGTTTAACGGACACACTGTGTGGCATGCGGCCAGTGATGTTGTAACGACGGAGGGAAGCTAGCAGTTCCATGCCTTGGCATTGAATTGAAAGTGGTAGGTAAACATTTGTGAATACTGAAGCTATTACTTTTGTTTCTTATTTTTCAATGAAATGTAATGATAAACAAATTTATAAAATACTTGCAGCCCGCCATCGCTTTGCTCAGGTTTTATGGAGGTATTGAAACACATACCTATATATGCGACTACCCGTAACTACCTGCAACTACCCGTGACTACCTGCGACAACTTGCGACAACCTGCGACTACCCGTAACTACCTGTCACTACCCGTGACTTCCTGTGAATACCGGTGACTTTTTAAATAACTAAACATAGCCTATGACCAACTGGAAGAATGTAGCTTCCTAACACGGAAAGAATGATAAGAATCGGCCTTGTAGTTTCCGAGATTAGCCGATACATATAAACAAATAAACAAACAAACTGACATTACCTCTTTATTATATTAGTATAGACTTACTTTCCTAATTATTACACAGTTACACTCGACCGACGCATGTATAAAGTGATGAGGCCCACGGTAATGTTAATTTTTACATAAGTTAGGAAAAACATTCACCCAGGGTCTGCAGTAAGAAACCATCCCAGCATTCGCCTAATTTGATTTTGGGAAACCATGGAAAATTGAAATCAAGATGGCCGGGCATAGGATTTGAACCCAGGTCCCCCCGATTGCGAGTCTGCACGTCTGCCACTGCGCCAACTCACTTCGTTAAACGCAGCAGTGAATGCGAATGAGAGCGTGAAGATCATTGAATCTTTCTAGTAACTTGTCACAGATATTATACATATTTCCAGTAACTTGTCACCAATATCATACATCTTTCCAGTAACTTGTCACCACCAATATCATACATCTTTCCAGTAACTTGTCACCACCAATATCATACATCTTTCCAGTAACTTGTTACCAATATCATACATCTTTCCAGTAACTTGTCACCACCAATATCATACATCTTTCCAGTAACTTGTCACCACCAATATCATACATCTTTCCAGTAACTTGTCACCACCAATATCATACATCTTTCCAGTAACTTGTTACCAATATCATACATCTTTCCAGTAACTTGTCACCACCAATATCATACATCTTTCCAGTAACTTGTCACCACCAATATCATACATCTTTCCAGTAACTTGTTACCAATATCATACATCTTTCCAGTAACTTCTCACCAATATCATACATCTTTTTCCTGGTGGGAACATTTTCTTTATCCGAGTCGTCCTACTCCTCTAATACCTCAACACACACAAATGGCACGTACTAGTGCAATTTGTAATTCGTGGGCCCAGGCCACAATATAAGGGGGGGGGGGGGGGGCATCACTCCAACTCCTAGCCGCACGCAAATTTGGCCCGAGATTTCTCGTGACTTGTACTTCTGAAAACACATGTGTTCCAAGTAAGAGTTAAAACCTGCCTAAAATAGAGGTCGTAGTAACTTCTATTTGCACACAAGTTCACAGGTTTGGCATGCAAGAACAACAGCAAAGCTGTGACTGACAAACCGAAAAAAATACGTGCATACAATGATAGCGCCCATCTGCGCCCGACCTTAGCAAAGAGGCTATGAGTATTTGTTCTACAAATGTGCTGGTCGAAATTCCAATCGTCAACGCTTTCGTGTCCGTTGTTTAACTAAAGCTAAACGCGACGTTTTAGTAGTTCTGTTTTGTATGCGTTGTCAGTTACTTTGCAGGACGTATCCTTTAAAATTCGTGTAGCGGTTAGCGTACGCGCCTCCCACCTATGCGAACCGGGCTCGAGGTCGCTCCCGTATTTTCGCATGTGGGAATCGTGCCGGAAGATGGCGATGGCTAGCGGGTCTGCTCGAGGATCTCCCATCCCCCACTCTCCACTTCATTCCAGTGCTTCACCCTCATCGGCTCTCAAAACCTCGATGATAAGAGCCTTCCAAATCTATTTACTCACTCACTCACTCATTCCTAATAAAATTTGTATACAGGAGGTTCATCAACTGAATTGATGCTATGGTGTGTTCAGAACAAAGAGCAATACATTTGGTTATTTTAAAATACTTTCTTTGCTGTTTCTCGTGTGAAAGCAAAGCACAATGGTATTCGTATAAAGTACCCTTGAGGGTTTAATGCTGTCTTGTTTAATGTAGTTTTCAGGAGAAAAAAATTTACATGTAATATTTGTTTTTTAGTGGCCATGTTTAAGGAAATTCCTTTTATATCTTATTGTAAGATATTTATGTACAGAATCTATGTGTTTTTATAAATATATAGTCTGGTAAAATTTAAAACAAATGTTTAGGATAACCTGAACTTGAAAATGATATGTTCTTCACCCTTCTGTCACAATTACAAAGTATACTCGGAATGATCGGTTGTGTTATATATTATATAATTATATATATAATATATAATTATATATTAATTATAAATATATTTTATAATATATAAATTATATATATAATTTTCAAAGAAGGAGACAGTAGTTTTCAAAATGAAAGTTATATATATATATATATATATATATATATATATATATATATATCATTAACCTTTAAAAAAATATTTGGTTGATGATGGAGTTAATATAAACTACAGATCAAACAGTTAGCCTGTATGTATGTTAATGTTAAGATGATTCTATACAAATATAACTAGTTGGCATTGACAGATAGTTGTATGCACTTGCGAACACGTATACGAACACTAAAAAGAGTGATGGAATTGCGATAGTAAATGAGTTTGTGAACAGGTGGATGTCTGTTTCAGACAGAAGCCAAATAACATTTCTGAACACTGCGGATGTTGTGCAAAACAAGAATGCTGCAGGTTATTTTGGCCGGTAAAGCAACCTACTTTTTTGTTTGTGACATTGGACGTTTCATGGCCGGGCAGGCAACATCCTGTCAAACTTTGATAGGTGTAATAATGTATTGCCACGGACCTCTTGTGTGACATAAGGGTGGTTGTGAAAAAATCACCAGTGAAAATCAGAACGACTCGACGGAAGGTAACCACCATGCTGGGTTTTGAGGAAAAAAAATGAAGCATATAAAATACACTACTGCACATAAATTCTCGACCACTACAAGGGGAATAGCAACAGCGCTAGGAACACGTATTGAACAGGGGCGCGTGAGGGGGTAACCCGGCGAGTAGGGGAAAACCACACCCATTGTAACTGTCACACGTACACCAGCCTGCATTATTCGTCAGTTCATACTTGAAAGGAGCTGAGGGAGTAGCTGAATAATGAGTCATGATTAGGTAGAACACAACAAAATTGTAGATAAGTATTATTGTGCTACTTTAATTTTAGTTTCTTTAAACATTGCCTTGTCTCTAGTCCTGCTCAAGATATGTACATAATATGAAACCACTGATCTTTTTCACATTTACTACTTTTTGAGCTATCTTAGTTTCTTTAAACATTGCCTTGTCTCTAGTCCTGCTCAAGATATGTACATAATATGAAACAACTGATCTTTTTCACATTTAGTACTTTTTGAGCTATCATATTTCTGTTTCGCTTCTTGTTAATGTAAGTATTTAACTTGTCTTCGTGTTTACGTATGTGTAGACTGTGTTATACCTGGTTAAGTGTAAGAGAAGGCATTGAAGCCTTAACTTCGCCAGTATAAATAAAGTCAAAATAAATAAATAAACAGTAAATGATGGTGTTTATTGAACATAATGATCATGCGATATCTAATTACGTAATTATTGGCCGGGGGAGCTTTTATGGAATATCATAATGCTAATTACATCTGTTAGGATTATTTACTACGCGCCACTACTATCACGCTCTAATTTGTAAACCCTCACCTCATTCATGTTGCGGGAGGCTGTTTCCCGGAGGCGGTTAACGACGGCCGGACATACCCGTCTCCATGCTCTTCTCGTTGCGATGGCCCGACGACGAAAGACGCCGCGCCGCGTCCCGTATTAGGTTGACCTATATCGGGCACGTTGTTAAACATATTCGGCCTCAATTACTGGCTGGCGGAGGGGGTTTCTGCAACTGCTGTCGCCTGGTGATTACTGCAATCACGCTCGTGTCCTTGTTTGATATTTGAAGGCGTGATCAGGCAGTCCGTCCACCTAAGGCCTGGTCACTTCATAACAATGTGCAACAGCATCGCGCACACTTCAGATGTTCTTTGTCAATACAAAATAAGTAAGATTATATATATATATATATATATATATATATATATAAACACATAAATAAAAAAATACATTTTACTGTCTTTTTGTTTACACAATCTTCTTCATTGTGTCTCATTCTCCTTAAATACCACCTTCTCCAGGACAGTTGCATTTTTCCCCCCATTAGAGACTTTCTACTGTGTTTGCACTTTTTGAAGCGAAAGCCCATTTTTTAAAAGGGTTTGTCTCAAAGCCTCCCTTTTTCCAGGAAAATCTATCTCTGTTCTAAAACTGTTAGCAATTTTTTTATCGTAGGGGCCTCTCATTTAAGCATATAAAACTTATGTATAGTGCGCCGAATGACGCCAAGATCACAATCATCTAAATAGATCATTAAAAAAATTTTCACCCTTTTTTCTCCAGGTGTAGGCAGTTTTTCACCACTTGCATCAGCTTGCTTTTCTTCTTCTCAAATTTTCATATACTGTTGCAGCAGCTGCACGTTTATTAGCATGATATATGAATGAATAAGTTGTTCGGATGCTTTTTCCTTATCATAAAATAAATCGCATTCCTTATGACTTCTCTGCACTGTGAGTAAAGTTTTATTGCTTGACTTACTAGTTGATGACTTTATTAGACACATAACACACTACTGCCAGTTTTGTTCTACGCCTTGTACCTATCATTCGTGGGCGTAAACACTTCCATCAATCGTGAGCGTACGAACTCGGGAAATACTGTGTTAAGAGTTACGGCCAGTGCTACACTACCCACCTTCAACTGACAGCTTTATTCCCTGTTACCACTGGTTCTGAATGACATATGGAAGAGGGAGGGGACGTTGGCTAGTAGTTCGCATATTTTACGGCTGCACACTTGTCGCGGTAGAGTGGAGTAATGCCAGCAAATGTAAGAATAAGTAAGAATAAGTTTAAATTTAATTTGTGGCTAGTACCTTAACGATAAACCAAATCAAACCAAACCAAACCAAACCAAATACTTGTGAGTTTTCTGCTTCTGCAGGCATCACCATTCACAGCCAAGAGCGTGCATAATACCACAGTTACAACTGTGAGAACAATGAAATAAATTTGCATCTGTAAAGATAATGGCCTGAGTTTCATATTGAGAAAGACCGTTTCAAATGTCGGGCGTGAAGACAAACTGAAAGCCGGTACGACACGAGCGCTCGGTGCATTTGACATTTGAACATTTCGGTTATCAAAGGTCTGGAACTCCGAAACAACAAAAGTGGATACTCAAGTTTGAAAATTTGATTCGTTACCGGAACGAAATTCCAAGCGTAATACTCATGCTTGTCCGGATGAAATGCGCTATCATCCTATGTTAACATCACAGTGTAGAACCAAGATATTCACACTGTTACAGTCTATACATACCATAAGCGGGAGTTACTTTGTGTTAAGTTGGGGTGACTTCGCGAAACCAAAAAAAAAAATTGTATCCGTATATTACCTTATTTTAATGTGATGTTTCAGCCATTCAGTAGTTTCATTTTATAATAATAATAATAAATTGCCTTTTTCTGGCGCAATTAAGGCCTAGCTGCCTTCTCTTGCACTGAACCATCTTTATAATTTACACTTGCTTAGTACGACTTAGAAGAAAATATTATATTGCTTTCTTTAACAAACACTGCAGAAAATCAATAGTCGTTACTAGACATTGATGGAACAGGTATTTAACACTAAATAGTAACAAGCATGTTTAAGTACTGAAAAATGTTTAATTTTAAGTGGTGATTATTAAGTTTAGACAAGTTCATAAAACACTGATAAACTGGCATGTATTAGGCCAAAATAATCACTCTACACACCCATGCACAACAGGCCCACATACATACACGCGTAACAACAGGTCCCTGTAAATAAAATTATAAAATAGAACACTAGTTAGTTACAACAGAATTGCAAGTACTAAGGTCCTTATAATTCAAATGCCTATGACAATTATAATAACCAGTACACAGACACTTTAAGCTGGAAATGATTTTAGACTTATACATACATAATAGTATCAAACAAAATTAACGAAAAAAAATGAAAGTGTTAGGAGTTAAAACTAAAATCAGTCACACAACCAGTCATTCAACCATACATTCAAAATGCTCCACTTTACGGGTCACGGCGGCGTGACAGCAAGCACTGCACCAACTTTTATTTTGAACAGATAGTAAGAACCCTCATCGCGTATGTTCTGGCGCAGGCCATTCCAATTCCGAGCTGCTGAAACGCTCAAATAATTTGAAAAATAATTTCTTCGGTGGAACGGGATTAAAAGTTTACTGTCCGACTTTGAGCGAGTAGAAAAGTGATGAGCGCAGGAGAGGTAGCTAAAACGATTTCGTAGTTATACAGTAGTGTCAGAACGCAGGATTTTATTTAGGAGCAATAAAGAATGCAGATTCCTTCTGTCATGCAATTTTAACCAGTGCAGTTTATCATAGCACACACTGAGATAGTCTCTGGATTTAAGGTTAAATACAAAACCTACACATATGTTTTGTAACCTCTTCAACCGATTAATTATTAAGAGGATCTGTAAGGTCATTGTACACTATATCACAATACTCAATCATGGGAAGTACAAATGCACGTACAAGCAGTATCTTAACTGGCTCCGGTAGAAGATTTTTAAATAGTTTTATGGAATGCAATGTTTTATAGACCTTTTTACAAATATATGTTGTGTGAGCAGCCCAAGGAAGTGTTTCGATACCCAGATTTTTAACACTGCTAGAGAAATTAATAACCATCCTATTAATTAAAATGTTAGACAAAGGAAGTTTCTTGACAGAAGTAATAAGGGATGGAGAGACGATTATTAAACACTGGGTTTTTACGGGATTAATTTTTCTACCATAACCTTCAGGCCGTTTCATAGCCGCATCCAGATCCGAGTTCATTTTGTGAAAAGTATATACAATTTGATTTTGAGTTGAAGATACGTACATCTATGGAGATAATCTGCATAAATGCGATAGTTCAAATGCGAAAAGCATTTTGGAAGATCATTTATAAATAACGAAAATATCAAAGGACCCAATACAGATCCTTGAGGCCCTCCTTTAAAAACTGTATGCCATTGAGTTTTTTACGTTGTTCAGTAATTACACATTGATATCTGTGGCATAAATATGACTTTATCCATTCGCATGCGCTCAGAGATTAAATTGAAATAGCTTCTCAGTTTAGATAAGAGTATATCGTAGTCTACAGAGTCAAAGGCCTCGCTGAAGTCAATTAATGCGAGGAGGGTGCGCTACTTAGTGTCTATTGCGCGTCTTACTTCTTCAGTAATGCTTATAAGTGCAGTAGAAGTACTCTGCTGTCTCCGGAAACCAGACTGAAAGTCATCAAGTAAATTGTATTTGTTTATATGTAAGACAATTTGCCCATTAATAATATATTCAAGTGCCTTAGACACACACGGTAGACTACTTATGGGTCTATAATCGCATAAACCATTTGGACTCGACATTTTAGGAAGAGCAGTTTTCCAGCAGGCAGGGAAGGTAAGCTAAGTTATCGAGGCCTTTAATATGTCGACGAGTGTAGGTAAAATAACTGGTAATATCAAACATATAAGTTTAATACTGAATGTATCGTTATCCATAGCTCAGGATCTTATATGATGCATAGCTCTATATAATTCAACTGCCGATATCTGTTTTAAAAATAATTTGTCTTCAATATCGGTACTTTTTCGAGTATTAGAATTAATACCATTAATTAATTCAGTTTTCATTTCGTTATCAGGCCTGCATTTCTGTTGGGATAAATGACAGTTCAGTTCATTTTGAGTAAAAATATCTTTCGTATCGGTTTACTTAGAGGGCATAGCCCCCATGGAACACAAGTTGTTCCACATGACACCCGGCGATTGTTTCCTACCCAATTTACAATCGTATTTAATTTTGGAATTCCCAATTTTCTGCGTGCATTTATTTCTAGCTGATTTATATTTATAATGCAATGTATCAATCAGATAATATTTCGAAATTTTGGCTTTTTCATACTCCCTAAAGGCGGAATCACGCTGTTGCATGAGCGCCCGGATTTCTTGGGTCAGCCAAGGAGCTGGAGCGCGTGCGGCGCGTTTATTAACTCCAGGGGCAAACTCATCATACAAGTTTAGCAACAATCTGTTTAAAACATCAACTTTTTCATTAACTGTAGCTTCAGAATGCCTTGGCAAATCATGTACAGCTGATAACATCTCCTCTATTTTTATAATCTTTTTATCTCTATAGCTAATTAATTTAGGTGCAAACTTTGACGAACACAGAGAATAAGATAAATAGAGAAGATCATGGTGAGATAATCCCGGCGATTCTAACTGACCATAGTTGACAACTTTATCTTCACTTGATACAATAACAAGAACGAGCCAAGTAGTGGTTGAACCAATGAACATTTGAAAAGAAAACACTAAAATAGAAGAAAAACTGTTATAATAGCGAACAAATCTGTGTCACAAAGTCACCCAACCTGTCACAATGGGAACCTCTGCTTACGGTACGTGATGTTCAATGGCGCTTTCACAAAGGCCGAGAGCGCTGTTCCCATAACCACGAATGTTAACAGAAATAACATTGCGTACCAAATGATAATGCTTTCCAATCACGGTTAATTATAATTTTTCTGAAGACCTGCTAAAGTTCTACTTACAGGATATTCCTCCACCTCTTGTAAACAAAGCTTAACCGAGTCTAGGAAGTTACACCAAAGGAACAACGCACCGTATTCATGCGCACTCAGTGTAATCATATTTTGCTTAACAACTTTTTCTTACTGCACATTACCAGCACGCCGATCTTCTTCCTGTTTTTGTTAATATTAATTGTATATTAAATATTATAGTTTATATATAAAATATAAGTAAAATTTCGATTCAATGAAAAATGCACACTGTTATGTCAACAAAAGTGCGAAATGCTTGTGGTACATGACACATTTAGGAGAGAGCCAAGCGCGTCGTACATGGGATGATTTTTCACAGCTTTGATTCAAAAAGTGTTTCAGAAATCACGAATAAACTATATGCCATGTTGGAATAACGGCTACAATTAAGAACTCTTTTTCTCTACCCGCATACTCGTAACCGAACCGCTCGTGGATATAATTGCAGGATGGGGGGTTGATCCGGATTGTAAAGTGTCAGTATAAAGTCCTTCAATGCAATAAAGTATTTAGTGATTTGGGTGCAGAAAATGGCTAGGTGTAAAGAAAGAAGTCGCCCAACCACACACGTTGAAAGAATATTAATTATGCATATATCATCTTACAAAATATACCTACCAGCTCCATAATATTATAGGCAAATATTCGCAGTTCACCGTAAAACTAAAAAATTATCTCCAAATAGTTCTAACATATTAGTATCTCTGTTTTTAAAATGTATAATTTTAATATCTGGAAATTTTATTTAAATGTATTTAAATTATCTTTGTAAAGTTATTTTTACCTCTTTAAATTTTTAAAAGAATTTTATTAAATATATTTCATACATTCTAAACGTTTTATAATATTTTAAATTTCTCTTAAATTCTTTTATTATTTTTAAAAAAATTTTAATATCTGTTCATGTATTTTATTTTTTAAACCTTTCCACTACAGTTTAAATATTTTTATAGATAAATAATTTTGACAACAATTTTTGGTTCTTTATTGTTGTACTATTCCCTGTACTATGGTGGTTGTGGATGGGTCAAGCTTAACAAACAACGTTGTTTGTGTCTGAAATAAATAAGAGCGCCGGATGCAGTTGAGAAACAGTTGGCAGTCTTTCGTTTTCGCCTAACTTCGATTAGCCTAACTACGTCCATCATAAAATCTGAAACTTGCATATCGCCTAACTGCGTTTATCCTAACTTCGTTTGGGCTTATTGCTGATTGCCTATCTTCGTTTATCCTAATTTCGTTTGACCCAACTTCGTTTACCCTAATTTATTTAGCCTAACTTTAGGACAATTTAAATTAGGGTAAATGCAACGCCACCGCCTCTCCGTATTGCATAGGAATAAAAATATACGTAAGTTTTATATCCCTATGCTTATCTTAATAATTTCACACTTCGGTAAATATACTTTCGATCGGTTGGTACTTACCTAGGTTTCTTGATTGCAGTTCGTCATTTGTCAGATCACACACGTAAACACAGCACAATTTTCATGAGTTTACGAATAAAAAACGAATTAACTATGTTCTGTTTGCATTTAGGTACCATAGGTAGGTGGTAGCCATAAATAATAAAATAGTATATTTTGATTCAACTCGCATAAACACGACATCTTATTCCAGCTGTAATCAGAAAAACACACACACACACACACACGCACACACATATATATATATATACACACACACACACACACACACACATATTTATTTATAACAATAGACAGCAAAACTCAGTAACTAAATTATTTTAATGCAAACAAACATCACATTCTGAATTTCATATTATTTGCATTTTCGATCAAATATTCGTTATTTACACATTCACTTCCTATTCCGTTATTAAATGGCTAACCCAGATCTCTTTCGTTTTTTATTTATTGTTACTGATAAACCTATTGTATTTTTTATTATAAAGAAAGGTAATTAAAGTCACTAATTTAATTTAAGTTCATGAATTAAAGTTATCCTCCCTTTTACAGTAGTGCCCGTGGTTTGAAAGGAATGTTCATATATTAATTATTTTGCAGTGAGCTATTGCCTACATGAATGTGTTACGTGTAATTGAAATATAATGTTGTTGAACGTATGAGCGTCGAATTATTTAGCTTGGTTTCTTTAACAAGAGCCTACACATAAAGTAAACAATTAATTTTGTATACTGATAAAATTATAAGGTAAAAAAAGAAAACATCTCAAATTAATATTTTTATATTAGGTTAAATTTATATAAATAATGATCCAAAAAAAATTAGCGTGTATTCTTACGGAACTCATCAGTAGAGGGAAAGGCGGGCTCCTGACCCACTAGGTGGGGTATGGTGCAAAAGTGGCCTAAGTCCGTGGGGTAGTGTGTGTGTGCAAGAGTGTCACAAGTGCCTAATTAGTATATGCAAATGAGATTAAAGAATTGTTTGATTAAGTGGTTAATTAAATTTATTGATTGGATTAGTCGATTAATTCAATTTATTAATTCTATTAATCGATTAATAGAATAATTCTTTAATCAATATTTTTCATTTCAAATTCTTTTATTATTTTATTGGTGTTGAAAGGGTTAAGATGGCAGAGAAACATCGATATGTCCTCTGTGACGTCCTGAAGTCGACTGACCAGAGGAGTGGGTTGTAATTGCTTATATAGGAGTTGATGTTGGTGTAAGAGTGGTATAAGTGACATTTTAAAATTTTTTATTTGATTGTGACTGATATGCCGAACGGGCTACACGGCCAGGTCGCTCTCTGAAGGCATACTGAGGATATAAATAAATGTTTTTGGCTAAGTAAATATTTTTTAATGAAAAGAGACATTCAGATAGGTTACCGAACAAATTACTTAAATCACTAACCAAAATACATGAAACAAATTCATTAAACCGACGTTAATCATGTGATTTATATTAATATACACAAAAAGTAACTGGTTTCATTAAACAAATGCCCAGCTAATACAAAATTCCAACTCCCCGGCACTCTCAACAAAAGTACACACGTACTTCACCCTCATTGGCTCTTAAGACCAATATTCTAAATATGCATCGTAAGACAGGCAAGCAATGTCTTACAAAAATTATTGATTGCACTAAGAAAGTAATTAAACTGCACGCAAAGTACATTTAACTCTAACACAACAGTCCAAGAAAATCGCTTCGCTCTCAAGCACTTAAAAACACCAAGTTTACATAAACTCATGATAATTTTTAAACTTAACACAAGCATGTCCATTAGAAATCCTTCGCAATCCTATCAAAATTAAAAAAACACAAGCTGTTGTGACCATTCACGTAATCCATATGATAATTACTGTGTGATCCATTTAGAAGAGTTTCGAGAAACAACACTAAAATCTGATATGTAATCCCACCGCAAGCTGAATGTTAATGCACCATTCTCCTCAATTGTCTCTCCTAACATTGCATACAATAACCCTTTGTACTTCAGACTCGACCATGTCAGAGTTGTAGCAGACCAGACAACCTAAACACGTAACGACATGTTCCCTACTCCTTCAAGTATTGTCCGTTCATGCGCCAATTAAACCGGAGCATGAGGGGGCTCCCTGAAGAGATGTCTGGAGCTAGCAGAGACCTATGTCCTCGCAGAACCAACCACGTCTGAATACTTAACTTCCCCCTACACAAGCGCCAATCACTGCTCCCTCACATTGAAACAAAACCGACCCTTCACCCAGCAAACTCAATATTCAGTCACCTCAGCCAACAGAACAATTGTCAAATAGCGATGAAATTGCACTTGTTCAATAATTACTTTGTTCAAACTTCACACTAAAAAACTAATAATTTGGAAATCAGTTTACACATTTCTTTAAACATTTTGCTATCAAACTAGCTAAAACAACTCAACAAACATTTTAAATGCACATGCGTATATGTTCTCTAAAACATGCATTCTTTACAAAACTGAAAGTTTTTAAACCAATCTTCATATACTGTATCTAAAAAGTTTATTTTACAAATGTGACCAACTAACATCTATACCAAATGTATATATTTGAGCGAATATTGATGAAATACTGCATTTCAAATTTGAAATTAACACATAATGATAATGTATTTTAGTTATTTAAAACCCAGATATGATTTTTGGAAGCTAAGGAACGTATATATTTTTATATGAAACACAAGTTGTATTTCTAATAAGTTTAATTTACAATTCCTACCACACAAATATATCGGAAATGTGTATATTTTGGATAAATATGTATATATTTATATAAAAATTCCACAATTTCAGCCTGAAATGAGTTTTAAAAATGTCAAAAACACTGATATTTCAACAAAATTCCGAAGACACCCTATTTTAAGAAAATTCAAGTAAATCCCCGACCATTTTGATTCTCTATAGTATATAAGAAGGAATAAATAAAATTTTCTCTCATTCTTAAGTCAGCAGCTTTCGAAGTCAGATTGTTTTAGGAGTGTATCACCGAGAGGTTACACCAATCAACTGATTTCACCAAGATGTACTACAGCCATTTCCGAGAGGTTTACATCAACAGACTTCTCCGAAATGTTCATCAGTCTACAAGCTTCAACAGCAGGTAATATGCACTAAGGTCACTGCGGTAAAAACTGTGATGAAGAATGCATTAGAGTGTTTAATGCTGTTTTAGCATATGGACAAAGCAGGATGCTTTTAAGTTTAGATGTTGAGAACCTCTCGCTGCTACCTCAAGCATTTATACTAACTTTTGCAGAGCATGAAATTCAACATGTGTAGACATTCCTCTTGAAGAGGCGATGAAGATGTAAGATGCCTTGTGACGAAGATTGCCCATATGGTACACTGGCTTTCTTCAATCAACCAAGCAGAGTCTGTCTGGGAAGAGATTGTGTAATGCAAAGGTGGTAAAATGTAATAGAACTTGTTAATCATCCCGTTTTACCAAGAGGCGATTCCGATATTGATGATGTTGATTCCGAAGCCACAACTGAACTTTTGTAAACAAAATTACTTGTTAAAACTCTGATGTAACTGTGATTGAAACTTGTAATTAACAATCATGATGTGCTATGCAGAAGGTTTCGAAAATTATCAAGACAAGTCTTTTATAATTAAAGAACTTGCAATCTTGTACGCAACTTGATGATAATGAAACAAAAGTGTTATCTTTCAAAGCTCTGAAACCTTGGTCTGCTTTAAATCAGGATTTGAAAATGACTTTTCGACATCAAACATACAAAGTACATGATTTGAAATTGGACTTTGGTGATATAGATTACAAAAACAGTTTTTAGTATGTGAACGATGTGCTTCTCGAAGACTATCCGGTATACGTGCTTGGAAATACATAGCAGGAAATTCTAGAAAGTCTGACTAATACAGTAATTGTAAATATTAGAAGATATCATGACTTCTTAAGCATTAATTCGCTAGTAAAACCATATATCACTAATAATTGTGATAAAAATTTTTTGTATGTATTGCAAAAGCAAAACTCTAAGAGAATATTTGTACCAACATCCTACCCACATGTAAAGATAATAATTAGAAAAAATGGTTTGTTACAGGTTCAGACATGCGTAAAAACTTTGAAATAGCCACATTCAATCCAGAGCAGATATACGAGAGTGTTACTCCAGTTTACAAGAGAGTGTGGTTAATTCCCTAAAGAACATATACTCCCAATTCCAGATGTGTAAAAGAGATGAACATTGGAACTTTGCTCAAAGTTTTGCAGGAAATAAATACACACAAGGAGTATTGTGTTATGAACAAGATGATTTTCCGGTTTTCAACATGCGACCCAACAGTGAACTACCCTGTTCGTGGTGGGATCTGTGTATTAAAAACAGAAATGAATAAATAAACAAGGAACCAAGATTTAGACAAATTAAATATAAACTGAGTAGAGAGTTTTATGAGAGCCCCACCTCGTGGTCTGAAACATGTAATATCAAGCAACACACTATGCAAGTGCAAGGAAGTAGCACCATTAAAATGTCACCTTGTGGTATGTGGGAATGTGAGGTTTGGCAGAGTCATGCTTGTGTTTGTAGATTCGATTTAACCAAGATGAAATTAGGAAAATATCAAGATGATGTTTAAATCTACTTGGTGGTACACTCCCGGCAAAGTGTGAAAAACTTTTATTTTTGAAAAAAAGAAAAGAAAAAAGGAACAAACATACAGCAGCAAGACAGGTACAATGGAGAGGTTCTACTCAACACGTCACTACGCCAGTGCTACTCCAGGCTATAGGAGAGTGTGGTTTCGACACGAAGATGGTCCACTAGAAATTCAAATGTGTAATGGAGAAGAACATCAGCATTTCTTGTTAATTAGTCCGACAGAAACTTTTAAAGTGTTCGACATTTGGTATGGCCGAAGATTTTTGTCCTTTGTATAATTTACATCCTGACAGCATGCTACCTAGCAATGAAGCATTTGAAGCCTTTTATAAATTGATAATGAAACACACGTCCTATAAGAAAATTGAATAATTCATGCAGAAGTAATGTTGCTGTTCTATACCTACAGTGCAGAGCGAACAATGTGAGAACAAGGAACATGTTACTTACATATGCAACTAAGAATTAAAGTCTCCCTGTGGCATGTGGCATTTATTTGGGCAGAATGTATAAAGGAGACCATTTAATATTAAAGTGTCAGTCATGGCTAGCATGTTCGACCCTATGGTCGCATACAAAGTCCTGCAAATAGGTTACCAGAGAGTTTTCTTTAGGCCTTGTGGCGATATTTTACAAGTTCAAGTGTGTAACAATATCGAACATTGGTGCTACACTTTCGATTCCAGTTTCGGCATCTGCTTTGTTGAAGGTTTAGCATGCAAGGATTGTGCTGTGAGGTATCTTCACCCCGACAGTGAACTACCACCTACATTTAAAGAGCTGATGTTAGCCAGTCTTAGCGAGAAGTTAGAAGAGGAGTGTGGCAATGGGGTAATTGCCAACCAACCCACCAGACCTCATCAGGGAACTACAATCCATTGGGAGGAGACGTGCGGCGGGAACATCCACAACATTATTTTCGAGCAAGGGGGATTAGTTTTTCCTTCCATGTGCAACTTGTATGCATGTAAAGTGGGTTTTGCAGAATATTGTTATCGCCTAAATACAAGTATGTGTTTATTAACAAAGGTTTGTATTATGTAACTTATAGCTTAGCATATTCTCATTTTGTTGTTAAGAAAATATTTATCAGACATTCATTTCAAAATTTTTGTATTTCTCTCAATCTTTGACAACACATAGTAAACCCAATAGTTATGATTCCAGTCGAACTAACTGCAATAGTTCTAAATGTCTCATCAAAATGTACAGACTGCATATAGTAGATCAAAAGCCAAACTAAAGGGCGAGCTCATTGAAACAACATTTTGTGAGGAAGAAATATGTTTGAAAGATCTCAATTTTAATACAGACAATGTTTTACCCTATCAGTATGTCATAAAATGTGATAATAATCTTCATACTTTATATCATTATTACAAAAACCAGTTTGGTTACACATTTCATACTGTGTGTGATTCAGCAAATTGTTATGCGCTTCGAGCAATAAAATTATCAAAATTAAAGTTTAGTCCTCAAACACATTTTAACTTGCAAAGGTAGAAAATGAATTTATCAATATACATACATTGTTCCTCGCTAATTGTTCTCAGTTTGGTGTTGGATAGCAAGCACATAACATGACGTTTTTCATCTGGGAAATCCCTAGATTAGCTTGAAACTCTAGGCAAGTCTAATGTATAGTATATGTTATGGTGTAGCAGAATTCTCTGCAAATTTACTGAGTCTTGCAGTGCAATGTTCCATTTTACGGTTATTTATTTCCCACTGGGAGATGAAAAAAGCTATGAATTAATTCAATGTGAGGCAAGCATATGTCATGTTTTTTATATGACTCCAACAATGCCACTGCTATCTAGCATTGAAGATGTACATTCACACAATGTAGAAACTTGCCCATACTTAGTTGAAAGTGTTGTATTATATATTCAAACAGACAGGATAAAACCAGGGCATAAGAAAAGTTCACCCCTCGAAAGTAGACTTGAAGAAGGGTATCTGAATCCAATTTTTTGAAAATGTCTGAAAACATTGTTTACTGTTGTTGCAAATAGCTTATAACTTGGGTTTAAATATTTGTGGATCATCCTATACTTACTTGTGCTATGTATTACCTTGTATAACCCTATACCTGTATAATATTGAAAACATTGATCATTTGAAACAATCTATGTTTAGATGTGTTGTGAAACCTCTTATACATATGTAATATTGAAATGATTTGTAAAATGTAATTTAAACAAACTGTTTTAAAGAAAATCCTAGATGTACAAATTAGTGAAAAAATATGCGTATGTTAAAAATGAACAAATTTGTGTATATTTATTATACAATTTTCCCTTTACAAAAATCTGATTAATAAAGTGCGAAATGTTTTGGTTTCTTTAAGAAACAGAAAAAATTACTCTGATTAATAAAGAGAGAGAGAGAGAGAGAGAGAGAGAGAGAGAGAGAGAGAGAGAGAGAGAGAGAGAGAGAAGTGGATGGGTTTTGTGAAAAATCTAATATCATATGAAAATAAGTGAAGGTAAGCCACTGTTAAAAATCATATAATTATGAGCATAATCACTGAAGAGTTAGTTCTTAACTAGAAACCACAAACCTGTGTCTTAAGAATGAAATATACTCGATCACAATTTAAAGAAAAAATACTAAGGTGCATTCATGCCTCAATGAAATGCAGTTTCAAAAATGCCATACTATCCTTAATATGAGAGCTTAAGCACTGTATATCAATTCTACTGGGTAATGTTACAAGGGCTTCTAAAAAAATCCCTAACAAAGTAATTTAAGGCAGTTTCTAGCACTTTAAATTTAAGGTTTCGAGTGAATCCTGCTGTCCACAAATTTTATTTAAAAATGTTTTTGCAAACTAAGCAACCTGGTGGTTTTCAAGTAATGTTAAACAGTTTGGCAGAGAATCCCTCTGTTTCCCCAACACATCACTGTCTTCCCCTCTGTACTACCAAGAGTGTAGAAAAAACTTTTTTATGCCTGACACCCAGTGAAAGCATTCCTCCTGCCCTGCACACCACTGTCGTCCCCGCTCACAATGACCTAACTCCATTACAAACAGCTCAAATATGCACATAATATTTCTAATAAATAATTTCCAACACAAGTACATAAAAATAGTTGTGTTACATCGCCAACCCCCGTGCCGAAGTCAGATTAGACTATAGTGTGGTGTTACGGTGTCGAATTCCGGGTAATACATGGTTAATATAAGCTGGGTCGATTCTTGTGTCCTTATAAACGATACACAACAATACACGACACACTAACGTATGCAGTGCTCAATAAGCAATTATATAATTACAAGTTATTTAATATAAATTATGATGAATTGATATTTCAAATCATACATACTACATTACAACGACTATTACATTCTGGAATCGCATTGCAAAAGAAACCCATACAAAAATCCAAATTAAATGGAATTCAAATATTAATGTGATTGCTAACACCGAAGAAATATGCATATTTCACATTAAAGTATCAACTCAATATAATTGGAAATGAAAAAGTGTTAATTTTTTAAAATCTTTAAATTTTATGTAAAAATCCTTAAATTCATAAAGGAAATCATATTTACTATACTTAAATTACATTTTATTATCAAATCTGGCTATTTGTATTATTTCTTTAGGTTCCCTGGGGAGGGTGGGGAGGTAGGTGTCAGCTTATATATACATGTGCAGGATCGCCGCCTGCCATTGTTGATCCATTCGCCATGGCATGTAGACCACCTCTACGCTCCTGTGCTTTGCCCAAAGGACATCTCAACCCCGCCGCCTGCTACATCCCTGGCACCCTGCCACGACAGGGCTAGTCGGTCACTGGCCCAGCTTGGGCGAGCATCCATCAGCGACTAGCCCGGGAGAGGGGTTAACAGAGCACTGTGCTAGGATAGCAGCTACTCATTGCCAGCGCCTGCTCTCGTTTGGGCCCTCAGCTGCCTGCTCTCATTCAGGCTCTCACCTTTCTGAACTGGGGGCTCAGGCTTCCTTCATCGAATAGCAGTTTCGATACTAGACTTTATGTAAGTAAATGGTATTAACATGAAGGCCTTTTTTTGTATTTTACTTTTATGTTTGTTTAACATTTAATTAGCATGCAAATTTTTTTATTTAGTTTTGCTGCATACATTTAAATTATTTTTTCGGAAGTTGTTATATCTTTAGAATTCCTACTTAGTTTTTCATAAATTTGTTTAAACCATTAGTAACTTTTTTGACTTTTCGCAAATGGTATAATCTTTTAGTAATTTTTACCGATTTTCTCATAAAATTTTCCTGATCTTTCGGAATATGATAAAGATTAATATTATTTCATTTAAACCAGCAATTATTCGAATGGGTGATTATGCCGATGTGGTCCAGCCCACTGATTAAATAGTTTATTATTAGTGTTAATTAATGATACTTCGAGGGCGATTGGCTGACGTGGTTCAGCACGTCACACACTTTCTTCGCGATTTCTTAAATTTAAATGAAACTTGCTCGAACATTTATATGAATTAGTTAAAACTTTTACAATTAAATTAAACATTATTACAAATTGCTTAAATTTCCTTTGGGTTTGTTAACATATTCATAATTTTGTAAGTTTTAAATGTTTTAAAGAAAATGTAAATAGTTTTAAGCATTTTAAAGTATTTTTTGTAGTTTCGTGTATTTTTAAGTAGTTTTGCTTTTTTTAAAGATGTTCAAGGGTGGGCTATTTTGTGTTTGGGTGTGAATGATGGAACATAGAAAAACAAGGAAGGAACTATGCCAAACTATCCACAGCATGTTTGGAGGGCTACTAATCCTGCCTGACTTTATGTTCTGAATGAATAGAATGGCGATGAAAGGTTGAGTGATGGATAATTTGGCCATGCATACTTCTAACTGCTGAAATATGTTAAGGGGTGGCTTTGGTATATAATTTTAATTTTAAGTATATTTTAAGAGTGTTTAAGGGTTGGTTTTGGTTATGTATGTGAGTATGAGTTATTAAGTAGTGAATAAAATAAGTAACTATGCCAAGCTATGCACAGCGTGTTTCGAGGGCTACTAACCCTTCCAGACACACTGCTCAGAATGAGTTGAATGGGTATGAATGAATGAGTGATGGATGAATGGAACTTGAGTACTTCTCACAAAGGGAAATGTTTTGATGTGTGAAGGGGTGGGTTAGATGTATAATTTTAGTTTATGTATTGGGGGGTTGTTGTGTGATTGAAGTATGAATTATGTAACAGCTATAAAAAGGAGAACTAAGACACTTGTGTGCTGCACACTTAGAAAGGACACTGCCTGTACTCCCAAGCTTGTTATGAATGTGTTTGGTGAAGGATCACTGTATGGTGGATAAATGGACCTTAAGCACTTCTAATAAATTAAATGATTTGATGTGTGATGGGCTGGGCATATAATTTTATTTGAAGTATTTTTATGATATTAGAAGGGTGGTTCTTGGGTTATGTCTATGAGAATGAATTAGGGAACATAGAAAAAGATTTAGGAACTATGCTAAGCTATGCCTAGCATGTCAGGAGGGCACAAAGCCCTGCCCATGTCTATGTTCTTAATGAGTTGTTTAAGTGATGGATGTTCGAGTGATGGATTAATCGACAATGAGTACTTCTAACAAAATGAATTTTTTAATGTGTATGTGATGGGACGGGTTGGGTAAATAATTTAATTTTAAGTAGTTTTAAGATTTTTTATTTAATTTTCAAAGTAGGTGTATGACTGCAAGTACAGTGGGGGTAAAGTTGTTGTAAATGATTCTAGGTGGGGTCTTGATGTATATTTTAGTGTTTTCAATGTAGTAGAGAAGGAGATACTGGATTACCACCATTATTTTCACAATGGAGAAAAGTCTGTGACAGTATCATGAATCCAGGCCAACTCTACACTGTTAAAACTTGCAAAAGTATGTTGAAACCAACTAAAATATAATACCAAGTACTCTGAGAAAAAATATTTACTAAGTAGGTGTAGGAGTGAGAGGAAAAATGTTGTTAGTGATTCTAGGTGGGTTATTGATGTATATTTGAGAGTATTTAATGTAGTTGATAGCGAGATACTTGGTAACCACCATTATCTTTATAATGGACATAAGGTGTGACAATTTCACAGACCAAGGCTCTTTCTACACTGTTAAATACTCACAAAAGTATGTTAAAACCATCTATAATATAATACTAAGTACTCCAATGCAATTTTGTAACATTTAGTTAGTTAGTTTTATGCAGTTTTAAGACAGTCTGGGTAGAAGTGTGTTTGGGTGTGATTTATGGACCATAGAAAAATATTTGGGAACCAAGCACCCAGCGTATTTGGAGGGTGAATAGCCCTGTGTATGTCTATGTTTTGAATTTTGTTTGGTGAAGGATGCATGTATTATGAACATATGATCCTAAGTATTTCTAACAATTGTGGAATGTATGAAAATTGGTTGCATATTTTAATTTGATTTTAAGTATGTTGTTAGTTGTAAGAGTATAGAATGTTATAAATTTCTAAAAGATTTAAGTAATTTTCAAACTTAAGTTATTTTCAAGTATTTTGAAAAATTTTAACATGTGTTTTAAATGTGTAGTTTTAGAGTGTAGAATATTAATAACCTCACTGAAAATGTTCTTTTTATTTTAAAAAATATTATTTTTTTGTTATTTAAAAAATGTTTCACAATATCAAATAATTATATTTTTCAATTAATATTTAATTTTATCTTAAAGAAATCATTTTTGCTAGTCAAAATAAAACAACTTGTTTAAATTCAATACAATGGAAATAGTATTAAATGTGTCATAAACACAGCTCACTTGTATTCAAAAAATTTTTTTTTTATAAAAACCCAATTAAAATAGACATTTTAAATTTTAAAGTAAATTTTCCCTCTGTTTATAATAAACTATTTTTATGTTTGTATCTTCAATAAATATTTATTTACAGATACAACACAGCATTTCGAGACATTATAATAATGTTTTGCCTCTCCTTCCAAAATTATGCAGCTCCTTTTATTTTTTTGTGGTGCAAAAACCACTGTATTAGGAAACAAAATTTCTATTGTGTCAGAATGTGTGAGGGAACATCAAAGTTTTGCTAGTTTGTTTGACGATCTTTTCGTTAGCAACACAGAGTCTGAATCTGAGTTGCAAAAAAAAAAAAAAAAACCAGCTTGTACAAGCTGTCAGGTTGTTGTCGTTTCACCTAGATGGCGTCGTTTCGATTTCTTTTTGGAAGATCTATTCTTGAGTGATTTGAGCACTGATTCACACACAGAAAGACCATCAGCCACAACAGTTCGGTACATGATTGTTTCCCCCTAAACATGGAAAGGTAGATCTCCTGTTAGATTATTTGATTCTATCTGACATGAAAAATTCGAGTGATTCGAAAAGTGCTTCGTCTATCTCACAACCGACATTCGAGTTAATTATAGAGAAAAGTCTAGGGAAACGGAAAATAATTCGGTTTTCAATTCCTCTAACTTAGTGGAAGCTTCATTGCCTGAATTGTGATATCAGCTATTGACCATGGTGTTTGCATGCATGCTAACTGATGTGCAGATATGTAATGATCAAGTAGAGTCTGATGCCAAATTTGAAAGGTTTTTCACAAGGTTCAGGGCCCCTTTGTTAGAGTTAAAAATGGCATCACTCTGGTCAATAACACTTAGTGTCAGCATAGCGATTAAATATCTGAAATCATTTTGTCTGAGGAAGGCACTATGCAGACATTTTACTTTCAAAGTAAATCACTTCCCATCCTGTATTCAACCAAAGTGGGTGAAATCTTCGATGAGACAATTAAGCCTTATCTCACAAACAGGCTTGAGGAATTAATTGCCCATGGTAGTGGCTGGAGTTTGCTTCTAATTCTGCATATGGTTCTTCACATCTCGCAGATTAGAACATTCACCATCGGTGCTGCTCACACTATGCTCCCCAAGTTCATTGGCAATAGGAAAGGTGGCATTAATGTGCAGTGTCCTAATAGACTGTGTTTCCATGCCACATATATCGAGAGAATGACTTCATATCCAAATCCTCTAAAAGTTTTGGTTACTGAAGGTCTATCAGATCCTGTAGTGTTACAGGATATATGCAAGTTTGATGAGAACAATGGTGTTTCAATTAATGTCTACTCTGTAGTATAAAATTGTAATATTGTCGACAAAACTTTCCTTTACGACATGCATGTCACGTAAATGTATTGGCCATTCAAGCTTGTGGTAATGACGCACATTTGCATTTGGTTTCCATTAAGGATTTGTCAAGGCTGCTTAACAGCCAGTTGGGAAAAAGAAAAAATTAAAAAAACATTATTGTGGTTGTTATCCCCAATACTTTAGTATTGAGGAGAAAATTGCAAACCATAATGATCTCTGTCAGCAACATAAAGCTGTTCACAGTACTTACCCTAATGAGGATGACAAGTACTTGCAATTTCAGGGTTACAGAGAACAGCAAAGATTGGGTTTCGTCGCCTATTGTGACACTGAGCCATATTTTAAACCTTTGTCCACTTGCATCCCCAATTGTAATATGAGTAATACAAATAGTATTCACCAACATGTTCCATATGTTTGTAGCAATTTGTTGGTTTGTTCGTACAATCAAGCATTATTTGACAACTTTGAATTTGTGGGTGACGATTGTATGATCCAGTTACTAGATAAATTGGTTGAATTGACAAAGTGGGTTGCACGAATATACAGTGTGACTGTCCGTTGAAGCCAAAAACACCTTCTGATGAAGTTAGGTTCGCAGATCAGAAATGTTTTCATATTTGTAAGAAGAAACTCGGTGCAGATGCTGTGGTCGACCGTAACGACCATCTGACAGGGGAATTTACAGGCCACACACATAATAAATGGAATTTTAATTTCAGGCTCCCTAAGCTACAACCTATAGCTGCCTCTCATAAACTGCAAAACTATGATGTTCACTTTCTCATAAAGCTATAGGCTGAACGTCATGTAACAAAGGCCAACAGTGAAATCGAGGTGATTGGAATGACGCTTGAAGAGTACAAGTCCATCACTAAATGTATTCCCAGTGGGATTGACTCAAAAGGAATGGCACAATCTTTAATGTTACATTTCTTTGATTCTTTTCAATTCATGAGCACCTTTCTGGAGACTTTGGCAGGTAATTTGAAAACTGCACATTTGAGTATCACCTGCTCGATGTTTCCAGACAACACCCAATTTGAATTGGGAAAAGGGAAGGGAGAGTTTCCTTATGACTTTGTTAAATCCAAAGACAATCTGATGAGCATGTCACTCCCACCGAAGGAGCATTTCATAATGTTATGAAAAGAGGAGACATTAGCGATGAGGATTACACTCATGCCCAATACACATGGGATGAATTCCACTGCACAAACCTGCTGCAGTGCATTATTCAGTATTTATGAGCTGACACTTGTTTGCTGGCAGACATTTTTTTTATAATTTCAGGACCGTATGTTTGGCTCATTACGGTCTTGACCCTGCCATGTACATTACAACTTCGTCTCTTGCATGGGACACTTTATTGTCAATGACAGATGTGTGGCTAGAGCTGTTGACCGACCCAGATAATTCTTGTTGAATTTGGGGTTAGGGGCAAGGTTACCCAAATTTCCAGAAGGTGGTGGAAGCCAATAACATTTACATGGGTGAAGAGTACAGCCCCAGTGTGGCATCGAAATATATATTTGCTATTTCAATGTAAATGGCCTGTAGAACCATACTATAAAGAACAAGCTTCCTTTTGGCAATTTCGGGTGGGTTGAGGCTGAAGTGTTTTCAATGTGGGATTTTGCAAATATGGTGAATGATGGGGATGCATGCTTGTTTGTGTAAATGGATTTTTCATTTACATACAAATGCCATCAAGTGTTTTTCGATCTGCCTTTGGCTCCAGTAAATGGCATACCTCCTAACAGCTCGCACAAAAACTTTTTTTCACACTCACACCGCAGAAGAGTTATGGTATTCATCGAGAATACTGACACAGTACTTGATGTATGGAGCGGCATACTTGACTCTGTTCATTAAATTTTTATGCTTTGAGCAAAAGGCTTGGATGGCTCCGTACATCGAGTTTAACATTAAGAAACGTACTCAGACTGTGAATGACTTTGAGAAATCTTTTTTTAATGTAATGAATAATGAAGTGTATGGAAAAATTTTGCAGAATGTCTACCGGGAAAGGGATATAAGAATCATTACCAGGTATGACACTATATATGGAATGGCAGAACAGATTGGGCGTCCTGCATTTCAGGCACAACAGATCATCTATGAGAATCTTGTCCTTACCAAAATGTAAAATAGCTCTGTTATGTTTATCAAGCATTTGTACACTGATATTACCATTCTGGATCTTTCCAAATTAACCCTTTACGAATTTCATTACCAGTACATGTGTCAGAAATTTCCTCCACCAGCCTTGCACCATTTATGAATTTGCCTGTAGTGATGTTTACAAAGTAATTAACCAGATTTAAGGACACGGTTTGATACATCCAACTATGTGCTCGAGAACCCGCAAGGATTCTCACATGAGAACAAAGGCTGTACTGGAGCGATGAAGGATGAATTTCCCATCTGCATCATCACACACTTTTTAGGTTTAGGTGCCAAGCTTTACGCTTACATTGTTTAGAATGAACAGTGTGTACATAAGGCAAATGGTGTAAAACCTAACATGCTGCATTCCCTCTGTTATGAGGATTAATGTGATTGCCTCGATAATTTCACCATGGTTCTGGGGACCCAATACCAGTCCCATTCACATGGTCACTAGGTTTACACTGAATGCGACCAAAGTAGTATTATCAGGTTTAGACAATAAGTGCTTCATTGAGCCGGATGGAGTAGCCACTTTACCCTGGAGGCACTATAAGATCCCACAGTAAATTTTTCTTTCCCATGAACTTTAATTTCAGTACCACATAAAATACATATCTGCCACCACTACCACTACTGTCAGTACCGCTCCAACACTATACCCTGCTCCGCACCACAATCTGCATCACAGCTGTCTTCAAACTACTGCATAAGTATCACTCGAGATATCATTGCCACATATTTCTTAAAAGCTACTGGTTTGCACGTACTGAGGGCATGTTATCCTACAACACTGTCCAGATAAACCCTGTTGTCTTTTATGTCACCCAGGAATTACTCTATGCAACGTGGGATTACATCATGTGATATACGAATCTACAAAGTGCTATGTTTGTGTGTGTGTGTGTGTGGGGATTTAGGTATTGGTGTGTGGGATTGCAAAGAAAATATCACTCGCATATGACATAGTGGATGCTCAAACTATAGTGCCGCAACAGATACCACCCCAAAGTTTTAGTTTTACTGGACGCCATCCCGAAGCGCCATTTCATGTAAATTTGTATAGTTTTTAGCTTCTACAGCTTGTAAATAATAATAATTTTAAATGATGTGTGAATCAATGTGTGTGAATGATTTCAATATGTGCACAAAGATTTTTTAAAGTTTTTTTAGTATTAAGGTGTAAGTATAAATTTAAGAAAGGTTTTTGGTAAAATTTTTGTAAATGTTTGTAAAAGTTTGTTTTGAAGTTGTAAATATTTTTAGTAAACCCTGTACGATTTGTAATGGTTTGTAGATGTTTTAAAAAGTTATTTAAATGCTTGTGAAGTTGTAAATATTTGTGAAAGTAGTTTTAAGGAAGATTTTTTGAAAAAAATAAAAAATTAATTTCAATGGTGAAGCAAATAATGTGGCCTGTATATTAGTAGTTTGAATTCCTTTTGTCACAGTTTTATAAAATTTAACTTTGAGTATTTGTGGATGAGATGTTATATTTACTGCTTCGCACTATGTGAACACCAAAAAGTATGAAAATGGTAGTGGTCGATAAATGAATGAACCCTGAAAGTAATGGAATGGGAGAGAACCTCAATAAAGAATAACTGAACTTGAAAAACTCAGAATAGTGAGACAAGCTATACTATTGCTAATGGTTTGGGACAACTCTAGGTAAACTGATTGTTACCCTGCAGAGCATTGCTAAGTAATGTTTAGTGGCGAGCCTCACTAGCTGGCGTCGATTTTGTCTTGCAACAGGTTTCAGCAGGCACCAACAGGTTTCTACATTAACTCGAAAAATTTCGAGTATAAAAAAAAATCTCTATGATTGTGAACCAACCCGTCGATGTCTGCTGTGAAGAGATAACATTCTTCAAATATGTGCTGAAATGCATGGTATACACACACTTATTTTTTAAATATTGAAAAGAATTTTTTCCCTACAAAACTTTAAACAAACATTATAAGTTTTGTAACACTGCTCCACCTCCTCCTACCCCTCCACATTCGCCTACACACTTAAGACTTAATACCACACTAGCACATCACATAGCACCACAATTAGCACCTCACATAATGCCGCAATTAGCACCGAATCAGCACTACAATTGGCACAGCAATTGGCACTGCAATAAGCACCACGATTGGCACTGCTATCGGCTCCACAATTGGATCCACCTGCTCTGCAATTGGCTCCACATTCTTCTCCACAATTCGCTCTGCAATTCGCTCCACAATTGGCTCCGCAATTTGCTCCATAGCCCCACAATCTGCTCCGCAATCTTGGGCTAAGTTTGTGTAATCAATTTTCGTAATGTGTTCCTTGCTTGTATTTCAATGCTTGTTTAGAATATTAGCATTGAGAGCTGATGAGGGTGAAGTACATGTGTACTTTTTTTGGGAGTGCCGGGAGTTGTAATTTTATATTAGCTGGGCATTTGTTTAATGTTTTCAGTTACATTTTGTGGATATTAATATAAATCTCATGATTAAAGTCGGTTTAATGAATTGGTTTCAAGTTTTTTGGTTAATGATTTAAGTAATTTGTTCGGCAACCTATTTGAACATCGCTTTTCATTAATAAACATTTACTTCACTGAAAATATTTGTTTAAATCCTCAGTATGCCTCCAGAGAGCGACCTGGCCATGTAGCCCACTCCGCATATCAGTCACAAACAAGAAAAATATGAAATATATCTTATACCACTCTTACACCAAGATCAACTCCTATATAAGCAATTACAACCCACTTCTCTGGTCAGTCGACTCTGGGATATCACATAATGACACATTGCTGCTGCTCCATCTCACCCTTTCAACACCAATTAAATAATATAATAATTTGGTATCAAAGACATTTGATTAAAGAATTCTTTTATTAATCAATTAATAGGATTAATCAAATAAATTATTTATTCAATCAATTCTTTACTCATTTGAATACACTAATTAGACACTTGTGCCACTCTTGCACACACAGAACTCCCGCGACTTATGCCACTCTTGCGCTATGCCTCGCGTAGTGGGCCAGAAGCCCACTGCTCGCTCTACTCTCATCTACTTGGAGGATTTTTTGAGTGTTATACTCTTTAAGACGATGCTGGCTGGTGCATTAAAAGTGTTACCGTGTTCACGAAAGGTAGGAACTGAAGTAATGTGCAATATTTTTACGGAGCAGCGTGCGTTTATATATATATATATAATAACATAATATAATACTTTTAAAGTCCGTGATGAGTATTTCGCCAAGTGGTGAGGTAGCATTTCTCCCCGTGCTTCGAGTGAGCAAGGTGATTTGGGTGACTGTTAAAATAAAGGTCTTAAGAGCCGATGAGTGTGGAGTGAGTTACCTCTATGGCCAAGACAGGTACGGTGTTGCTTCACTGGAACCTGAAAAACATAAGTTATGTATCGCTACCAATAAAAAAGTATTTCTGTCTGATGTTATTGGCTGCATATTTTGAGATTATGGTTTAAGGTCTCAAAAGCGAATAACATTTGTAAAACCTTAAGGACTACCCTTATTGGATGAGGATTTCTACCTAGTACAGTGCAGTTAATCAAAGCGACTTCCTGTACAACTCCTCATGTATATGATGATGTAGCAGTAAGGGCCAAGACATTGTAAATAATTCAGGATACAATAAACCCCTAGTACTGCAGTAAAGCAAGGCAAAATAATGTTATAATCGAAGCTCAGAGTATTTCATATAACGTTTCTTTTCTTTCCAATGAATGGTCAAGTGATATAAAATTTCCGCTCGGCTTGTGGCGTTGCGGCGATTGTAAATATGTGGGCCGCCCAGTTGTCATGTACCGCGGAGGAAAGAGACAACAACAATACCAAAATATTATTTTCAAATCCAAGAAAAAATTACTATACGGGATTTGGTTTATAAAAAAAAGCCTACAAACATAAACCTTCAAAATCGTGTCCTTTCGTGAAGCTGAAGCGTGATTTACACAATAAATTACCACTGCAATATCCAAAATCCGTCTGCACGCACCCCTCCCTTTAGCCTCTTCCACCAACCGGCAAAGTGCATGTTTTCTCGCCACTATTATTCACAAATACTTTAAGATGTTTCCTTTTTTAAAATCTGCGAATATTTATTTGTATTTATGATAAAAAATACTATAGCCATTTTGTACCGGAGGCCTGGAGCCAGGAAGGGAAAAGGGAAATTTTATTTGAAGTTCTTTCCTTAATAACTTCAGTCCAAAATCTATTTCACAAATGTGTGTACGTTCAGTGCTAATACTTAAAAAGTTTCTGGGCCTAAGTGGTCGAAAATTAAGTTGTCTTTCGTGAAGACAGTGGAATAATTTCCTTAAAAAAATTTTTTTTTTTAACACTGCAAAGCGTTTGAAAAGTTGCGTAAGAAAGGGAGTCCAATAAGGTTATTGCCCCCGGGCCCTTCAGCCGGACTCACACAATGTCCATTTCCGTAAGTAGGGGCAGCATGTATATACTGGCATCTTACTTATTCCAAATGGCAGCGGGTGCATCCTGAGAATACTTTCGGTGAGCGAGGTGTAACCACCACACCCTCCCGGGGACTTGGAGTCGCAGTTTGTCGACTGATGCTCCCCAGGGAGATCTAGTCTGTGTGCTTGTCCCATCCTCACCCCACTCCACCCATCCACCCCACCAGGGAGTTCATTGTTTGCTTACATCCTTCCACCCCCCCCCCCTCCTCCAACTCCATTCAAACCCCTGTCAGTCGGCGGGTAACCAGTTATGACTTTTTTCCTCCCTCCACTCCTCCTCCCTAGGACGTTGTGAGTATCCGGAAAATTGAGGGTTTGTTCTGGCGGGTGTCGTGGAGTCGGTGGCGGCAGATGGACTTGTAACAACCGGTGCTTGGTTAGGGAGGATACTTAAGTTATATATTTTATATGTGCGATGAGAGTACGCATATTGACTGGTCAGGAGTTGGAGGCAGCTGGGGAGGATTAAGAGGGTGGTTAGGTGTTATCTCACCGGGAGCTGGAGGGGAAATGCTTCTAGAGCTTGTCTCGTTGGTAGCTGGAGGCAGATGGAAGGGGAATGCATCTAAAGATGCACTTTTCCCCCTATCCTCACATCTGCCCCCCTGTGAGTGTCCCGAGAATTGAAGGAGTGTTTTTTTCGGCCACCGTGGGGTCAGTGTCCGCCAGACTGGAGAGTTGCAGCGACCGGTGCTTGGTTTGTTAGGGAGGGTATTTATTAATTTTTTCGTGCATTTTTGCAATTAGCAATCTACATAATGAGAGTAAGCAAGTATAGGCAGTTCACGGTAAAGTGAGCACTTCTTAAGTCCCTGCTAAAATTTTCCTTTCAACTTATCTCTGGCTTTCCACCACTTTTTAATATAAATATTGCAATATGACTAACAAACACAGTGTACACATTTCACCAAACTCGAAAGTTAACGTCTGAGGGTGCAATAAAATATATTTAATAGGGGTTAATGCATTTTGAAAGGGCCTTAAAAAGTTCTCACTTTACCGTGAATGGCCTATACACATTCTGACTAGTCGGGAGCTGAAGGCAGATGAGAAGGATGGTGGGGGTGGTTAGTGTTTTCTCGTCGGGAGCTGTAGAGGAAATGCATGTAGGTCTTGTCTCGTCGGAAACTGGAGGTAGACTGGAAGGGAAATGCATTCGTACTAGGGAGGGATGTGTAGAGGGCATGCAGTAGCATAGGATGTGTAAATAGATCATTAATGTGCGCATTGAATAAATAATTTAATTAATTAAAAATAATATTAAATGGTATGTACATCCTTGCATATGCAACATTGAATAATTCATTGAATGTTTAATGTAAGACTTGCATGTTACAAGAGAGTACATATCGCATTGAATATTTATTCGCGCAATGATTAAATAATGAGATTAATTAAATATATTTGTGCACTTGCACCCTTGCATATGCAGCAATGCATTACTGAATTATGCATTATTAAATATTGCAATGCGTAATTACTAGGTACAAAACCTTAGTACACATCCGCTTCCCATCACAGCTCGAGCTCAACTGACCAGATTTTCGATAATATGTAATACAAATACCTCCGCCGTGACGTGGCCATATTAGCAAAAGCTTGGTTTTCAGCATTATTTCTCTGATCATATGTTATTACTTTAAAAAAGAATGCCTCGGGCCTCCTCCTCCCCCTCCCACCACTGGCCGGCGCGCAACTCAACCACTGAATTTCTCTGAGGTGTATGCCATCAATATTCGTGTAAGACGTAGTTACATTTGTTCTCACATATCACTATTTCAGTCTATTATTAATTCTTCCACAGCGCCTACTTCATGCGCGCATTCCTGATATTGATCGTTCCGTGCTGGTGACCATATTGACAGCGTTTAATATATATGAAAGCTGTGGAATTTATTTAGAATAATGCCAGTATATTTTGGGAAACTGTCGAAATTGCACTTAATTCCGTCCGAATTGCGTCTTCTGCACCAGTAAATAGTTCCTTTGTTCAAACCAGCTTTGCAGGGCCGCGACTACTCTTTTGACAGTCTATTGTCGGATCCAGGATAGAGTGAGTGACAAAATAATTCACCACCTTCTCTTGGCTTCTTCCGAGAACTCTGTAAGCATTCGATAACGTCACTGACTTGTCATTGTAGTACTGGATACGCGATACGGAACATACGCCTACGACATATATTGCTCCCCCCTCCTCCCAAATTTTCGGTAACTTCCAATCATGTAACGTTCGTCTTCTAATTGGTGTGGGTTTCGGTTACACTCCCCCCCCCCCCTTGCCCGACTCCCCGAGACGTCTGATTGGCTAGGCGTTTAGGCCAGTCACCTCTCTAATTCTGATCTTGATGTCACCTTCCCTTGACTCACCGAAACATCGGATTGGTTTACTTTCGGTAATGAACACCAGTTCTATATGTGTTTCGTGCAGGAACTGATACCGATTCAGTGCTTCGCTGCATATTGTACGTGTAACGGCTGATCTGTGAATAGAAAGGTAAGAAAGATCACATGTTGTTGGAAATTTTATTTAAGTATTCAAAGGATATTCCACATTCAAATAGTGGAAAACGAAGTTTTAAAAATGAACTCACTAATGTATTCAATAACCCAAAGGATAAAAAAAATTACACGGAATAATAAACAAAATTGATTTCAACATGTCGGAAAATATACCGAAAATTGGCAATGTAGCAATGAAAGCTGTCATGAAATTAATCAGACAAGGCGGTTTGAAAAATCCTTAACCAGGTTACATCCTGACTTTACACCATCAGAACAATTTTTACAGAATTAAAAAAAAAGAAATAGATACTTTTCCTGCTTACAGATTAAATGTTATAGAAAAGGTATCTTTCGTTTTGAGCGAGCTAATACCAGAATTAAAAAAATATATAAACTGTAGAAGAATTTGATTCTCTCGAAAAAAGGAATTCAAAATTACAAAAAAATAAAACGCTATGTCACCAAATACCCTACTAAAGTTCTCGGTTATTCTGTACTGATAGAAATCGGTAGTGCAGCAGTTTCTGCTTACGTAGATAAATATCGCAACGAAATGAGTGGTTGTTTACGCTATCATTTTAATAATGATCAATTATCGGTTTGTAAAGTAACTTCTTGTTCTTTCAAATATAGTACCGATGTGAATCATATCCAGTCTTGCGATTTGAACATGATTCCGAAAGAAATACAACAGAAGATATGTCCTACAAACTCAAATTATGAAGTATGCGTTTATTGCGATAGCAAAAATAACACTCCTCCGTGGGATGATCCAAATATTGAATACAGATGGATAGAAGCGTATTTCAGCGATGCTATTTCCGACATGTTAGGTGGTAACGTGCATTAAATCGTCGGTGGTGTGGCCGGCTTGTTTGAAGTACCACAAAATGAATTTTCCTTTGCATTTTCTCGGTCATATGCACACTCATTTACAGTAGTTTATTTATCGGCCTTATCTCAGGCATTGCATCTGTTTGTAAAGAAGTTTAGAGAATAGTTTACATGTATATTATATAAGAACGATAAATGGTGCGACGTAGATCAAGATCACGCTCACCCACTTGTCGTAGTAAAAGGAAACGTTCTGCTTCACCACGCAGACATAAACGTCGAAGTTCGAAATCTGGAAACGGAAAATATAAATACATGGTCAGGCGACGATACTAACCATTAGATAAAAAATATTGTGGAAATTTTCCGTTCATTACATCATAAACCACTTTTCGCTCGACTTGTTTTAACCATTCATCATACGCTTTAGACAGGAATTCTCCTGGTTTACATTCGATTACAATGCCCAGTCCTATCGACGTGAATCGATAGAATTACCTTGGAGTAATTTCGTAAATATTTGCCGTAATTAATTTGTAATATATCCTGATTTTTTTGAAAGAAGATGATTTATAACATTTTTTTTTTCAGGGTCAGTTTTATCATACGTCACCGCTTTAATAGAACCAACTTAGTAGTAACACTGTCGATAAATTCCTTGCGTACAGGATTTTGTTTCAACCAGCCCAGTTCGATTTTTTTCAAAGCTCGCACTGGTTAACTTTTGACGAATATGTGAAAATATCCTTGAACAATTGTTTCAGTTCGACTCGTTTATGCCACATTTTCGCTGCAAATACAAGAACTACCACGTAGGAGAAAATTCTTTTAATATATACTTAAGCGCTCCTCTCATATCCTGTATGCTTAATTGAAATCTTTTCCAACACACCAACGCACGGGTTCACCATCAAAATGTCATAATCAATGATTTTGCGTAACTGTAAATATTTTTATTTGTTAACGTTATTACACTCAAAGATTCATTCGAATCAAAAACGTTCATATCGCTACTTGTAACTATACGCATTTTTTCGTTTACACACTTTAGGAATTCAGATACGTCCACATCGTCGGGATTGGTGAACTGATAACCATCTGCATCCACATCAAACACCATTGGTTTGAATGATTCAATTTTTTCACAGAGTTGCAAATAATAACCTTCGTCTATTTCGTACTTTGCACTCTTGTCTCCCAAGTAGCCGTAATCACGTACAAATTCGAGCATAGTTTCAAGTTCCTCGAGCGAAGTTAGATTTTTGTAGTTGCTGGAATTTGTCGAACGACAAACGTAAATCTTGTACAGTAATTCGGTTACCCTACACGCGTAACACAACAGACATCTGACAAATAGGGCCGTAGTGATAGCAGTAGGTTCCCAGGCATACTTGAAATTCGGATCGCCACACAAACCATAAGTACTGTTTAGCATTATTTTTACAGATAGCTACTGTGCACCAGCCATTCTTTTCATAGATTCTTTAATTTGTTTCCGAGTCTGCAACAAATCTTGCAAAAATGAAGGAAAAACTGTTTGATTTTTCATAAGTTATCAAACACACGAATGACGGATCGAACGTGAGCAATTCAGCATGTGAACGTACCTTGTGAGCAATTCTACGACCCACGTAATTTGTCTTTACGAGTTCAGAAGTTTCTACTTCGGAATCATTAGCAATGTAGATTGATAGTCAATTAAATTGGAAGTAAAGGTCGATTTTTTGTTTCATTATCGGCACCGACTCTGGTATTTTGGTAAACATCTCAACAGAGCAAAAATCGACTGAATCATTCGCCATTCGTCCCAAACGAATAATGTTGGGATAAAAGGAACTGAACAGTTTTCAATCTCATGCCCGCATTTGTAAAGACCAATGCACCCGGATATTACTTTTTTGTTTTCAGATTGAATTTGTGTTCAGCTATGTAAGGTTCTTGTTTCGAAAATGGTAAAATTTCTTTAATTTAATTTCTGATGTGTTTGGCACAAGTTGTCTGCATCAAACAATTAACCAAGTTCTAAATTGACATTTTCTGCCAGGAGAAACATGATTGGATTTTTTATATACTTGCAAATCAACAAATTGTATTTCAATGCAGTATACTTGAAAACATTTCTTATTTTCTCAGAATTCCCCTTGTGCGAAGCTGATTCTGGCACCATGTTAAACATAACTGCAAGTTCGGCCATTATCACTGTTAAATTTAAAGTGTTAAAAAGACAGATGACAGCCATGCAGTCTAGTTTGTTATATACCAATATTTGTTCCATGTCATACAATTTTAACATCTTGATATGTTCATGCTGGTTATGGCCATCAGACTGGGCTCTTTACTTTTTCCGTGGTCAAACGTATCACCGGTTGATCGAACGAATTGGCAGTATCGCGAATCGCATATACTTTTTCGTCCAAGACCATCTTCTAAAATGTACAATACGCGAATCAAAACTGAATCAAGGTCCATTTTCTGGAATTCTTTAGGTAAGTATCGCGTGTTCAAGTGGTCTAATAGATATACTACCGCTAGCCAGGTTATTGTTTTTAATCACCAGAAACGTATAGCAAATATCAGACTGTTTATGAAATCTAAATATCAAATATTATCAAATTCGATTTGTATGTCGTACCATTTAATGCAAGTTGCGAAAAACTTTAAATCATAATTGATGATATTATGTCCGATGAGGACGTGAAAGTGCCCTTGGAATACCAGCGCAAAAATTCAGTGAGTAATTGTCGTTCGGTATCGCATACTTTGATGTTAAAGCAATTGTTGATTTTGTTGTACTTTCTTTTCATGGCCTCTTTGAATGTTTTCGAATTCACGGTATCCACAGCGCGAAAACATTTCAAGTAAGACATTATCGTCGAACTGATACCTTTATACTCGATGTACAGTACAAACGTAACTAATTTTTCACGGTATCCACAGCGCGAAAACATTTCAAGTAAGACATTATCGTCGAACTGATACCTTTATACTCGATGTACAGTACAAACGTAACTAATTTTTCGTGCATGTTTGTACCCAAAGGAACGTCCTTCATATTGTTGGTAGCAGTTTCTATATCCAAAATTACTAATGGTGAACTTTTCAAAATTTCTCTAAAATCTAAAATTTTAAGATAATCAAATGGATTCAGCGAACAATTTTGTTGCAAACGTTTTACAAACAATAATTTCTGTAGAGAACGCATACGTTGATGCGGATGCGGGATTGGTGGGGTGGTTATGGCCTCCAAAACCAATTCCATCATAAGCATGAATTCTACAGACAGAGTCGAACACAATGCCATGTAGTTTTTGTATCTCACATTATTTCCCAAGAAATTGTAAATATCCAAGATGTGTGAGTATATCCCACTGCTGATTTTCACGAGATTCCCCTTGAAAAGCGGGAAACTATTGAACTCTTAATAAATATTACCCAGCAACGTAGTATTCAATGCACCCAGCACCAGATCTGAAACACAATTTTCCAAAATGACCGCTTTAAATTGTTGACAAAGTATACGGAACAATTGATATTTATACCACGGCAGAATTAACACATATATGGAAAATGGACTTCTGTATTCTAAAATGCAGTATTTTTTCGCAGGCATAACAAACCCGCTAATTATAATGTACAGTTCGTCGTGAAATGCACGCAACAAGAGAAGTTTGTTAACATACATTTGTTTCTCGTATATAGTAAGAAGTAGAAGCGATATGGATTCCTGTACTGAAACCTTAAAACAAATGTTTGCACATTACGTTAACAATTATTGTTCTGTGAAAGATTTAGTCAAATTCGTTCGTGAAAATCATGAAGGTTTGTTACGAATAATTTATAGTTATGATGAAGAAAATATCGTAGACGAATTTGGAGATTCTTTGATAGTGTATTTATTTACCAACAGCAGGAATGTTCTCCCATTCAGATATCTGTACGCCGAGGAATTCAAAAAGAAACTGCCAAAAATGACTGAACACGACTATTTACATGCACAACAAAAACAATTTAATCTTCTCCTGTTTGACAAAACGATAATGTCTCAAACCATGTTGGCCTGAACCAAATATATTTCGGGAACAAATAAACAATATTTTCGTTAATGGATCTGGGTACAGAAACATCATTGTCCAATAACACACCTAATTTTTTACGCAGCCTACATTTACAGTCTGTGATTTTTGGAAATCTTTCTGTAAGATCAATGTCCAATTTTCCACCAGAACGTGTACAATTCGGTGTTTTATCGTGCCTGTCGAATAAACAAGGGTTATTTGAAAAACAGGACCAATATGCTCCTGCGCCATCATATGCTTATAAAATTTTACCGATGCCATGTTTGGCATTACACTCGACAACGTTCTTAATCGCCACTTGGTGGTTCTCATTTATATCTTTCTCGGCACACACGAAAGATCGAGGACATTCATACGATACACCTGTTTGCATTTCACATACCATTGCGCAATCTTTCGAAGAAGCACAATAATGTTTTTCCTTGGTACAGTCTATACGAGACTGAATTTTTGTATCCACCACCGGATCAACAAAAAAAGTATTATTAAGTCTATTTTTTATATTTTCAATCATCACAATCAGCAAATATAAAATGTACAACATTACACAAAATGGTAGCAAAATTCGCAAACGTTTGTTAGCTGTAAACATCACATTCATCTCAAAATTGGATTTTTTTTGTTTCTCAAAAATAGCTCATGTATCCTTCCGCACTTGTTATTGCTCATGCTCGAACTACTTTGGTCTCTTTTTGTATGTCAACAGCCCATCGTGTCACCCACTCAATTCGCAAACCCAAGTGAAATAAAAAATATTACAGGTCAACAAAAAAAATTTAAAAAAAGTTTATCCTTCTGCACTTGTTATCGATCATGCTCGAAATACTTCCCCATCATGATCTCATTTATTACGTTTGCTGCATCACCTACCCGATCGAAATAAAAATGTACATGTCCAAAAAACTTCTTTCGAACGAAAAAAAAAAAAAATAAGTCCGCAAAATTTTTCTGAGGGGGGGGGGGGGGGGAATCAGGTCTGCAAAACTTTTCTGGAACGAAATAAAGATTTACAAGTCCACAAAATTTTTCTCGAACGAATAAAAGATTCCAAGTCCGCAAAAACCTAAGCTGAATATATATATATATATATATATATATATATATATATATATATATATATATATATATATATATTTTTTTTTTCACGACCTCGAACATCGGCACCTTCACCTAACATCCTTCAAGAATGTACTTTTACTTGGATGTGAGAGGTCGTGCGTTTAGGCCGACCTCTTATATATACCCACGATCTTTCACCAATCAGTATCCAGCACTCGTCTCACGTCGGCGATTTGTAAAGCGAAATTTATAGCTCAGTCTTCATCCGGACGCCAAGGAGGACGGACGTGCCCCAGAGCAGCTCCACAAAAATAAAAATATTTCGTATTTCAAAAATCCAATCGAAAATGGCATTCGTGTCAAGTTACATAACACTCTAAAGTCAATCGAAGGTAGCACTCGTGCTGCGAAGTATTGAATCTCAGACAATTTCAGCTCTAAAACGACGCCTATATTTTAAAAGTCAATCGAAGGTAGCATTCGTACCAAGTTACTTAACACATGATCCGAACTTGATGTTTACATGACAAAGATTCAATCGAAGGTTGCACAAAAATGAAGTTGCTGTGTGGCATCAATCCTAAAATGACTCGAGTTCAAATCATATAAATACTAAAGAAAGCGCAAGCGTTCTCATTGTGCGAGATGGCATTGTCACGGGTCGATCTTGATGTAAAAACATTGGTGGATAAAAGCTCCATCAAATTGACTAAAAAAGAAGTATGATAACTTTTAGGTTTGGATGTTGAAAATTACAAAAATAAATATTTTTTTTCTGGAACATTGAACAAAATTAAAAAGTTTTGCTTAACAACGATCTATTGGAGTGGATGGGGTATACTGGAGATTATGAAATACAAAAACAAAATATATCGAAATTGCTCAAAAAGAATCCTGATATTTGTTATGAAGAAATTTGCGATAAAAAGTTTCCAAAAAAGATATATTACGTTTTTAGTGCTACGGACTTTGAGATGTTGTTGATGCTGATGAAGACTGACAAGGGGATCGAAATACGAAAATTGTTTTTGTTTATGAAAAATGTGTTATTGAAATATCGAGACTACGAAGCATATTTCGATAGACGCCAAATTGAATTGATTCTAAGTACGAACAATATGTTGGCTGATAATATGAAAATATTGATGTGTACGTTAGAAGAAGAACGAACATTGGATCAAGAACGCGAAAGAGAGCAGAGTCAGAATGTCAGAAACCAGAACAAGAATGTCAGAAAGTAGAACAAGACCGCCAGAAAGCCGAAAAATAAAGACAGTTTGCACTCGAATGTGAAAAACGAGCTGAACAAGAAAGACAGAAAGCTGAACGAGAAAGGCAGTTTGTACGAACGTGAAGAATGAGCTGAACAAGAAAGACAATTAGCACTCGAATGCGAAAAAAGAGCAGAACAGGAAAGGCAACGTGCTCAGGAACGAGAACGTAAGATCGTCAACATCTTACAAAACAACATTAAAATGCTGACCGAAACTGTAGCTCCACTCATCATGAAACAACCATTTTTCAGTCGAAAACTCAACCGGAACGGTGTGTACCGCTTCGATAGCAGAAACAATGCCAAAGATGCGTTCAGATCGAATTTACGTATGAACGCGTTCAAGAAGACAAACAAAAATGGACAAGACTGTTTGATAAATCGAGTCGTTACGGGCTGGTATTTCATTCGACGCCAAGTCGATAGTCATCAAATGGGGGAAAACGAGGCAAAAAATAAGTGGCCGTATTTACGAAAATTGAAAACGTACAATGACGTGGGCAGTAGAGTAAACATTACGAACATAATCAAAGATAAATTGATAACGAACAACAACATTTGAGGCGACATGTACGAGTTTGACATTTGAGCAAATACGTGCATTCTACTGCAGAAGTAAAACCACGACATGTCCACGAATCCGGCTTATAATTTGGCTAGTAAAAATGAGCAAACGCTATTTAATTGAATTTGTATTTTTTTTCGATTAAATAAAAAACTATACAAATCATTTTTATCTGCGTTATGTATATTTCTTAGAATTATATATTTTTTTACACGTGGTTCAAGTTAACAAACAACTGTTGTAACACATATGATACAATATGCAGTTAACGAATAATGAGAACATATATTACATATCAGACAAAAAATACAAAAAACAGTTGCAGTTAAGAGTTAGTCTTCGGCAGACAGCTCTGAATCCGAATCGTCGTAACTAGCCATGAATACATACGAGTTTTCAGCTTCTTGCTTCTCTCATTCCACCGTAAATTTGACATCTCGTTTCGAGACCGGATAACACCAACCCACGTTGTCAACAAAGACGATGAGTGAGATGGTGTTGCATTCCGGTGGCACGATAGATTCGAGATCGAAGGTGTCTTTTCTTCACAGTTTGTCCATTTCGTAACTGCTACCGTCGTCAAAGACACAGAACCTATGCACTTGGACGTCTTCATCCACATATTCATCGAGCACATACAGCACCGTAATGTCTATCGGACACGAATTCCGAGTGAGGTGCGGGAAACGTGCTCTGGTTCCTGTGATATGTTCGAACATAGGCCGATTGAGATTTGTATCCGCCCACTTCCACGGAACCGACCAAAAAAACTGCTGCTGAAACCCATAGTTATCGACACTGAAGGATGGGCAAACAACAGTCGGTATATATATATATATATATATATATATATATATATATATATATATATATATATATATATATATAAAGGACGAATCGACCAACCAATCAGCATTTAACATTCACGTAGACCAAGTCATTTTCTCTACGCAAGTAGAACATGTTGAATTTCGTGTATTACCAAGGTAAATTAATTTTATGTATTAGACTTCCGGTCATGAAAAATTTGGTGCATCCATTAAAAAAAAAAACCAACCTAGAAATAATAATGGACGAACATATTTGGTTCAGTATTGCGAGGAATGTCGTAACGATGCACGACGTAATACTGCACGTGATTTAGTACTGCATATACAACGTGCAGTATAAAACATCTTTCGAAAGATCGCTGTATATCGAATACGGCTACGACACGGCATTCTTATTGGATGGCATTGTCCAAGAGAATCCAAAAAATAGATTATGCGAAACGTTTTGCGAACTAGAATCGGTTCTCGTGAATATGGGACTTTCGAGACTCGAGTCGCGAAGCTATCTGGAAGTTTCGTGCTTGGTTTTGAAAGAGGACCAATCGCCTGCGAAGATCGAACAGGTCATAACGAGTGACCTGGAAGGCAGAGTTTCGTCGGAGAAATTAGAAAACGTTCGTTCGGGGTTACGAGGCAAAGTACAGTGGCTCCTGTTAGGCGGGAAATTGTTTCGAAGCTACAGGAATTTGCCAGACAAAGTTGCAAACAGAATAAAAAATTCAGACGAGAAAGATTTGCAAAAAATCAGAACGGCTTTCATGAGCGCCGACGTCAATTGGAGCAAGTCCGCGAATTTTTTGAATACAAACTACATGGAACCGTATCAGCAGAAGGCTTTGAACATAAAGCACGTAAAGTCTTTGGGAGAGTGCCACGAGAACAAGATCCAAGTCTCTTTGGTCGATTTCTATGAACATGATACAGATGTTTTCGACTTCAAACTGTATAATTTGTATTACAACATCACTTCGATGAAACATTACAAGATTTATGGTCTCACCATCATAGAATCGATTTTCGACGATTTAATTTTAAATAAAAATATTTGTTCCTAATGAACTGTACGTCCAGGTCGTACGGGACGGTGTATAAGACACTAACGTTTTTCCGTATTTCTTTTCTCGTACGTCCTCATTTTGAAGTTTCGCTCTAAAACTGTTGGGGCAATGGTTCGATAAGAAAATAGACAGAGAACTTCCCGCTCCATCTGCTCCTCTGAACGTTCTCTGGTATAATAGACTCCGTGTCAAATTGTTGTACACCACGACCGTTCTTGCTGTTGAAAGAAAATTCGTTTGCTTTTGGCGCAATTACGTATTTCTAGTGTTTTGTATGCAGACGAAAAATCTCGTTCCCAAGCCAACAAAATTAAAAGAGGTAAATATTTTCGTGGTGACTGCCATAAGAGCCATAAGAAATTACGTGCAGTATACAAAATTCGAAAACTGTATTTTCTAAACCCATAATTTCGAAGCATGTGTGTCTGGTCCTTTGATAAATGACGTTAGTATAAGATGCATAGAATCTCTGCTCGATAAAAGTTGCCACGAAAAATCGTATCCGGTGATAACGAAGAACGCCAGGACCTTGATGGATGTTCTCATTTTCACTGAGACTCAAGCTTCCCACAATCCTCTGAATACAAGTGTATAACACTGTGTGATATGAATTGCAGTTAAAGATATAAGAGACAAAAGAGACGTGAACTTATCAAGCATGATAATTGTCTGTAATTTTATTTTAACCACAAAATCCAATGACGCTCTCAGTACACATGTTAATATTGATACCATTCCGATAACCGATACAACTGATTCCATTACACATGATAAGAATAATACCGTTTTAATTGCAAATTATGAGTCCAATAACAATACCGTTTTAATTGCAAATTAATTTATGAATAGCATAAGTGCACATAACGATGGCATGGAAAATTCAAGTTCCGCGTGCGATACGAAAAACGACATTTCATATTACTGGCAACTTCCTTCGCAAATTGCTGTGACCTGTATGGTTTCCGTGACATTTTGTTTAGCGATGGTGTTTCGTGTGAGGAAATATAGACAAACTCATTACAGATTGGTATAACTGTTTTGATATATCGTCTAAACTAGCGTTACCATGATGCACAGTCTTTCGCCATAGGAAGTATTGTCTGGCTTCTTGTAGATTTTTCTGTACTCTTACGGCTATCAGCGTGTACAGATGTTGCTGACATTCCAAAGTTTCCACATCGACGTATTTCAGACTAGCTTCGTTGCCGTTAATTTCGACGATGGGTGCTTTCTTGTTCAGCAGTTTTATCAAATGACAGCCAGTCGACTTATTTTTGGCATAAATGGAATAATCCAGTTCCACATACATGTAAGAAAAATCGTCAGATTTGTTCCATTTATTAATTTTATTTTTTTGCATTTTTGAACCTATTAATGCGATGTAACACGATTTTAAAATTATCGTAGACTGCGAGTCGTTTTTGATCAGAAATAGATTGTTTTCAAATTCGGTTTCCAGTTCGCAATCCAAGGTGATGATCGATTTTGGAACAATTTTAGGAAAATACGTGTAAAGCATATCTTCAAATTTCAAATCTTTAGAATCGGAAATACTTTCCTGGTTAAACTTTGAAAGCCACGACGATGTTTGTTCGTCGTATATGGAAATTTTCTTGAAACGATATTCGTTTTCCATGCGAAATGTTTCGATCTGAAGTTTCTGTCGTTTTGGTTTGTGCGATATTTTTATATTTTCTTCCAGCTACATGAGATTAGAGGCGCCTTTGGCATTTCGAGAGAAGAAGATGAATGATTTTTAACCGTCTTCATGGCTTCTTTTTCATCTTCCACGCCGATAAAATTATTCATCAGCAAAGTATAATCTACCACCTGATTTTTTTAGATGTTCTGTCGCCTGCTTCTTGGATATCAGTTGTAATTCTTCTTCGTCGAAATGATCGTCTGAACCGACGACTTGTTCCACACTCGGCTTGTTCTCTTCCAATTCAGTTTCCATTTTTTTGGCCGGCACTTCAACCTCATTTGTTATCAGCGGTTGTTTCGTCGTATCGTTCGACGTTGTCCCTTCCATTTCTGAACAATGAATAATATCGCATCGAACGAGTAGGTTTATTTTGGAATCGAGAATGATGTAGGAACCCACTTTTGGGTTTTTCTGAATTTCTGCATACCAGGGATTGTTCAAATCTCTAGTTGGTAGATATCTCTCGTAATTTTTATAACCGTATACCTTGTACGTTTTTCCGATTCGATAAAATTTCCTTTCGGAATCTCAACGCGAATTACATTCGTCGAACATAACGTTCAATATATCGCTTAAAGGTTTGCATATTCGCTCGATGTCGGACAGATCTACAAATATCTGATTGTTTAACGTTTCCAGTAATACAAATATGGCATGGGCTGCTTTGAAATTCGGTCTTATAGATGTAATCATTTCAGAATTTCCATTTTGTAATACAAGTTTTTTTTTTTTTTTTGGATGGACGAGATTGACATTGTTATGTTTGATTAATTCTGCCATGGCATTCGGTAAATGACAATACATTTCGAAATGAAAATCCAACATGGTCTATTATGTTTATCTTAAGTAAAAATTTTAACGCCTTGGTTTTTAATATTTTTATCAACATTAGGAAACATCATTAGACATTTGCAAACATCTCGTAAGGTCCTATTCAATTCATTTATTTTTCGTTGCTTATGACCATATTGTAAAAAATGAGCATGGAAGGTGATATTTTTGGTTGATTTGAAAATTTTTTGGGTTGCGGAGCTACCACAGGACACGTCCGTACTCCTCGGTGTCTGGATGAAGAAAGAGCTAGAAAATTTGCTTTACAGACTGCCGACGCGAGACAAGTGGTGGATGCTGATTGGTCAAAAATCGTGACGTCAGAGCAATCTCGGGCCCTCATTGGCCAAAGTCATTTTTGGAGACGTGGTGAAGGCACAGTGGGTGTGGGTGGGTGTATGTATATATATATATATATATATACACATATAGGTCGGTCTACACGCACGACCTCTCACATCCAAGTAAAAGTACATCCTTGAAGGGATGTGAGGTGAAGGGGCCAATGTTCGAGGTCATGAATTTTTTTTTTTTTAATGTACATAATGTTTTTGCGGACTTGACATTTTTTTGTCCGAGAAAATTTTTGTGGACTTGTAAAATTTGTTTTGCGTTCCAGAATAGTTTTGTGGACTTGTAAATAAATTCTTTATTTCGATAGGGTAGGTGATGCAGCAAACATAACCAATGAGATCATGATGAGGAAGTAGTTCGAGTATGAATGATAACAAGTGCGGAAGGATACATTAACATTTTTCTCAAAAACTAATTTTTGAGTTGCGGAGCTGCTCCGGGACACGTCCGTCCTCCGCGTCCAGATGAAGACTGAGCTAGGAATTTCACTTTACAGATCGCCGATGCTAGACGAAAGCTCGAAGCTGCTTGGTCAAAAACTGTGACGTCAGAGCAAACTCATGCTCTCATTGGTCAAAGTGATTTTGTGGGCGTGGCCAAGGAACAGAGGGTATATATAGAGCTGCGGCTAGACACGTGACCTTTACAACCATCCAAGATAAATGTCCATCCTCAAGGGATGGTTGAAGAAGGAGCCGATGGTTGAAAAAAAAATAGCTTACGTTTATGTAGACCTGTATTGTTTAGTGGACTTGTAAGTTGTTATTGACATTGTGTTGTTCATACAACAAACATGAGATATTGCATCGTTTCTCGGGTATCCAATGCCTAATAAAGCAATTGTATATCATGTCAATCCAAAACGGAAGATACCATGGGCAGATTTAAAAGCAGCGGCACCCACCCTCGAAATCCCCTCCAAATGGCATTCACATAGCATTTTTATCAATAAAAAGGAATGAATTTGTTGATTCAAAATTCGAGAAAACCCACCTCGAAATATTTGATATGCAAACTTATTAAAGGATTCGGCTTGAAACTGAACCTCGTTTCAAGAACAAAGGAAAAAGATTACATCAGCATAATTGTAAATTGTTTCAAGCATTTAAATTACAAGTTGCAATTTGTCATTGATAATTATCAAATTGATTTGTACTTTATGGATTACAAAATTGCAGTTGAATGTGACGAATACAATAACAGGGACAGAAACATCGAATACGGCATCAAAAGACAAAAGCACATGGAAGAACAGCTAAATTGAACTTTCGTCAGATTCCACCCGGATGCTGAAAACTTCAATGTGTATGATGTTGTAATTACTATGGTTCAATTGATAGAACAGAAACATATATAATTGAAAAGAAAAATAGACTTTGTTTTGTCCTTTCGTGAAACCATTACACCCACATTTTAAATTTGGTCAAGCTAAAATGAAAAAGAAGGTGTTTGAATGATAAGTAAATGGCATTAACGGTAATGTTTTAAAAATTCCATTTTGTGTCTTGGGTAGATTGAACTTGTTAATCATTTTACATTTGGCCAAGCCAAAATGAAAGCGAAGGTTGTTAAATTTTAGATAAAAAAACATTAACCGAGCTCTATCTAAAATTCAATTTTTGTTCAAAGGGAAATATATAAAATCGTTTCTCGGGTATGAAAATCATTGTCGAATGTTACACAAAATGATCCCCGCCCTTTTTTTCACCAGTATATAAGTAAGTGAACATCCATTCGTAAAATCATTAGATTCAAAATGTCGTTGGTCAAAAGGTCTTTCCCTTTGTCAAATTTTGAAAGTTTCGACTGTTGGATTTTTGTGTTGGACGATCGTCATGGAAACGAACAATTTTGGTTCAAAGGTGCTGATATAACGAAGTTTCTCGAATATGAACGACCAAATGATACAATTTTAGATCATGTCAAACCAAAATGGAAGAGAACGTGGGCAGATTTAAAGGGCTGTACCCTTGAAATTTCCTCCAACTGGAAACCACATAGTTTCTTAATCTCTGAACCGAGCCTCTATGCACTGATAACACAATCTAAACTTCCTGTTGCCCAAAGGTTCACCAATTGGGCCTACGAAGAAGTGCTGCCATCTTTGAGAAAGAATGGTCAATACAAAATCGACTTGTCGCAAAAAGATGGAGAAATAAAGGTGTTGAACTGCGGCTTACTTGAGTCGAACAAAGAATTGATAGTTGCCAGACGAGATTCTGAAAAAGCAAGACGAGATGCCATAGCACTTTCGCATCGCATCGCCGACGTTGCCCAGGACGTAATTGCCAAACACAAATCCGATCAATTGTGAATGAAATTGCCTTCATCCGATTTCAGCGCCGATCGTTCGCCCAATCTCTGAAACGCTTGAACGATAAAAATCCGAAAGCCAAGGAATTGTACAGCAACAGGTATGTCCCTAACAGAATGAACGTTCTGAATTGCGTTAAGGGTTGGCTGAAGGAATCGAAAGTACCATATTAGGCCCGCAGCAACATCGTTCGTATTTTGGGCGGCATGGACTCGGAACAAATCGTATCGTTTGTGCGCAATATCACTGAAAATAAAGTATAATTTGTGTGCAAAACTTATAAAAAAATATATATTTTTACAGCTTAAATTTCATAACTTATATTTATTATTTTTATTTTACATTTGTAAAACTTCACGAACTGGATAACAAACAAGATTCTTTTGATTGTTCGTAGTTCTCTTTGTAGTGCTTTAGAACGAAAAAATGTTGATCTGAAAATGTTAATAAATATTTCATCAAAATTGTGTCTTGCAAGTTTTTAAAATTAATTCCCGCGAAGAGAAACCAAGTAGGTCCGAAATTTGTTCCATTCTTCGGATAACTGTTCTAATAGGTTTTACGATGGACTGGAATCCATTTCCATTTTTAATCTTAAATATTGATATATTTTTATTTCATAAGCTAAATAAGTATTTCTTATCGTCTTCATTCGTGCATTTTTTGCATAATTCGTTACATAAATATTGGAAGAACTTAAATATTCATCTTCCAAAAACGTATTATTCTCTATCATGTTCAACCTGAAGCTATCATCCAAAACTGAACTGTAATCTATGTGTTTTCGGGAGGATTTTTTTATGAAATTCCAGTCCATATGCTGCCAGGTGGTTTTCTTGTTCGATACAAAATCCCACCAAATTTGTCAACAGATGATCTCGAAAAAATTCTTTATAATTTTCTCCAAAAAATTTAAATAATACCAACCTTAATTCATTCCAAGACCGTTTCAAATCTTGGTAGCAACTAGTTCCTGGAGATAAGTTTATGGCATCTACATATTTCTTAAATTTCAAACATGCTTTGCAGATTTCGTTAGAGTAAGTAAACTTTTTAAATTTTTCTGAATCATTATACAAATCGTTCTGTCTTGCAAAATAAGTGTGCGTTACGTTTTTAGTAGCATTTAGAAGGTTTCCCATGTTATAAGAGCTTACTACACGAAATTACTTTTTTTGGGTGTGGGAGAAGTACATTTTACCGGCACTGGCATTTTGACAGCTACATATAAAATTAAGCTGTTAAAATCATAATAGTGATAGGCATGAAAAAAATAACCGCTGTGCAACCAATGTGATAGAAATTCAAACACAATAAAAATGTTATAGACAATAGGAATACCGATACGAATATAATCATTTTACGACCATTTTCGAAGGTCGGGTTTAACAAAACGGCTACAATACTGTCTGTGACTGATTTTTCCGACTTTTTCATACTTATAAAGCTCTCGGTTGGTACACAAAGAACAAACACAATGCGAACAGAGCCGTCATGAAGGGTAAAATGTGGAACGAACTGAAAAGTTTTTACAATTCAAGACCTGTCGATACTGTAAGTTATTGGGGGAAAAAAAAAAAAAAAAAAAAAAAAAACCCCATATTTTAGAAAAACTTTATCCTGTAGATTTATTTCATTTTTACGACAAAAAAATACCAAAATCTCTTGTACAATGTAATGTTTGCTCATAATTTCTCGAGTGCACTGCAACGAGTGAGTGTGTAAAGGAAATTAAAAGTAATAATATTTTCGTAGTGGTTCTCTACTTTGACGATATGACACATTATAATTTATACGTTAAAAAACAAAAAAATCAATGGACTCTGATATATTCAACATGTTTGGTAATCGCGACAAACAAATAGAAGCCATGGATGCAATAAAAAAAATAACATCAGATTTTCAAAATAAGGGTACTTTTCTGTAGAAATTTAAAAAATACTTTAAAAATGCCATCATACTATAAGTTTATTTAACGAATTCGAGAGAGATAAGAAAAATTCCAGTTGGAATTATTTTGTGCAGTGTTTGTCAAAGATTTGAATACCAATGGTTGAAGAGCTTGCTGTATTTTGAATTGGTTTTCACAACAACTGGTAAAAATAATGCCTTTCCAAAATTCTAATTCTTTTCTAAAAATAAAAAAGAATTGAATATGGATTGTTTACATCCTGGGAACCAGTGCGAATGTTGCGTCCATGGGTAGTTGTTTTCTTTCCAACCACAGCCTCCCCTGCCACGAACGAAGCATAACACTATGCCATATTTTCCGTTGTAGAAGAACCGGCATCTCACATTTCTTCAGCATTTTTCTTCGCTGACTTCGGACAAGGTCCGTATGATGCCATCCGTACCGTATTTGAGCTGTATTCTGAATTTGCTGATGGATATTCTGTTGTTGACTTTTCCCAAGATTTGTAACGTTCGGGAAAAGAAAATGGTTTTCGTTGTGGTAGCACATTGATGAAATATTTTTCTTCTGGCCATATATAGTTCAGGACGAAAGGAGACAAGTGTCTATGATCGCTTATTATGTCATCACCTTCCTCGAAGGAGCTTATCAATACTTTACAAAAAACACACTGTACTAAGTCGTCAACTTGATAATAAACGAAGCCCTCATCTGCCATTCTGTTTACATCCATATATGGCACCTTCCACTTTTTAAAACTCTTTAGTCTATCTTCTTCACAAGGTAACTTGTTTTTTTGAAGACATTACTGTTCAACTACTGAAAAATATGAGCTATATCTGTATGTACCCTTCTTCCCCCTCTATTCCACACTTCGTATTTGAATAAAATATATACTTTTTTTGTTGGCTTGCTTCAAAAACTAACATCTTGGGAACCATTGTAAATGTTCCGTCCATGGATTATCGTCTTCTTCCCAGTCGCAGAGTCCTCCGCCACAAACGAAGCACAACTCTCGGTCATCCTTTCCGGTATAGAAAAAACCAGCATCGCACATTTCTTCTGCATTGTTCTTAGATGACTTCGGCCAAAGTCCATATGATGCCATTCGTGCCGTTTTTGAGACAAACTGTGGATATGCTGGTGGATATTCTATTGATGCATATGTTGACATTACATGTTTTCTGAAGACATTAATGTTCACTACCGGAAAATGTGCGTCCTTATATATTCCTAATGCATACTATACAATCCCCTTCCTCCTCTAACCCTTCCTTCAAAAATACTCCAATCACATTCCCAACCACTCTCTCTCCCACAATTATTTTGTTTATCAAAAACGGAGCTGCAATTGCATCACATCTGCGCTCATTTTATGAGTGATTTAGGGTTAATTTTCAGAGCTTCTAGTGTATAAAAACTGACGACCAGTCTGTACCGACACTTTTAATCCTTAACCGCATATTGCATCATATGCTTTACAAAAAAGACTTAAAAAACGAACGGCTACCGCAAAGAAAGTGAATGCAAGGTCCACCAGCTGTAGTATTCCCTGGGACTAGTTAGCCAGGGTAAGGCTAGGCCGAAGGGGAGCTGCTCCGCATGTAGCTCCTTGCGAGTTTAGGAACCCAAGCACGGTAGTGCGAAGACGACCTCCCACGACGAGTCGCTCTCTTCGACTGGCAATGCAGATGGTGCAGCCCTTCCCTCTCCCCCCCCCCCCCCGACTAACCGAGCTCAGCCTACCAATCAGAGTGTGCTCACTCTGGAACAACACTCGCGCTCCGAAGGCCAGCTCGCCACATAGAGATATCCAAGGCAGCCAACAAGGAGAGAGGAGCTGCATCACACTTCGGATACTGCGATCGAGTAGTTCTTGTGAGAACTACTCGAATTACGGTGAAAGTTAGGTTCCCATTAAATACAAGAAATAAAGTTTTATTATTGTTAGGAGCACACAGAGCGCCAGTCCCCCCACCCCCAAACACCCAGGCCTTGTCTCCGGTATAGGGGAGTGGACAGGAGGGAGGGTCTTTGGGCGGTGCACACCAGCCAACACAGAGAGGAACACGTGCAGGCACACATTCCACCGCATATGATCTGCGAAAATGACCAGCAACGAAGCTGCCATGGAGACATAAGTCTCTCCACGAACACTGCGTAAGAAAATGTCAGAGATGACGAACTTCAAACGGAAGTGAAGCACACCAAGCGCGTACACGAAGTACAGGACGCAAAAGGCACGTCACAGCCTCTTCAGGGCGCGCATCAGCCCCCCCCCCCCAACAGTGGGCTAAAATAGAGTGGCAGGCGCATAACAGACGCCACAAGCGAAATTACAAATAAAGCCTTTCACAGTGTATTTGAGCCAGACGTCCCTGCACTGAAACGAGAGTTAGATGCACGCATGACACTGTCGTGGAGTGCTGTATGTGTTGGAACATACAGTATTCCCGTACACACGTCATCCCTCACTGATTTCTCTACTGCAGTAAGCATTGCAACGCTTGAGTGTTTGCGTGATTTAATTGTCACCATGCTCAGCTTTAGTTAGCTTGGCGCTGCCAAGTAACTGTGTACTTTTCCGCATCATTTCGTTATTGGATCTATTTTAGCGCCCTCTACTTAGTTTCGACGTTTTCCGCTGTGCTCCTGAGTTGAGTAATGGTTGATTCGGCCGTTTGACGCAGCGTGAAAATCGGTGGCGTGCCCCGTCCGTACGCGCGTCTTGCAAACAAAAAGTAAACAGTAGGGTTCACACTGAAATCTCAACCTTTGAGTGTAATTTGTATTTTTATTACTTTGTTAGGGCTTTAGGTCGAAGCCCGTTTCATATTTACCAGTTCAAAAGCATTTACAGCGCTTGAGATTATGGTTTAAGTCTATGCACTTTTAAAGCTGCCATTCGTTTAGGCGTGAACGTGCCTTAGCACTTTTCTCGATATTGTGGTCAAGCATAATTCAATGTTTACTTGCTTTAGGAACAGTTTTGGGTGCTATTATAGTGTAATATAGTCAAGGATGACCTGTTCCGTGTAGTATAAAAGTAATTGTATTGTTAAATTATCCGTTGGTGCGAATTAGTAATTTTTGTACCTGAACTTTTTTAACCCTTTCAGTCTAGTTTTCCATTATAGTGGACGATTTCTTTCCCAAGGAATAATGACTTTCTAAAAGTTTGGAGAGGTAAAGGTCATAGTATATACTGTGGTGGACAGGACATTCTATGGCATAGATAGTCCAATACATCTACTGACTAAATTTATAACTGCTGATAATGTAAATAAAATGTCACCTAGCATTGGTTACCCGGGTTACCATTCTTGGGGTGTTCACAAATTCACACAGATGTTCTAATAACTCAGAATATATTTTGGTATTTTTTTCCTGTTTGGATGGTTCAATTAGTCATAAAAAATTGGTACTCGAAGGTTGGCATAATTGTTTTTCACATAGCATTTGTTCAAAAAATCGTCAACCACAGTGGACATGGTGACTAGTATTAAATGTTTGTATTGTTAGACCATGTGCTAGATATAACCTGTGAAAGTTGTATGGTGTACATTACATTGTCAGTTTTGATTTATTATTTATATAATGTACACAGAATAGATATAAAAATGATTAGGAGCGATAGGCCAAAGTATAGTGCTGAAGAGATTTTAAACATCTTGGAAAATTGTGATTTATCTGAAATTTTTGATATAATTCATATTATCATTGTATGTATTTTGACTATTTGTTTCGGCTTTTATATGTTTTGATAAAATTCATTTCAAACGTTGTTTAATGAGAGTATTAGGTACACAAAATGATGAATTATACAATTCGTAACCTACAATTTCAACTATTTTGTTTCAGACAATCTCTTATCTGCAAGTCATTTTGTCCACTGCAGTGAACGATTTGTATATCCAGTCAGTGTAATCCAATTAAAGATTTTGTTATACGAAAAAAATCCAAAAATATGGTTTAGTTCATGTACCAAATATCAACATTTTATTTCAAGAAATGATAGGTTGTGACTGAAAGGGTTAAGAGCACCCGTCGTAATTATTTTACATGTTAATTTGGAGAACTGTGCTGTGTTTTTTCAAGCAATCATTGTCAGTATTATGATTTGAACTGCCGCGTGGCACAAACATAGCGTCCTATTATGCACTCACGAGCTGGCAAACAATGCCTGCTCCTATGCAAGCTCCAATCGGGCTACAACAAGCACGCGCGCATCAGCTTCCGACACAAAAATACAATGGTGATGTGTTTATGACCTTGTGGGCGTAACAACAGCCAATACCTTTACCTGTGTATAACATGTATGCGGTGCTACAAAACGAGATGGCATTCCCGGCCCTGGTGAATCAGCCAATACCCCGCAACCATAATATGACGTGGGGACAGAAACATAAAGAAAACTTCGCAAAAAGAACGCAAAAAATGCTGAGAAACATGCACACAAGCAAGGCACAATCGTGCAGCTTGGCGCCCCCCTCCCCCATTTTTCACCTCCCTACCCCTTCTACACGGTCCTGCCGAGAGAGCGCCTGTTCTGCAACAAAACGCGCTCTCCGAAGGCCGAGCTCGCCTTCGTAAAACGAAACGTCACATTTCTATAGATTTGTATAGATTTGAAATGAACCAATAGTTAATTTTCTTGTATTATATTTATTATGATATTTTTAATATATTTGCTGTTCATCATTCTCCCATGTTTATAACAAGAATTGTCAAAAAATACAATTAAATTATGTAATAATGATAAGTTTGCTTATTCGGGCGTTATTTCCATTGTACCGTCACTAGTAGTTTTAAATGTGAAATTAATATTAATTTTTCCATTTTTAATGTATGGGTTGTGAAATAATATTGTTACGTCATGTGGTACAAGCCCATTTTTGTATTCAATCTGATTAGACATCTCTGTAAAATTGTTTATGTTATGACATAAAACGTACATTGTTTTACGAGAATTTCTGGTAAAACTCTTTTGCATTTGTTGAGCGAAATATAAACGTAGTACGTCAATATTTAGTTCTCGTGACCAATTTTCAATATTCCCAGCAATAGCGAAGTTGGTAAGAGGACAGCGAGGTTATGTCCATACTTATCAGTTAGTTTTTCAAACTGCTTCTTGCTAAACCAATAATTATCTCGGAAAGTTGAAGATTGTTTAGAGAGAGATTCATAATCTTTATATGTGCCAAAAATGGCGTGCTATGCAAAAATACATAACGAATGTTATTTATGAAATTTGGTCTTAAATATTCAATTAAAATTTTTATAATTACCCCGCCTAACGAATGACCAATAAGATAAATATTGATATATTCTAATTGAGTTACGCGATTAGTAATATACACGCATAATTGCTTTGCAATGTTGAATGGTTTCTTTCTCCAATCGTAAGCAAATGTTTCCGTTATGCAGTTCGGAACAGTAGTTGATAAAGATTTTAATATTTTTCTATAAACTGATATATTATAATAATGCGACATAATTTCTTTAGTAGTTAACTGAATGTCGTTAGACATTAGAATGTCGAAATCTTTTTCTTTCAATTTTCCTTTTAAAAAATATTTAAAGGAAAGTGGGAAAATTCTTTCTCCATTTATAGCCTATACAATTTCGATCCCATTAAACCATGAAGTAAAATAATAAATCCTTAATCATTCATAACAATGAGTAAAGAGTTACGAATGTCGATCTTATATACAAAGTTTTCACTTTGAAGCATTACTATCGTTGAGGGGGGGGGGGGGGTGTAATATCTCGGGTGCTCGTCTCCCACCACGGTGATTCAGGCTCGATACCTGGTGGATTCGCTTCCGGCTTTTCGCATGTGGGAATTGTGCTGGACGATACAGCTGCCGGCGGGTTTTTTCTGAATATTCTAGTCCAGTGGCAGCTGGTGACCTTTGAAACTGGGAGGGCTGTTGTGATCCTAACTCGATTAATTACAAATAGCATTTCTTAAATAGGCACAGTGATAAATATTTTGCATACGACAGGCTTATGTAAGTGTAGTTTGTGCAGCTAAATATACCAATTAAGCGCGGTTGTTTGAAGAAAAACGTATCATCACTCGATTTGTAATTGACAACACACTGTGGCCACTGGTTCAGATCTAATCACTAGAACAAGTTTTTTTTTTTTTTTTTTTTCCAGTACCCATGCGGTGTGGTACATTACACGAGACGATGAGAAATTAGATAATAATACAAATTCTACTATACTAATGAAGATGATAATTTAAATATACTAGAACAAATATTCTTAAAACCCAATATTAATTTACATACAGTGCATAAAAAATGCATGTCAAATTTAAATTAGAGGATGAAAGTGGCATATCTTAATGAATGTATTTGTAAACAAAATCCATTCGTCAACCTGTACGCGCTATCTAACCGGCAATGAATGTTCACCTTACCAATCACTGAAAATTTTATGGCATTATTTAAATGCTGTGAACATGATGTATGTCTTTTTATCTCCCAAATGTTTCAAATCTTTTACCCAGGATCATTAGGTTTCACAAGCAAAAAAAAAAAAAATGAAACAAAACAACGCCTTAGAAATTCACACCCTTATAACCAGTCCGCGAAATGATATGAAATTAACATTGAATTTTCGCATATACGAACCACTACGTTTACCATCGTGGCTTTGTTGTTTTGTTATATATATACATGTGGCCTTTCTAGTCCAAAATTTATAAGCTCTAGTTTATTCCCGTAATTCAAAATCTTTGTCATAATAAAGTTTTAAATGATACTCACTGAACCATCCATTATTTACAAGTTTACATAGCACAGCATGAACAACTCTTCAAACCCTGCTTCTGACCGATGCTCATGGCTCATCATTAACAACAAACTTGCTAAGAATATTACACACTATGTTTGGAGCTCACGCAACTTTTAACGATACCTATAATTAAAACCTATTTGAAATAAATACAAGCATTGTTAAGAAATGTGTTTTGACTATACTGCAAAAAAGCGGAGCGTGAAAGTGCCCCTACAAAACATGTAGTATATAACTGTAGAACACATTCTGTTTACAGTGAAATTCGAAGTTCCATTTTTTGTAGCCCTGTCAAGTTCCAGGAAACCGTTTTTGTGTAAGAGCAGGGTCGCGCCCAGCTCTCTCTGATTTACAGCATGTGATTGGCTGAAAAGTGGCGAGCCCCTGAAGTCTCCTCTCCCTCCTGTAGCACCGCTATACCTCTGTTATGGCCGTCTCTCTCCCTCTACTCGCTCCACCTACTTGGAGGCGAATAATCTGTAGCCCCGCCACTCGACATTTCCAAAAGCGTTTCCCTCGTGACAAGAGACTCGTCCATCTCAAAAACATTGGCTGCGAAATAACATCCGTATTCGTACACAGTGTTATTTGCTGAGTAGAGGTCTACGTTCTGAGATTTTATTAGGAGGGCTGCGCCCCGCAGCCCTTCCTCAGCAGCCGCCACTGTTTTAGTCCCCCCCCCCCCCTCATTCCGCGGCTTTTGCATTCCAGCGCCGCTCCCCGCTCCAGCCTAGTTTCTCATAAGCCTCTCACCCAGATGAGTTTCCTGTCACTCATATGAGTTTGTTCATACTGCCTAGACCGAACTCGCTGGCTGCGCATAACTAATCTCCATACCCTAACATTGAACTGCTTTCCTGCCAAAAACATCTTGTGAAAACCGCATGGTTTTGAGATTACGTTAGAAAACTACAAATATTTTGATATGTCGTGGGATAAGCACTTTGAACTAAAAATAATAATAATCAGTAATAAGTTATGTGTCAAGCAGTTTATACACTTATTAAAAATAATTCTTTTGGGCAATGCTTTGCTACATGCTTCGAAACGGGGAGTATTAGATCCGCTATCGTACACCCATACAGTGTTTTTTTTGTATAATTATGGTGTGAGAATTTTCCATTTACTACCTGATGGGACAAAATATCTTTCGTGTTCGCAAGCAAAACGTTTTTTAGCAGCTGCTTATAACTGGAGAGCGAAAAATATTAAATTCATTTGCACTAATGTTTCTGTAAACTTGATGACTGGTTTAAGCCGAGAACTACAGAATGAAGAAATATTTTTATTTTATGAAATCAATTTCACTCAGTTTTATATCATTGAAATAATTAATAAATTAATAGAGTTAGGTGTTTTCAATTTATGGTATAATATACAGTTAAGGGATAAGGCTGTTTACGGTAAAATGAGCACTTTTAAAAGCCCTGCTTCATTCTCTATCACTCGTAACAGTAAGTAAAGAATCCGCCAGAACACATTCACGAACAGTGTTGTGTGACTGCTGCTTGTTGAAGTGGGATATCTTGGCTGATACAGGTTTCCTTGTAAGTCGTAAGCATCTAGGCCCTTACACAATTAAAAACTTTAACATTTGACTTTACCATTTGACTTTTCGTTTGCTTACCGACATGTTGTTTCTTAGGGATCTTGACACAATGGAACTGTCAAAGGTAAAGTCAAGCGCACTTGACTTTACGATTTCAAAAAATTTAAATTTTTGTCAAAGTCAAGCAGCCATTTTGCCGAGAATTCAACAGTGGTTATGTGGAAAGTGCGTTCTTTGATTTTAGTGCGATTTCAATCTCGGTATAATAAACTAAGCTCGTTTTAAATTAAGTAAATGGCAAACGAATATAATTCGAGAGGAAAAGATACTAATTGAAATATTTTAATATATTAAACAAATTAGTTTTTTGTTTTGAAATAAACTTCTAATATAAACTTTAAATCTATTTTTTAAAAAAGGTATATAAAATGCATTCCTGGATAGTATCATAAATATTTTCATAACAAGATACACATTTTTACGAAGCTCGCAGAACCAATGTTGAATTGTCAAAACTCTGACTTTACAATATTGTATTATGTATTGGTGATTTCGTCAGAGGAAAGGAAACGTAAAGTCAAATGCCTAAATTTTTATATCGTGTAAGAAACTTTAATCACATGCGCCGCGCCGACCCGTGGTGAGCGTGATATCAGGGAAGGGAACTAGCTGGCCTCGAACTAGCTGCAATTATAGTTGCGCGCAGTATAAACTGTGCAAGACTGTTTCAAAGAGGCCAGGTTCTACAAGTTTTTTACGAGCGAATAGCTACGAATATTCAAGTTCGTGACATAAACTTTCCTGCCAAGGGTATTCGCTACGTCTCAGTAGATGGAACAAGGCAATTACTAACGAATACTGTTTCACATAAAGTACAATTACCGTAGTCTATATTGTCGGATTTCCAGTGTCTCCACTTGTTACCGTGCAATTATTTACCGACAATCAGATATGTGGGGCTAGCTCGGGAATTAAGAGCTCTCTGCAGCAGAACAGATCTACCCCTTGAATAGTCTGTAAGTCATCACTATAATATTATCTTTATTGAAAGCATAAAAAGTATTTTATGGAAGTATATTGATGAGTTTGGCGACTTTTATAAGAGAACCAGGTCTGCCTTTGTTGGGTCAGAGGTAAGCAGAGCTATAACGAGAGGGCTTTGAAAAGTGCTCACTTTACCGTGAATAGCCAATATTATTCACGAGTGAATTATGGCAGGTAGGCTCTACAGCTAGTAGCAGAGAGCAGGAAACGTTAGGAGCCACAGAAGTAGGCTGAAAAGAAATCTGTTTGTGTTCTTGGCACTGTGTTCAATAGTTGTTCTATGAGTGAATTATAATACTATTAAATTTTTCATAACAGAAAGAGATGATACGGACTAGTGCAATAACATACCAGTTTGATTTTTGATACAATTTATTGCTAAATTTATTCATTCAGTACATGATCCAGAACTGTTTCTAGTGGAATTACGAAATGTCGAATCTTCTATACCATTTTGTAGCAGTACAAAATTTTTTCTTCTTTTTCCAAAAAATAACCACTATTCGCCAGTAGCATGACGAGTTCAGTATGTGAGAATCCAACTTCTCACCTTCCAAAAACGGTTGTTCTTTGTACAAATACCCCACGCTAATGTCATCGGTTAAAGAAGGAACTTTTTCAGAAATAAAATGTACGTCTCTTGAATTAAATTGTACTTCGACTAACATATTCCGTAGGGAACACTTTTGACATTCGTATTTCACTAACACTTTATGCGTCAGTTCATTTTTGAAAAATGACGATCAATCAGTGGATTCCAAATGTCTTGTAGTATCATAGAGGATACATGTAAATTTGTAACACATTTTTTTTCTGTAACTTACACCGTAAGATTTACAACGATTGATACTGAACATTATGTTTATCAAGCATGTTATATCCCCCCTCCTCAAATTCTTCCCCCCTTCACCCACCTATCCTAAGCGCTAAGCGCTAAGCGCTAAGCGGATTAGCAAACATTTTTAAAAATTCGGCATTGTAATACAAACTGGTTTGACTATGCTTTCGGTTGTGCGTTTTCGAACGTAATAGGGTGTCACGGTGGCGAGCGGTTAACCTTCTCGTTTCCCACCAAGGTCATCCTGGCTCAATCCCCGGCCGGGTTACTCCGGATTTTCTCACGTGGAAATCGTGCTGGACGATGCTGTTAGTCGGCGGCTTTTCTCAGGAATTCCTCCCCCCCCCCCCGGCCCCACGTAATTTAATTCCGGCGCCGCACAATACTCGCCTTAATCGCCCCGTCGGCTCTCAAGACCTCGCTGTAGAGAGCCCTCCAAATCTCTTCACTTGAACGTAAAATAAGAATGTTTTTATTTTACACAAATCTTGCAATCTTAAACGATAATTGGTACATTTTAAATGAAGTAATAAAATGTCAATTAAATATTTCGCACTACACTTTAATAGTAACAAGTTACGATACTCCGCCAAAAACCATTAGTTTTATAAATTACAAATTCCTCAAAGATATTAATAATAATTAATTTTTTTTATATTCCTACAAAAAGTATGATTAAAATAATGATAAATCTTAATAGTAAAGTTAATTTGAGTTATTTGTGTAATTATTTGAATGATGCCAATATAGAATTGTTAAAATATGCCAAAAACAGAGAACAGATAATATACAACAAAATTACTTACATTCAAAACTGGTCGAAATTCACTTGTTCCTTTTATAGTGAACTTGGAACCTGAACATAAAGTAATTAACATAAAAAATACTAGTGTAATTTTAGTATATCTAGGAAGTTTAAGTAAAAGCGAAAACATAAAAGATCTTAAAACAATTCTACAGAAAGTTTATTTTCCCTATCACGGTGGTAAGCAAGTGAAAATTTCTTTTGGTTTACCTTGGAATGATGTACAAAATATTTTAGCGGAATTGGCATGTGAAGAAGAGCATGTGTACAGTTTGTTCGGAAAAAATAATAACAGAATATTTATAAATTTCATAACAAGTTACAGATCTGAAATTAAAAACATAAGTTCTTATGCAGTATTAGAAAAAATGAATTTGAATACTTCTAGTACTAAACCTTTTCCGCACAGGGAATCTTTAATGGCGGTGACATCGTTAATCAAAGACAGATACGTTCCCTTGGTACCAGGAACCAGCAATTTATATTTTGACTTTTCGTTAATTGCGTAGATTATCAATGATTAAACCACTGGCGACTGTATGAGTCGTTTTAGTTATACAACTAGCTGAGAATGTAGAGAGAACGTGCGAATAAAATTCCGGAATGTTATTTAAATTGCTAAGTTTATATAAAAATGTACTAAAAATCATCAGAAATATAACGAAATTATAAGGCAGTTATTTTTCTGTGTTTAAAAATCGATACACTCAATTTATTATATATTTTTTTCATCAGATTCGCCAATAACCTATTTCTTACAGTCTTGAAAATAACATTTATTTCATTGAAAATTGGCCTTGGAAACATAAAATTTACAAGCGGTAAAGCAATTTACGAAATTTCCCTTTACAAAGGCTGTTTGATTCCAGATTTCAGTACTAATCGTACAGGAAATAGGAAACAATAATGCTAATATATAAGCGTGTATTCCCAAAGGATAATTTAAATAAATGAATATTTAAACATTTTGTCGGCTATAGTGGTTGTTTAATTTTTTTTAATTCTCTTATGGAGTAATATAAATTAAATACTTTTCCTTTCTCTTCTCCGTAACCTTCATTTGTACGTACTTATTTTTATATGGTGGTAACATGCGATGTACAAAATCCGTTTCATTTATCGTTTGATGGGTGTCAATTCACATATAAAAGTGGAGTGTTGTACCACACATTTAATGAAACTGACATATCCCAACAGTCCAATAGATTACCCGTTTATTTACTATCGAAAACACACAGGAAAACCATAACAGTATCTTATCCACTTAACAATATTCGTGGTGAGGTAACCACCGAACCTCTAGTAAATTTCATAAAATTGATTCGAGAAGGTTTTTGGTTTTTTTTCTACAAGAATTGTTAATGTCTGAAGAAAGTTTTCGTACCAAACAAGGTTTGTATGTATATGTTAAGAATTTATTAGACATGTATATGTAAAATTTAACGAGCCATTATTCTATAAATGTTTTCAGACCTGTCAAATTTGAAAATAATACACTTGATAATTATAAAATATGGAGACACGCATTCTTTCTATTGTTGGAGATTTACGGACGTAAAAATACGGACAATATCAAGAAAAACATCAAAAATAATAAAAACTGTAGTGTAATAGATTTTCTGAAACGCCCACCAAAATCTTTGTCCTGTAACTTCAAAAGATTACGTAAGAAAGGCAGTAACAATGATTAAAAGTTTATTTGCAGACCTGAGGTGAACAATATGAGTGGCACGGACAATACGAGGCTTGATGGAGAGCCTGGCACAGTTTGCCATCGCCTGATTCAAAAAATGATTCACGATCATGGAGAGCTGAGAGTGTCTAATTTTTGGGATTTTAAATGTTGCTATGTTGAAAACACATACATGGCTTTTAATGCAATTTATGGCAGGGGAGCGAACATGCACACTCTACTTTGTATTCCATCACAGTTTATAAACCATGCTTGGTTCCATGCATTTAAAAACTTTCATCAGCAAAATTTTTGGGGACATTCTATTTAAGGGTTAAAAATGAAACTATCTTTAAAAAATATTTACAAATACGTAGATCCGGATAACACGATTCAAACAATTCCAGATCTTGGTATAATACTAGATGTAAGTGAAGACGAACTGTCAAAATTTGTGGACGTACAATTACATATGTTAAAATATATAGTAAATACAGATTTTAAAAAAAAACTAGGAGAAAAAACATGTGTTTGAAACGATAATGCCAGTTTACGAAAAAATGTTTGCCAACACTCCGATAGTTAGTAATAATATAGACAATGATGTTAGATTTGAGTGGCTTAAATGTATACGAATGATGTTTAATGTTTTAGATTACAATATGTTTCAAATACTTCACGATTACATTAATAACATTTTAATGAAAAAAACTAGATTATTAAAAATTAGAAAATGTATAATCATAATCATCATTATCATTATCCTCTTCTTCTTCATCTGACCACTGTTCGTCGCAAAAACTCCCTACTCCTAAGTAAAGTGAATACAATTCTAAAGGTGTGTATCTTTCTAGGAGCATCATTACATCTATTGGAACGACATCTACTTTAGTTATCAAAGGACACTCAATATCAGATGAATAATATTCTACATTTAAAAACATTACATTTTCATAAAATGGTTTAAAATAAAACTTAAAAAGGGGAAAAGGGTGCAACGCTCCAGTCGTATTGGTTAATATTCGGGTACTCACACACATACTTTTCTGAACATTTGTGTCCTTAATTTACAATATTTTCTTTACACTGCCTGCATACTTTTGATTTGCCCTCCAAACAAAAAATCAAAATTGCGAATTGATAAACGGCCTGTTCAACAAGCTTATATTATCCCTTATCCACAAACTTTTTTTTTCTTCAACCATGGTCGTGTTTGTTACTCGCCCGATAGGGAAAGTTGCAAGTCCACAGAAATTACATCATATATTTTATAATATGCAGTTAAGGGTTAATTTTTGAATAAATTCAATATTTTTTAAAAATATTTTATGATTTTCTTTTCTTTTAACAAACATGCTATTTAGAGTTGGATTGTAAAGAGACGGAAATGTTTCGGTGTCTATATATACATCATTTTCAAGATATTTTTCTGGTTCCTCGGAAAATACATCATTTATCGCATTATCTAATTCCGACAAAGAATCTATGCACGATTCCATCAATTTTATCTTCTCGTAGTACTTATTTATAGGGACGCGTAACGTTTCACGTGATCCATTAAATTCATTCAAAAATATATATTTTGCAAAATTTCTGTGAGCTAGCAACACCATTGGAATGTTTTTATGGAATTTCACTTATTTTATATTGTTTAATGTTCCGGTAACTGCATTCTTTCATAGAAAGACTTTTCCAGTAAACTGGTGCTATTTAGAATGAAAATATTAAGTTCGAAGTATAATACAAGTTCATATTACAAATGGAACTGCATATTTTGAATATTATGTTGAACCACGTTAACTGAGAAATTGTTTCAGGTTCGTATTCATCAGACATAAACACAAAAGTAATAAATCAGTTGTCTGCCAATATATGAATTATTAATTACTATTTTTGTTGTGTCTACAAAATCTACTTGTTGTTACGTAGAGAATTGTTTCAGGTATAAAATTTTCCAATCCATGTTCGTGCTTATCCATGGAGGTGTTGCATAATATTCAACCTGTGCGGATGATAGTTTTGCAAAGTTTATATCTGGATTAAAATCATAAATTTTGTCATTCTCAAAAACCATTGCTAAGGTAATCGTTACATTTTCATAAAAATTACTATTTTGACCAAGTAAAGGTAATTTATGTCCACGGTCTGTATTTTGAAATTGTAATAAAACAGTTAATTGTCAGCTCATACCAAATTATGAAAAAAAAAATCGATGTAACTATAAGCATTATCAGCAAAGCCACGTAACCCTTAACTGCATATAGTAATATATGTGTTTAAAAAAATAAAATATAAAAGAGAGTAACTGATATATTTTTCCCAGTACTTCATAATAAACAAGAATGAGAACTATACTCTTTCTATTAACTACCTGCAAAATTGTAGTTTCAACTGAAACTATAACTGCTATGAGAAATTCATATTCAGCAATGAAAATATAACTGCTATGATAAATTCAACTTTAAATATAATAAATTCAAATTCATTCAAATATTATGAAAAAATACTAAAACAAAATATATTGATATTCATTTTTGTGATTATTATTTTATTGTTTCTAATTTTCAAATGTGACAAAATATTCATTTACATACAAAAACAAAGCACTGTTAGCTATTCACATATTATTTAATTAGCAAGATTTTGCCACTGCTTCAACGGCTGCTTTGATGACATCCTCTAATGATATCGACTATATTGTTCTTCACTTGTATTAAAAATTTTGATTTTGCAGAGTTCACATTTAATATTTCTTCAGCTTTGGGATACATTTCCATTAATTTTTTATAGAATACGAAATATCTTTTTTCTTTCTTTTGGTAACAATATATTGTTGATTACCCAAGTAGTCTAAGAAGAGAAAGGTATTTCTTTCATCTTTTGAATTTTCAGTTTCTGTTCTCACAACTTCTGTTTCCATCTTGGGTAGTGGTGTTGATACTGTCTCCACATGAATGGTATGTAGTGTTTCGGTATTAATGCCATGTGAGTTTTTTCCAGCTTCATTCCGTTTGTCTTCTGCTGTTTTTGTGCAACTTGACTCAACGTTTCCTTCAGTTGTCGAAAATCTGTTAAACGTCGTACACTACATATAGTTGACTTCGTATTTCCGTGATACTCAGTCATACTTTCAACAGAGTTCTTCAAATGTTCCAGATAGTTTACCAGAAACTTTCGTTGCAATGTTTAGTTGATTTTCAGTCGTCTTGATGTGTTGAAAATCTGAAGTAACGTTAATCACTCGCTTGAATTCATTTACGAGCCACTCCATAAAATGTTCAACACCAGATTTTGGTGATATCTTCATGAGAAAACATAGTCCTAGTTCACTAATAATTTGTACAGGTTCGTCATTAAATTTACATTCTGAAATGTACTCCATGGGTACATTTTCAAGTGATAAGAATAAAAACTGTAATATTTCACAAACTTTATACCAAATCTTACCATTAATGTCTACATATCTATAAACATGGCAAATTTCAGCACATGGCGACCTGTACTGTTTGCATATACAAGTAAATGGATCCATTGTTTAAAAACATAAAAATTCAATGATGCAGTTCTTATACATATATCGTCAAAAGTGAGGGCGGTATGGGAGGTGGAAGTGTGTAAATGGGAATGATTGGAGCGTTTTCATAAAAATAAAATAATGATGTGGCGAGAAAAAGTTTGGAGAGTGGGGATTAATGCGATTGGTGGGTTTTTGGAAAAGTGAAAGGTTGGAGGGGGGGAACTAATGTGATTGGTGCGTTTTTGAAACGTAAAAGGTTGGGGGGGGGGTAGGGGCTAATGTAATTGGCGCGAAAGAGCAGCCAATGGAATTGGAGCAGCCATCAAAAATGAAAAGGTCACTTTAAAAAAATTAAGTTTTCATTTTCATTTCAAAAACTGAATGTTAACTTACAAAAGCAGAACCTCGCTCCTGCGAGCTACTAAAATCTGTGATGCAATAGGGTGTGGCCAAGATTAACTATTACTCATGCTTCCATTTATTGCACATCGAATGACAACTGAGACTGTCTTCTGGTTTTGCATAAAACGAAGCCTCTTTCCTGCTCGCCACAAACATCAGTGTTGCAATCGGGCTTGACCAAGGACAACTACAACTACAAATATAAATTATATTTGTGTAAATGCTCACTTGGAATGCCAATGCATGCTATTGCAGAAGCTGGTGCAATCTCTCGAAAGTCCGCTTTGGAAACTGTGAAGAGCGAGGTGTTGCTTCAGCAACCAACAACTTGTATCGCAAATGTTAACAGAGAGTGTTTGAAATTATATTTAATCTTGTTTATATATATATATATATTATATATATATATATATATATATATATATATATATATATATATATATATATATAGACACACGCATGTAAGTAATGGATAGAAATAAGGTCTTTGATGTTTCCATTTTCACAATTACGACATTTTAAATAATTGTAGTAACTGAGGTATTAGAATGTATCGGAAGAAGAATAGTTTATAAAATGTATTTATTTTAAAAAATTGAGAATATTCTGCATAAACATTTTTAGTCCACTTTTAGCAACATGCATCTTGAAAAAGATGTTCGGCGAGGATTTTTAAGTATATACTTGTTTTAAATGATCAACACTGCAATAAACTATTATAAGCACACCTTTAAATATTATAAATTTAGGCTACGAATTACGTTACCTCTCTGTTCACAGGCGTGTATTGTTGGCCTGAAGACAGGAAAGATTTTGTAAATTGGGGTTTGCAGTTCGTATTGTTTTTGTGTGCGAAAAGTCAGATGTAGAGTCTGGTGATAAGCCAAAACACGTATGCTCAAAAACTGAAATGGTCCAGCCAGTTCGATGGAAGAACACATATTACTGAAGGCAAGTGTTCAGTTGCATGGAATTTTCCTATTTTTGTCGCCCGTTCAATTCCGTACACAATTGACCATCAGTAGCATAGAAGCGTTACATGAACATTGCCGAATCACGGTTTTTTCAACTGAATATGCTACAGACATATGAGGAAAATTTATTACTGAATTGAAATATTGAAATCTGTAAAAGACATGGGACATGAAATTTTTTATTGAAATGTTAAGTGTAGGATGTGGTGGCTACGATGCAAACGTATGGTTGCTGTATTTGTTGATATGCAGTTAGAGTATTTATATGTTTTGGTATTCAGATGTGCTATTTTCTGTAATCAGTCTCAGTGAAAAAATAGAATTTGCTGTGTTGAATGGTTACACAGTCCAGCAAAGTTAACAACAACATTTCTATTTCTGATTCAGAAAAAGTATTCTAAAAATGTGTAAATAAGCTAGTCATGTGCTCTAATAAATTAACATTCAAAACACATTTTATAACATCTTGTCTTTCGATTAACGCAATAGTTTGCATTTGAGACATAGGTAAGTTGACATATAATGAAATACACACATTTATGTCATAAAATGCTTTTTGCCTTATTTAAAGACTATTAATATTCTTGCAATAGGCCAAATAAACTTTGTTAGATTTGGGGAGTGCAAATTATTGTATAGAGCTATGTTCTTATATCACGCACTACACGGATAGAAAGGTTTGTTTAAACCAACAAAATATTTATGTGGCCAAACACACATGCTTAGTTGATTCAACTTAATATTTTTTCCTACACAGATTTTGTTGATCCAATTAAAGTATTTCCTTGACTTAAAAACATATTTTGTTATATGAAAAAAATCAAATTTTCTGCATTGCAAAATTTTGCTATTTTGTAATAGCAACACGAGATTTTCTTGCTCTTTACAAATACATATTTAGTTGTCTCAAACAAACCTTTCCCTAATATACTAAACATGAAGTAGTATTTGTAATATTTAAAATAATCTTTAAGTTTTATTTCAAAGGTTATGAGCACATATAAGTGTTAGTGGCATGATAACAGCATCTTTTTTAAAATACACAAACTGCATAATAATCATGCTTTGTTTTGTCGGTAATGCAAATCTGCAAAACATACGGCCTACGTTTGACTGAAACTGTAACAAGTCATTAGATAGAAAAATTTTATATCTTTTTGAACATTCTGTTTATATGTTATTTTCAGCGGACTGTGACAGTAGCACGATGAACTGCACTGCAAATTGCAAACCGTATATGGGTCACAACTAACCGTGGGAAAAATGAATTCCACCAGTACTGAGGAAATTGCTAGAAGAAAATTTTGAGACCGTTGGGAGTACATGTTACTGGAGCAACAGCTTACTGAAGCAACATGGCAGGAATCGCAACAAATGAGAGAATCTAAACTCTTACAAGCTATATTTTGAATGGATCGAGCGACGTTTTTGGAGACCACACAAGACGCCGAAGGATTTTTTTTTTTTTGTGATAAATTAAGCGATTGTGAAAAGAATTCGTGTAAATTATGGGATGACTTGAAATTCACCGTGAACATTATTGCCCATTATACTTCAAGCCTAATACACATTGTAACAAACAATTTGGCAGAATTGTTCAACTCATACATTGCGAAATTGATAGGAGATAAAAAGAGTTAACTGTGCCTTAAAAGGCACATACGAAGAATGGAGTGAAGCTGCATTACTATCCTCAACACCAGGCACAATGGCCACAGTGCAGTACATACGAAATTAACAGGAGGAGTCAGGGAATTTTTTACCAAAGAATTTGCTAAACACAGACCAAACCATTTGTTTTCTAAAAGTAAACTCCTGATTTTTGGCGAAAGGAGCACAACAAAACAGAGGAAAGTCAGCAATCCAGGCTAGGATCATGGAAGAATGTAGTAATTAATAATTCTTCTTATCGTTTTTTCTAGTAGACGTGAGTCAATTCCAAGAACTTCAGAAACGCACAGTTTTACTTACAGTCACAGTTATCCATGGAGAATATAAAACATAACGATTAACAGAATTGTGGTTTGCCCAGATATGCAAAATGAGGGAAAGCACCTGGTAACACTTGCCCTTCCTCCTCTCTCCTATCCACACTAATTCCTACTATTTATCTGCTTGGTCTAAGTCAACTTTAATCAATACTGTAATAGGAGGAAAGGGGTGCTACGGGAGTAAGCTCACGATGATACTAATAAAGAAGATTATTATATAAAATATATATTTATTACAAAACTCAATAACTGGACAATTCATACATCTACTCGTACAGAACAGCAAATATATCTTAAATATATTACGTTATTGTGATAATCCAATACAAATACAATACAATTCAGTTATGCCATAATCTTGCCAGAATTATAGATTATAAAAGGGGATTGACGGTGACAAGTAAATATCGTGACGTCCTACCGCTACGCGATTATGCTCGCCAGTAGATCTCGCTGATTGGCCTCAGAGCTCTTATAGCCAAATAGTACAGTTGGCTTCTGCTTCAGCTCTGTAACTGTCTCATATGGTACCTTGATGCCGTCAGTCGGTGGGGGGGGGGGGAGGTGCCACTACGGGAGGCGCTTATATAGCCGGGCGAATTAGGACACATTATCCAAACATTTTGCGCGGCCACAAGCTATACCCCATGTCACCTTAGGCGGTAGGTGAGCGGCGCCAGGTTGCCGCGACAACCTCATGCAGGAAAATTGTAACAGAAAATTATAGCGTTCAACATCTGGTGGTTCCGTCGCAGCACGCTGTGGCATTGGAAAAAGTGTCTTTCGCTCTCATTGCTCTCCAAGTAGTTGAGGATGTAGATAGAAGTTCAGAAGTGTGGCCGTTTTGTAGACATGGAATACCGTCTCCTTGCTGCATCTCCTGATGGTTTGTTTGTAGCTACGGAAGAAGTGCACGTCAAATAGTTACCTTTTACGTCTACAATGTCCCCTGAAGGGGCTGTACATGAGAAGTGTTATTTTTTGTGAAGTAAAGAAACGGAAATAAGTTTTGAAAGAACAGCATAATATCATTACCAAATATAAGGTCAGCTTCACATAACGAAGAAAGATCACTGCTTGTTTCTATGCAAGACTCCAAAAGAAATGTCTGTGCAGAAAATTGAGTAAAATATAATTTTTTTTTTTTTTGGAAAACATTGATGGACTGGTGCCATTTTATACAGATTCTATATTAGCGAACTTTGGATCTTGGGTATACTTGAGGGCTTCCAATACGGGAAAGATTTGTAGAAATTGAGAGCAGAATATTTTCGAAAAGCAACCTGAGTGAAGTGGAAGTAAAATTATTAAGGTTCTCCTTTTACTGTCGATTCCCTATTTATATGGCTTAGGACATATGTTTCGCATGAAAAAATATGTATTTAATTCTCTATGTTTTAATGCGTAGAAATACGTCAAATATAGATGAATCACATTTTCTATGAAAACGATGTGTGATTTTTTAAATCTTACGCTTACAAATAACTTTCTTATTAGGAATTACGGCTGACATGAGAAGCCAAGTTTTCTTATTAGGAATTACGGCTGACATGAGTTGCCAAGTTTTCTTATTAGGAATTACGGCTGACATGGGTTGCCAAGTTTTCTTTTATCACCACGCTGGGTTGCCAGGTACGGAAATATTTATTATATTAATACATTTTTTGTTTGTATGGTGAAATTTGATATGTATCTGTATTTAGCTTAATTTTATTTGACTTTTTCTATAGTTAATAAAATACAGTACGTGAGGAATGACATGTTATTTGTTATTATCTATAATGATCAAAATGCTGTATGGTAGAAATAACTTCTATTGCATGAATTCGTATAATAAATGTGATTTGTCTATAATTAGAATAATCATATATGTAAGTATCTATACGTGACAATATGCAGTACGTGAGGTATTACTCATAATGAGTGAATATTGTGAACTTCCTTAATAAATGTAATCTGTGCCCATAATTATATTTTTCTTAGTTTTATTTATGTATAATTAAATATGTACAGTATATGAGAAATAACTTCTAGTGAATGAACAAGAATATACCAGCACGGTTATCTGTCTGTTTCATTTATGATATCCAGTAAAAAACATTACCTTGAAAAAATGTGTAAGGTAGAAAATAGATTTTTTACATTAATAAAATCAATGATTAAATGTAGTAAGTTACTGAAAGCGAGCATTTGACTCATGCACCATCAGACGTGTGCAACACGAGCCAAATCGTCTTGCACAACAGTGTATGGAAACTGTTCACATACACTGTCAAACGATGGTACAAAATATGTTTTTTTTAAAAGTCCATTCCAATAATTTATGTGTATTAGAGTTCAGTGTTAAAGTCTTCACGAACATTGAAACATAGCAAATAAGGATTTTTTTTTACGCTGACTCGAAGATAGCTATATTTATATCTCTCAAAATAAAATTTATTTTGTGAACTAGAAAAGAGCAAATTTAAATAATTTTGTCTCCCAAAAACATCATCGACTTATCAGAAAAATCCGTCCTGTGGTATTTAGCAAACCGAGATAACGGCAATATTTTTCATACAGTTGAAAATAGTGACGGTACACGAGTTTCAGTTCTAGGAATAAAAAAATATTGTGTTAATTTTTGGCATAGCATTCAATTAATTTATAATTATGGGTCTTTCATTGCCTTTCCTCCCCGCTTAGAGCAAATAAATTTTAAAAAATACGCAACAAATACTACAGTTTATTTCTTTTTAATGTGGTCCTATACGAATCCGTCATGCGCAAGTGTAAAGTCGGTTCCGCTGAGTGTACTTAAAGTACATGCGGTAATGATCAAATAGCGATTAACGCCAATATGAGTAAAAGAAACCGTTTACAGATTATAAAACAATACAGAATAGTGTTTAATTATTATAATACGTTACTACTTTTGGACGAGCGTGCAGTAAACGAAGGCATAAGCTAGAAAAAGTTAATTACTAGTCGGACAATTAATTATATTGTGCAAGTTGATTTCAAGTATTTTGTTGCACACACAAATGAAAAAAAAAAAGGTCCGTTAATGGTGAAATACTAGTATTTCATATTCAAATTAATATGTGTTGTAAAATTTTGCCTGGTAGGTAAACCAGTTTATACCTCCACGTTAGGGCGACGATATGAAATAATGAAAAGTTATTGCTGTGTATGATGTAGAAGAATGTGCATTTAATTTTTACTCCGCGTAAGGGTGTCAATATGAAATATTATGCTGTAGTAATGCTCTTTTTTTTATATTTCTCATTCTCATGGACACTGTAGTTTACACAAGCAACAATGGGACAACACATATGACACTTGAGTGACCAGACTGCACAGCTGACTTGCAATAGGGAAAGGATTTGATCTTACCTAGGCTGTCTCTATATAATTTCCCGGGGCAGTCCTGGACAGGTAGGCGAACAAGCTTATTACCATTAGCACCCTCTAGAAACTAGCATTTGGCACGCACACCATTTGTGTACGTACGTCACAATAAGGCAGACAACTTAAAACTCTAGTAAACATAGGTTAATTTGACACTACAGTAGAGAGAACGACAAACCAGATACGCCCTCTGGATATATGTCATTTATGTAATGTTTTATTTCTTTTTTTCATTGCAATTGTTTAATACAAGAAATAATTGAAAACCCTGATGGAAATATGCGCAAAACTATAAAGACACAACACTATCCTAACAGTGCTAAAAGTGGTCATGCCTAGCCTACATGAACCCCTTGACGGTTGCGTAACATAGCTTGCCAGAGTCTGAATATACTTGTTTCAAAAAAATAAATTATTTAAACTGTTCTCTGTAGTAAATATTACTTTAAAACAAATTGTGTTCTCACTAAACAGTCTATCTCTGGTAGAAACTACTCTTATCAGAGGTTTTGCAGTGGGTGTATGTTTGCTGGAAACTTACGTACTTATAAAAGTTAAAACGGCGTCGCTTGCTAACGGACATCGAGCTGATCCAAACTGTAAATCAAATTATGTCCAGATGAAAATATCAGATCGCAGTGTAGGACTTATCTCATAATCGCCAATTGGAATGAAGGTAGGATGCTCTCGCAGGAAGTAGCAGGAATAAGGTGGAGATACGTGGAGCTCCGGTCTACACGTACGTAGACGGCGTATTTAAACTATCCATCTCCTGACCAATGAACCTCGCAAATGGGCGACCATTAACTCAAGCTCTATTGCTGGTTACAAAATTACTTAAAAGTCGGTTCAGGGACACGTCTACACACCATAAAATTAATTAAAAATCCTACCTCTCTGTCCACTTCAGAAGGGAGGTCCTGCCCTACGTCTGACGTTGTTGGAGGCTGCTAGCGAAGAGCGCGTTAAACTCAGCCTGCTGGCGCTAGCTTAATTGGGCCTAAGGCGCCAGCCAATCAACAATCAGGATTTAAACCTGCTGGTCAATGGGATCAAAATTATTCAAACAACCCACATGAACCACTTCTAACGATCTAAATGCTGAAAAACGAAAGAATAGGAGATCTCGGGACTGAGATACAATACAGTAATACGTAGAAACACTTACAAAATTGAGATCACATCCAAAATAAATTGTAATTATATAAAAATAAATACACAGTGAAAAATGAACTAGCCTATCCAAATTACACACAAATAATATTAATAAAATCAAATAAAACTTACATAGGCAGTTGAAATCATATAAGGGACATGTGTGAACAATATTACATAGAGCTTTGCATGAAAATATGTGTAGCAAAAAAGAACAGGAGAAAAAATATAAGTTCATTGTAGGCATATAAACCCAATTTTTATAGGTGTTAAAATGGAATTTTTACTTCATCCTCGTCAAACAGAAGAATTCAATTAACGAAAAAGGAGTATATGTCAGTATTGAATAACAGGCATTATGGAAATGAGTTATGAGGGTACTGTAAGTTCAAGCTTAGTAGAAATATTCGAATAAGTATAAGGAAAAAGGAGTGAATGTCAGTATTGAATAACAGGTATTATGGAAATGAGTTATGAGGGTACTGTAAGTTCAAGCTTAGTAGAAATATTCGAATAAGTATAAGGAAAAAGGAGTGAATGTCAGTATTGAATAACAGGCATTATGGAAATGAGTTATGAGGGTACTGTAAGTTCAAGCTTAGTAGAAATATTCGAATAAGTATAAGGAAAAAGGAGTGAATGTCAGTATTGAATAACAGGTATTATGGAAATGAGTTATGAGGGTACTGTAAGTTCAAGCTTAGTAGAAATATTCGAATAAGTATAAGGAAAAAGGAGTGAATGTCAGTATTGAATAACAGGTATTATGGAAATGAGTTATGAGGGTACTGTAAGTCCAAGCTTAGTAGAAATATTTGAATAAGTATAAGGAAAAAGGAGTGAATGTCAGTATTGAATAACAGGCATTATGGAAATGAGTTATGAGGGTACTGTAAGTTCAAGCTTAGTAGAAATATTCGAATAAGTATAAGGAAAAAGGAGTGAATGTCAGTATTGAATAACAGGTATTATGGAAATGAGTTATGAGGGTACTGTAAGTTCAAGCTTAGTAGAAATATTTGAATAAGTATAAGGAAAACACGTCTTGTTTATTATACCCATTAGTATGCAACATAACTAAAATATTGGCTACATGTTGTTTATTTATATAAATCTTATTTTTTACATGGCGAAATTATGGCAAGCACATTTTCTTCAATTTATTAAACCCATATATATATATATATATATATATATATATATATATATATATATATATATATATATATATATATATATATATATATATATGTATATATATGTATATATATGTGTATATATATATATATATATATATATATATATATATATATATACACACATATATATCGGGATATATATATATATCCCGATTGGAAGCGACTTATGAAAATCATCCTTTGAAAAAAGCAGCGACGTGTTGGCAACGGCCGGTAAGAAATAGTCCACATTAAAAATATTATTTATACCTAGTTTTTTAGTATACTATTTGGGAATTAAACGGTGCCTATCAAAATATTTATATATATTTAGGTAGCCCCGATGGCGACCTATCATTTTCACAGTTTGAAATAACAGCGGAAAATATCGTGAGTAGGCTGCAATGGTTTCTTTCTCTTTCTCTCTCTATCTATCTATCTATCTTTGTATCTTTCACATTCGGGAAGTTTCACTTTGCTAGTAAGCAAAGAAATGATACATCTTTTCAATTGTAGCATATTTCATACTTATTACAGCAAAATAATATTTTTGAATTTGTAATTTACAACTGAAAAGAGATTTTAATGTTTGAATACTTATTTTAATATATTTAGATATGATGGTGGGGCAAAAACAAAGTGGAGTTGGTGGATGTGGCGAGCCATGATATGACGCGTTGCTTCTTTACCAAGTGAAGCGTAAATTATACTTACTCCGAAAAATACTTCAAATTACCACATCACGTTTGTAGACGTTGTGTTTTTAAAACCTACCTAAGCAAGTTACGATGTTGTGATAAATCTGTGTTTCCGCGGCAGTAATAAATATACCGTGACGTGTGTTTCATTAACCGCTGCGTGCGAAATAGCGTAGAGTGGCTGCGTGGTGATCGTTACGCTGGATCTGCGTGTGTGTGAGTCATTTCAAATATTTGATGTGAACTATTTATATGTTTTAAATGTAAACTGTTTTATGACGAATTGATTTATTTACATCCACGTCTGTTTATTTATCACAACGTTGTAACTTTGCCCTGGGCAACAAAATAACCAAGCCCAGCCCCAATCAATTTCAGTAAACCTAATACGCAAACAAGAAAATTAATAATGTACATACTTATGAATCCTTACTACTGCATAAATGGGAAAGAAAGTGTGGTTGTGTGTTTGTTGTCCTTCTTTCACGACAAAACGGAGTAACGGATCGACGTGATTTTTCGTAATATTATATAATTCCTTTATAAAAAATCTTACTGTAATTTTACTGCATAAAAAAAGCATTGTTAAAATAAAAAGTTCCGTCATTTCTCCTTTCTTTTTAGTCTATGGGCTGTCATCCATTCCTTCCCAAGAGCTGCAGTAGCTGAGTGGGTAGAGAACCCAATAGTGGGGCTTCAGAAACTCAGTGAGTAGAGAACCCAGTAGTGGGGCCGCAGTAGCTCAGTGGCTAGAGAACCCAATAGCGGTGCCGCAGAAACTCACTGGGTAGGGAACACTATAGTAGGGCCGCAGTAGCTCAGTGGGTAGAGAACCCAATGGTGGGGCCGCAGAAACTCAGTGGCTAGAGAACCCAGTAGAGGGGCCGCAGTGCATATATATATAAAGTGGGGCCGCAGTCCTATATTCATGCGAACGAAGTCGCACGGGTCATCTAGTATTTTCACATACTCACTTTTGAAACATAGATATGCCGTACTTCTTTCACGCCTTCCTCTAAACAAACACTGGCCAGGAAGGAACAATACCATCAGGCGGGCTGGTTCAGTCTTGAAACATTTTAAGTTTTAGAGTTAATTTTTTTTCACCTACACTTGTTTATATTGTTTATTTCGTATTTTAATGTATGTGTTTTATGTTTAAATTCGATTTCCCGTGTTTACATGTAATATTTTAAGCTTATGGTTCAATTCAAGTGTATTTTTCTTATTTGTTTACATTAAAAAAGATTGTGCAAACTATAGATTATGTTTATGTTTTGAAGATCAAGGTTATGTCCTCATAGTCATAAGGGGAGGGGGGGGGGGGGGGGAACAATTTCTAATTTTTATTACTTTTTCTATTTAGTATTTTTGTTTGGTTTGCTTAAGCCTAGAAATGTTCAGTATTATTTAAATGTAAGAAACAGTAAATCCAAGTATTGCAATTTTAACAATGTTAATATTATGTAGTGTAATATTTTATATAATACCAAGGATATCACACATTGTAGATATTATGAGTAGGAGTGTCAGTGGAACAGGTGTTCCAAGCAAGATTTTAGGATGGAGCATATCCCTATCTCAGAGAGAGATCATTTTCGAAGGTCTCCCTGTGATTGGTTGTGTGGATAATTGCACAAATTCTGAAAGATTGCAACTGATTTTGATCGGTTGAGCTCTCTCAGTGTTTAGGCATCAGTTGAGACAGATGTCCAGAAATGTGCTTCACAATATTTTAAAGTGCAACGAAGTTGTGAAATATATCTAATAATGTTCAGAAGTATGTTTAGTTGCCAGGAAGGTGAAGAAGAGGCCTGAGCAGGCACAAATACTAATTTAAGAAGAGTGCCTAACATAATTTGCCTTACCCTGAATTAATTATCAAAGACTGTGGCTGGTGTCCCAGTCAAGTTCTAAAGTTTAACTGATAACTCTCTGTAGGGAGCAGATAAGTTATTTGCTGGCTATAATAAGTTTAATTGAGCAATCGTAAATAAGTAAAAACGAACCGCAAGTAATTTTAGTTGAACTTTGATCAAATTGCCAGCTGTATAATTGTTCCAGAATTTGCTAAATATTTAAATTGTCACAATTTTTCCCAAAGTGTGCCCATGAGAGTTGCTCATGTTCTAATACTGGCTGACAGCTAGCTAAGCAAGACTATAGTCGTTTTGAACTATCAGAACTTTAACTGAGAACAGTGTTATTAAAAAAAATATTATTCTACACTGCTGACAGGCGAAACTTTAGGTTTTAATTATTATATTAAATGATCGTAAAGAAACCAATTTAATTAAAAGAAGTTAAGTTAGCTATCGAAGTGTTGTCATTTTATGGTAATTTCACTCAACACAAGTGTTTATGGTCATATTTAGGTACTAGGTGACACAGCCCGTGACCTTATTTTGTATTGTCACGGGGCTAGAATAGTTATAATGTTAAATTATTTGGTTAACATAGAAATACAGAAAAAAATATTATATATATATATGTAGGTAACAACGCAATGATGTGAAATTAACTCAACAGTTAAGCAACCGCGGTCCCATTTAAAATTTCTCTATCCAAAAGGCAACTGCTGCCCCACTTAACATAGTTCTATCTACTGAGTCACTAAGGCCCCAATTGTAATCGCTCTATCCACTGAGCCACTAAGGCCCCACTTGTATAGTTCTATCAACTGAGTCACTGCGGCCCCACTTGGAATCTCTCTATCCACTGAGCCACTGCGGCCCCACTTGGAATATCTCTATCCACTGACCCACTGTGGCCCCTCTTGGAATCGCTCTTTCAACGGAGCGACTTAGGCCCCCCTTGGAATATCCAATGGGCTTCTAAGACCCCATTTGATATATAGTCCATTCACCATTGGAAGCAACTTTCTCGGAGCCCTGATAAATATCTACTTGCAGGCCCATTTCGTATCCCTCCGCCAAATGTAAACAAACATTGCCATGTGACATCTGTCAAAATCAATGTTTACATTCCATTGTGTGTGCACATGTGTTTGTATATTTTCGCTACACCGAAAAATAAACATTGAAATGTGATTTCTGCTTTTATACCTGTCAAATGTGTTGTTTACTGTTTACATCTTTCAAAGAATTTTGTCATATTTTAAAAACCATTTCGTATGAATATTCACAGTTTTAGGCCTCTAACATTATTTAAGTCAGAATTATGGCGTTTTAAAAATGCCTGAATTGAAGACAGTTCTTACGGTTATTCTAAATTAACATATTTGTTTTCCACGACGTAGCACAATACATGTTAAGCACGTTAGTATTTTACCGCGACTGTGTTTAACACTGTTACAACTGCGAGGTAAGGGGCTGTACTAATTGTAATTATCCTTTTGTTACTGATATTTGTTGGGTCATTTCTTTAAAAGGAAGGCCTCAGTTGGAATAAATATTAAAACGAAGGAACAACAAGTGAAAAAGGCACATTTAATTCAAGCACGCAACTCGTGTTGCTCATTTTTGCCATACAAACTTTAAAATATAGCGGTAAACATGCACACAAATAAGCCTACGATAACTTTTATCCCGCTCATATTTCTATGTATTGCTACTTTCTTACGGGTTATTAGGTTTATTGAAATTTATGTTTCTGGGCTTAGTATTTTTCTTCTGGGATAGTGGCAATTACGTTACACGACTGTGTTTCAAACCCCTTAGGGTAAAGGTACAACGTTGTGATAAATAAACAGACGTGGATGTAAATAAATAACTTCGTCATAAAAACAGTTCACATTTAAAACGTATAAATAGTGATAATCAAATATTTGAAATCACGCACACACTGGGCCATCGTATCGACCACGATGCACAAAGGCACGCCATTTCACAGACGCAATGATTAACGAAACACACGTTACAGTATATTTATTATTGCCGTGGATTTATCGCAACATCATAACTTGCCTAGTTAGGTTTAAAAAACACAATGTCTACAAACGTGATGTATCCATTTTTGAAGTATTTTTCGGAGTAAGAATAATTTACGTTTCGTTTGACAAAAGCAACACTCCATGTCATGCCTCGCCACGTCTTCCAAATTCACTAGGTAACTGCCCCGCCATCGTATCTAAATATATTAAAATACATATCCAAACATTAAAATCTCTTTTCAGTTGTAAATTACAAATTCAAAAATCATTATTTTGCTGTAATAAGTATGAAATATGCTACAATTAAAAATATGTATAATGTTCTTGCTTACTAGCGAAGAGAAATTTCCCGAGTGTGAAAGAGACGAAGAAAGATAGAGAGAGCGACAAGCTTCGCCAGCAGACAGTTTTTCAATTGCTTTCTCTCTCGATAAAACAATACCGTACCATTACGGGCTACTCACGATATTTCCTGTTGTTATTTTAAACAGTAAAAATGAAATATGTTGCCTACAGAGCTACTTAAATATTTAAATATTTCGATAGGCACCATTTAATTTACAAATAGTATACTGAAAAAATTGGTTTAAATAATGTTTTAACTGTGAACTATTTCTTACCGGTCGTTGCCAACACGTCGCTGTACTTGCTGTTCATAATTCATATTTAAAAAAAGAAATAAATATTACAAGCTATAGACTATATTAAGGTAATGTTTCATTTATTCAATAATGCAGTACTCTAAGGTTAATCACAGTGTTATATATTTATGGAATACAGGTTATTGAAAAAACAGGTTGACATGCTATGCCTAGAGTGTTTTTTCAAAGGATGATTTTCATAAGTCGCTTCCAATCGGGAATGGACTATATATCTATCCACTTAGCCACTGCGGCCCCACTTGATATAGTTCTATCCACTAAGCCACTGCGGCCCCACTTAACATAGTTAAGTGAGCCTTTAACTGAGCCTCTAAGGCCAGTAGTATACTAGTACAAAAAGGGTCTTTCTGCCGCATCAGGCTGCAGGCTGAGAACTGGAGGACTGCAATTAGCATTTCAAGGCGCTGACCATCAATATTTTCAAAAATTGTCCTCTCTTCCCGCAAAAATTCTAGAACATATCATTCCACCCCGACGATGGCCATTTTGTCCGAATGCCTGAAACCAATGGTGGCCATGTTGGCAGCCAGGGGGATTTTTTGCCCGCTGTTTGTTAGAACCGATTTTCTACTACCCGAACGAACACATACTTTGATGGCGGCCATTTTGGTAGCCAGTCGGAATGATTGCAGTGGTTCTGGCTGCCATATTGGCAGCCAGTATGGACTGAAGTTTGCGATTACCACTGCCAAAAAGATGCCTGCACACACTCATATCCATCTGCGACGAGACCCCAGCCAGAACTGTCCCCTTCCCCAAGGGGTCCTCAGGATGAAGCCCTGTGGTAGTGGCCATTTTGGACATGCAGGATAAAACCCGCCCAGAATAATAATGACCCATCCATCTGAGGCAGGTGGATGAGAACGTGATACATAACCGGGCCTGCTTGGAATATGTTAATAAGGAGAGAGAGATAAATGCCAGCACACAATGAAACCTGACAAGAGGAATAATGAACAACCCAACCAGGAGGACACGAACAGGATATGTAACCCTGCAGGAATGGAATACTAATAGACCACCCCAATACCCTCTCTCTCAAACATGAGAAGTATAGTCATGTTCCAAATAGCATTAACAATAAGGGTAGGCTGGCAGGGGAGTTCACAAAAAACTTAGGTTTCCACACACACCAGATCACCTGCCTCTCGCATGGTAGGATTACATGTAGAGGTAACAAAGGAAACACATACACAGTTAAGAGCAATGATATTTGTTCACAAAAAAAACAGTACAGCGACAAGAAGCAGTACAGACATTACACAGTCGTAAGCAGTGATTAGGGCACACATTGGTTGAAGCGGGAATCGAAGCCCAACCACTTCACGAGAACGTGATCGCCACATCTACGGATCACTCGCTCCACTAAATAGTCATGAGGGTATTTCGTGACACAAATTTCGTAGTCGTAGAAAGAACTACTGATCTCTTGGCCAGTCATATCGGCGAGCATATAGGTGCGTGGTGCAATGTCTCACACCTTGGCAACGCAGAACACCTCTACACTCCAGTTTGGATAGTATGACTTATCAAAGACACCTTTGCTTCTTATGATACGGACATAGTCACCCATCTTTAGCCGTGGTCGGCACAGGTCCACTATCTTGGAGTGCTGGTACACAGTCCCCAGTAGAGAAGCGGCATTTGCAGCAGTAATCTCAGAAGGATGAATCCCAGTCGTTATATGCTTACGTGCATTGTACTGAGTAAGCAGTCGAGGAAGCAGATCCAACCACCGGTAGCTACCATGTGCCGAGAACGACTCCCACATCAGACCCTTATAAGCATCTGGTTGAAACAATCGACGATCGAAGACTTGAGGTCACTGAAAGTAGAGTAGTGGTTAATCTTCTTCACAGTCATAAGCACACAGAACACAGGGTTGCAGAACTCATTCCCACTGTCTGTTTGGACATTTTTCAGCATGATCATCTTGTCCAAAACCAATATCATTGCGGCAGCAACATCAGCACAATGCTTCCGATGTACAAGGACAGCCCATGCATATGTGGAGAAACATCTGAATACGGTCAGGATGTAGCGACAGCTCTTATTGACGTGCAGGGCGATGCAACTCGGTGGCAATTTGTGCTTTCGACATAGCTGTTTGGGCAGGCCCAAACCTCACAGGATATGCCTGGCTTCGCGGAGCTCTTCCATGTTATTCACTATCTTATTTGTGTGACATATTGCCGGCTTGGCAGGATGCAACAAGGAGATGTAGATGGTCCACAAGCTCGTTCACATCGTCCCAATTCACGTACTCCAACCGACTGTCACCATCAAGCTTCAGACCCGATCTGCTCACATCGATGTACGGAAACAGATCTTCGATAATAGCGAATTTATGGTGGATCTCATCCTTATATGCATGACTGCTAGCTTCATTGTCCACCAAATATGTGTGTGTGTGTGAGCTGCAACAACTTACGGTACTCTCGAAGCACAGCACAATAATAATCCCTGGGCACATGTTTAAACAGTAGCTTGTAGAGTCTGGGCGAGGCTTGCATGGTGACGTCCCCTACCTGGAAAACATTGTTGGGCAGAAAGAAAACTTATTTGTCGCCAAGGAACCACTTCTTCCCACGACTGTACACACCGTAAGTAGAATCGTTCATACGATATGTGTACGAAGCGAGATAATGATGAAGAACCATAGAGTGTTCATTGGACATATGCCAGGGGCACATCATCTTCATCAGCCTTCAGATCAGAGCAGGGGGGACATGCGGTGGTGGCTGCAATGTGTTGAGTTACGACATTATTGGCTGGAAGACCTCCGACAATACCACATCACATTCCATACATCCCTCTTGGCGAGCAGATACTTTTCAAACACTCGCAACGACACGTCTCAGATACATTCGGGGGGGGGGGGGAGAGGTGGCAATAGCACTGATACATACTGTTAAATGTACACAGTATATATATATAGTGGCGATGCTCGATCAACTCGGTAAGGCTATCTTCCGCATAGAATGCATCGTATGACAGCATTTCATACATGGTTGCAATGAGCCCACTTGTCCTCACAACACATATGTCAGATAGATAGCTTGAGAGAATGCAATGTACAACATATTCCAATGCCACAAGTTGTACACCCAAAGCATTGATGCAGGACATGAGATTGGTGGCAACATCGCCAATTATTCTGGTAGTCACCCCCGACATGACAGTGGCGATCTGTATTTCCAGGGTGGCCACAGCTGTCTGCTGCATACCCCCAGCAGTACGACGACTGTCCAACATCGCAGAGAGAGAGAGCCAATATGTGCCTCCATAGTGGAGAGCTTGGCCAAGAGGTCGGGGTTCATGATTATGTCGGAGACATGCTCTATCTGTGTACTCAGAACAGCCAGTTTGCTCGAATTGCCACTTGCCACGAGCATATGATCTTTCAGAGTAGCACCAAGGGCTTCCAGCACCCTGGTGTCAATACGAGAGCCCAGGTCATTCACCTTCTTCGCAACACCGGCAAGTGTACTGCCCAAACCACCAAGGTTCTGCACATCGGACGTAAGGGTCGATATCTGACTAGACAGTTGACAGGATGAAATACTGACAGCATCGACATTCGATTACAGGTCGACCATCTTCTTCGTGAACTTTGCAATCACATCCAGAGTCTTGGAGGTTAGGCCACTGATCTGCACACCCACATCATTCAGTTTCGCCTTCATGGTTGGAAAACCTGATTCTAGACCAGTCAGCTGTGTAGTCAAAGCAAGGGCCCTGTCGATTTTCACAGTCAGGTCGGTAAGGCCGCTGGCAGTAACTTGAGCACCTACAACATCGAGTTTCTTCTCCAAAACTTCAAGCTGTTGGCCAAGGGTGGTAAGCATTTCCACATTGGTAGAAGTCAACGAGCGAATCTGGGCCTCCACCCTTTCACGACCCGGAGTGCGTGGCCGGAGGCAAATCGGTGAGCCTGGATACAGACTTGATCAGCCTGACAAAGGTTAATATCCATACTTGTGACCAATATATTGGTAGTATAAATGTGGTCCTCTAGTGTGTTCATCTTCGCACCCAAGCCTGATAGTTTGCGCACATCGGTTGTCAATGCCTGTAAACCAATGGTCAACACGCTGAGGGGCTTCTCACCCATACTGCTAAGCTTTGGTTCCAATGCCACGAGCCAAGACACATCTGACTTCAGCAAGCGAAAATGAGACTCGGTGGTGGTTGATGTGGTCTTTAGAGGTTGCATAGCCATGGAAGTAATGCTGTGGACAAAGGACACATTCGCTGCATCGCCATCATGCTTCGGTCCCCCGAGATGCTTCGCCAGCTTCCCACCAAAACTACAGTTCCCATCATTAGCAGATGTAATACAAATGTCTGGTGCATGCTTCAGGCCATTATGGCCGAACTTGGAAATGGCCTGATCGAAACTGCATCCAAGCCAGTCCTTATGAGGTGGAAAGTCCTTGGCAATGATGAGAAACCCATGCAGGTCATGCCAGCCACATAAGCACACATTTTTAAATTATAGATAGTCGTATCAGTGTTCACATGATAGGAGTACACATGATGGAGATTCAGATCATTCATACGAAACAGAATGAGGAAATTTGCTTTGTAATGTAGAAGTTGCTTTGGCATATGGAGTACAGATGTACTCCGTACGCTGTATGACAGTGGTAAATCTGCCCACAGCTAAATGGTGACCCATGCTGAAGTACTGTTGCATCGTGTTCTGCTTCTCACACGTAACATTGTCGAATATGAACACAGAGTTAGGCCTAGCATTAATCAGCAGCATGACGAGAGCATTGTTGCTAAACAGGAAATACTGAAGTCCATCCACGGCCTATAGAACCTGTGCCAGGCGAAGGTATTTCGGCTGTTGGAGGGACATCGAGTAGAGTTACACGTTCTCGAAGCAGAAACCATTGGGACATTCAAGAAGGCTGAGGATAACATGCATCTTCCCATAATTCTTCAGACCAGCGATAATAGCACGAACAGTGTTCGATAGAATTTACCCATGGCACGATTCCTGGGCTGTAGATTCGTCTTCAGTGGTGATTCCAACAGGAAGCATGGTAGTCTGGTGCACGATCTCCATCGTACTGAGACATGACCACTAAACCATATGTACTTATGGTTTTGCAAAACGTATAAATGATGCACATGCCAACCACATAGCATTAGTATGCAGAAATTCGTCATGGGAGCAAGAGCAAGAGGGGAAGTGAACTGGTGAATATGCTGATCAACAACCTTTCATTCGAAGCACATATGCCCGGCTAGAAATTGTTTGGGCCTGGTACCCAGCTAGCGAGGAGATTGAAACGAGGGGACATTCCAATCAACCCCCTCTACGAGGCGTGTCAGGAGCATGACATTGCATACACAACAAGTAGCAGATTGGAGGATAGACACATGATGAACAGGATCCTCGCAGAGAAGCCCGCATGGTAGGAGTTTCGCCTGCTTCTAAGCTCTGCGAACAGCTGGCGGCCTGGGGAGCGACCAAGATCATTCAAGCGAAGGTGTACCGTAGAATGGGCATAGCATTCGGGAGGAAGAAGAAGACAACCACAGGTAGGAAACCGCACCACCGAGTTAAGCGCGGTGGGATCTTGCCATTTCTCATACCGGGTATCGGACTACTCGGTAGTCTAATCGGAGGGGCCAGTGGGATAGCAAGAGCGGTGAACAATGCTAAAGGAGAAAACCAACGACTCTTGAAAGCGATACAGCATAATAGAAAATGGAAGCTCTTGCTCAGGGAGCAAAAAATGTTCAAGGCTTGAACCTCCACCTGTACAAGCAGGGGGCAGTGAAATGAAGCGACGGGCAGTGGCAGGACAACGACGGAGGCGATCCTAAGAGCCCTGCCTGATGTACCTCTCATGAACATTGATATACATAAGTGCTCTCAGAAACTACGAATACTCAACTTCAGGGGCATCTTAATGTGGGATTGCATACCGCACCGCCCATGGCGAGCAGAGAGAGGGGTGATAAACCTAGATACCAGTCGTGGGCCTGGGATGCACTGGACTGCATATGTGAAGCAAGGACATAGGGTCGACTACTACAACAGCTACATAAACCTATGGGCCCCAACTGAACTGAAAACGCACATGAGAGGCACTAAGATCTATTACAACTACGGGGCCGAGCAGCGGCCATGGGAATGGAACTGTGGACACATATGTCTGAGATTCCTACTTAACATGGGACATGGGACTCACTGTATGTACCTATCAGTCATGGCCGTACTGTTGATCCAGTTCGGCAACAGCTCAGAACTGCACGCCGTGCATTTCCTCCCGCTGAAACTAAAGGGGGTGTAGAAAATCGCACTAATAGATTTTGAAACACACTTCTCTGTAGTGAATATTGACGAACGCAACTGCATGTATCGTTACATCAAGGATAATGGAAAGAGAGGTGAGGTGTGCATACCCACTGGATCGTACAAGGAAGAGGATATTGAAGAGTACCTGAAGTGGGAACTCGGACAGGACATCACGGTGAAGCTGCACAGCAATGCCAACAAGCTACACAGCAAAATGTCCAGTACCGCCCCCAATAGACTTCACACATAACAGCATGCTCGTAGCTATGTTGGGGTTCGATAATTCTATGAACAAAGCCAATAACCTGCACAAATCTACCCTACCTGCAAACCCCGTGAATGTGATATGAATAAACTGTAATTTAGTGACCAGCTTGTACCTTAATGGTCTGCTCAACCAAACATTACACGAGTTCGCGGCGACGGTGCTGCCGGGGTTTAAACTGGTGGACGTACCGAAGCTACCCATTTACGTCCTGGTAGTCACAGAGAGTGTACAGGAAGTGCTTGTGTCTATTGTTGACCAGGACAGCCATTTGATCAACTTTCGAGGCAAAGAAATCATGGTGCTACTACATCTATGCAATGATGGGGCTGAACTTTTAAGTGTGGAAAAGTTATAAAAGCAGCTTCCAGTATGAAACCAGACATCACTACAAGGTGAGCATCCAGTGTGCTAACATCAGCAAATGTGAGTTTTCTGCGCAGATTGGGACTATCTGTGAAGCAGTATGGGCAGAGAGATTCTATACATGACAGAGCCAGCAGTGTTCGTAGACTCGATCACCAAGGTGGAATTGCAGATGTACATGCCTTATCTGCCAGTCCCATACGCCCCCACATCCATCCGAGGAGTGGATACTGGTCCAAAAACAAGATGTCTATACTGTACCTCCAATTCCTATTTGCAGTTTCGAGGAGCGATACTGAAGGCCAGAAACGTGGTACCAGCGACGACGAAAATCGTTAGGAATGGTATTCTACACATGATAAGCTGCATCACGTACGAGCTCAATGGTAGTGAAGAAGATGCGACGATGGATGTAGGAATCACAGCAACCATCAAGAATTGACAATTGCTGACACAAAACGACCTTCTCGCGGCGAAAATGGCCGACTGGGGTATCAAGCAGGACTACAAGCTCCCGGTCTACCCACAGGGGAAATTCGAAGTTTATATTCCACTGGCCATGCTGTAGGGCTTTGCCGAGGAATACAAACACATGATCAATGCGAAGCAGGAACTGGTTATTCTCATGGCCAATATGCATGCTAATGCCTTGCTGGATACCGTGGCCACACTCAAAGTTACGACGCTGGATATCCAGTCAATTGAATGACTTCTGCTGCAATGCAGGTAAAAATGTCTTAACGTGTGAAACTGTTGAAGTATGCTGAGAAGGTTAGGAATATCGACATGGCGTTCGGCACATAGAGTCTAGAAATGTACCTGAGCATCCCACAGGCAACCAATGTCAACTCGAACATAAAAATCAGCTTCCCAAGCAAAAAGCCCTGCTACATAATCATAGCATTCCAGATGGTAAAACAAAATGCTCTTGGTGCAGACTGCACGAAATTCGACCATGCAAGTATCAAAAACTTGAAGGTACACCTCAACTCGGAGTGCTATACATGCGGTGACCTAAATATCGATTTCACAAACAGGATGTACATGGCACCATACCAGATGTATGCTGACTTTCAGCAGGCCTATTATAGCCATGCACAGTCCCCAATGCTAGTGCCCATCGATTTCGTGAACAATGCCCCTCTGCTCGTATTCGACATCAGTAAGCAGGATGATAGGATACAGAGTGGTGTTGTGGACTGTAGAATAAAAATGACTGCCATGGTGAATTTCCCGGCCAACACAGAGGCCTATGCCCTGATAATTCATCACTAGCTCGTAATGTACAATGTGCGATATCACATAGTATAGGTATTGACATAAAGTATACTTGTAAACTACTCACCACCTCCCATGAATCACAATGTTCGTGAACATCCAGGGCTGCATATCGCAGTGTGGATTCATGATTAAATGTATCTGCATAGCCTACAAGGATGGTGGTGTGGCATCATGTACCTTCCTACCACCATTCCCATGGCACACGTTCGACAAGAAGGGTAAGGCGACAAATACTTGGCTGGATAAACATAACCACGACATACATTGGGACGATGGTAATGTAGCCTATGATAAGATATGAGAGGTACTCACTTGCATGTTGCCCGAGGGCATCATCTCTGTCACAGGATGAGAACAGACGTGGTGGCTAAGTATCCATTGTAGCAGTGGTATGAGTGTGTGCGATGTACAGATGGAGTACGACTGCCTCTTATTGTAGGTACTGATGTCTCAGTACATGCCGCATCACTCATGCATCGAGTGTGGGTGTGGCTGGGCATGTCCGGACATGACAATACTACTACTACGTGCATAGTCCCTGGGCACTGGAGGAGGCAAAGCAATGACCATCGGACAGAGTACATCTACATATAGGTATGAAGGCTTGGTACACCATGTTGGCCGCAAGTGGTCATGACCACCACTTTTAACAACAAAGGAGACGAGGACACCATAAGGATGGTGTCCGTTGGTGTATTAAACCCAGACTTATGGATAGGACAGACCAATGTAATGCGTGCACTTGTGGAACAATGGATGCTCTGTTAGCAAAACTAAATGTCAACAGCCAGTTCACAGCATTGGCCGACCTCACATTGGGCAAATGGTACACCGTGGAGGACTTCCAGCAGGCTGAAACAGCTTATGGCTCGTGCATCACATGCCTAATGCATGTTATGATCTGAGTTCGACTACCAATGTGGTATGCACAAATCATCAATGACAACAACATGGAAGGGATGAACAACGATAACACGTTCATAACATACCACGGAATCAAGCCCATAGGCAATAGCAAGATGCTGCATATCGTCGAGTTTTTATAAACGTAACCTCGCCGGCTCTCTCTCTCTCTCTCTCTCTCAACATGCAATGCATAATACCTTTAGCCCACTGGACATGGAAAAGTATGCCAGTGTCATGGTCGACTACTGCTAATGTGCTTTAAACTGCCAGGATGGCCAGAGCACATGGAATGTTGCACCGGGCTCTAACATTGGGTGAGTCACAGCAATGCAAACCGTCTTGTCCTGTACCCAACACCCTGGGATATTGTTGCATGTCCAGTCTACTACCTATGACCGAACTCTGAGCTACTGTGCACCACACTAGCCCTGATGGATTGTCAGGTACGGTTACAGTGGACAATTGAACATGTGCTGTACCAACCAACTGGACTTACGCCCTAGATCAAGTCTTGCCCTGATGAAGAGCATACGGCCATCATGAAGCATGGCATGACGATGTGAAATATGCCATGTACACAGCTCACCTGTGAGGTGTTTCTTGCAGCAAAGTACATATAAGAGGCCATGAGCACTACATAGCACATGCAGTCAGTGTCAGTGCAGTCCCCAAGAGAGACATGAGTTTCGACATGCAGTAATTGGCGGCATAGCTTCCAGGAGAGTAAACCAATACCACCGCCATGGGCTTTGACAAATATGAATGTGTGCAGTTCTGACCAGAAGATGCTAACCTATACGAATGCCATTACATGGGATACCAACACGTCGTGTTAAAACCGGAGCTCTAGTACAAGCAGGTTAAGGTGTGTGATGGTACCAACCTCATGTGGGGCTATCAGGATGCCTGGGATGAATTCCACAGCTCAATACACCTGTGCTGCAAGTACAATGGATGTGTGGCTGTCCATTTGCACCCCAACAGTCACCTCTGCATGGCTGGGTACATCCTCAAGTGTCATGCAGACTTTGAAGACATAATGGAACACCAGCATATGTGCAGGCACATCGACTTTGCCTTGCATGAGGGGATGGCAAGACATGTCGCTGGATCGAGGAAAGTACAGGGCATATAAATATGACATCGATGGGGGACAACAAATGATACCTATCCTGAGGTGCACATATGTGGTGCATATACAAGTAAAAATGTGTTTTTCCCTTGAACAGCATGGAGGGCGACAGTGCACGGACCACTGAGAGCGAGCTGACATGCAACAGCAAGTATAGGTGTTGGGAAGTTCTTTGTGGCCTTGTTGCATGCCTGCTGCTGTCCCAGTCTGGATGAGCCTGTAAAGTAGGTAGCAGTGTGAGAGCCCTACAAGACAGGTGCAGCTGGCCAGGCCACCTATAGTCCGGCATTATGAGAATTCCATTTCAACCCGATGAGAGCTATGCTAGCATGGTGCCAGGGCATGGCATGGTGACATACACCCTCCTTATCCACCAGGGGAGGAGGATATGTGCTATAAAGAGGTGTGAGATGGGGTCATCCACTGGCTACTCGCCCACACCCAGCCATGTACGAGCATTGGCAACAGCAGGTGGCATGTATGCTACTGGGGTGCTGCACTGTACACCATATGCAGCCCGGTGTGGATGTGGGAGAGGTATACGCATTGCTATATGTTGCCCTCCATGCTGCAGCAGCACAGCCACCACCCTTGGAGCTGCCGTTCACCAGGGATATGAAGGGCAGCCCCTCACTCCCCGAGGTCACCCATCCACCACCACTGACCATCATCATGCTTGATGATAATGATGGGGCAGCAGTGACCACCACCCAGGAGTAGGCTGCCCAGACACTGCTGGACATTGCTTGCCGGCAGAGAAATGCATCACAGATGATAGCGGAATTGACAGAGCGGCTAGATCTGTTCGCCAGTGGACCACCACAACCACCATCAAAGCAGTGCCATCCAGCAGCAGTGCCACCAACAACATCAGTAGCCACGTCCCCAGTGCTGAGCGGAAGTGGCAGGTGGAAGCCTCCTCCAACACCACAACCACCACCATGCTTGTTAATGCAGGCACCTCCACCGAGGAACCGGTGATGGTGAATGAGGCCATCTCCACCATCCCTGCAAGGATGAGGAAGGTGTCAACAGCCACACACATGCCTGTCCGACGCCCTCGGCAGTGGCCAGCAGCACTCCCAGACGTCTGCATCATCTCACAGGACAACAGGAAAGTGGTGATGCGACGACTGTTCAAGAGAGTGCTGGTCTCCATGTAGTGTGTGTGTATCAATGGTGGTGTGTACATATGTATATAGTCACTTTTTTATTATGTGTAAGTTGTTTTACTTAGGTGAGATAGAGAGCTGCAGTCATGCTTTATAATAATAAATAGTAGTTTGTATATGATGTTTGCATGTATTCTTTTGCACATGTATGTGCCCCTGTCACCCATACTACTACTCCTATGTATACTTGTTATTGGTGCCAATGTAGTGTGTATATGCCACATGGGCACAAAATAGATACAAAGCAAAGGTTAAGGTATATGAATATATACATACAATCAAAGATCATCACCACCACCACCTCGTGTTGGTACATACACTCACCAGTGTCCTCGGCGACCAGCAATAGGTGGACTAGGCCTCACAGGCGAACGGCTACTTGTAGTAGGCGATGGTGACGGGGCCCGGACCACGTTGCAGCTGTCCACAACGATGATGCTGGCAGTGTCGGACGTCGACGGAGGGACGTGACATCTCACTTCTCGCACATCCAAATCACTGCCAAAAATGTGGTCCATTTCTGCCATCAACTCGAAGTAATCTTCGCTGTTCCAGCCGTATTCCATTTTCCGACCCAGGTTGGCCATGTTCAAAGCCGACGGTCAATTAATTACATTTCTCATCCTGTTAAAAGGTTGACAAGCTACTTTTAACTTCAGGCGAGAATAATGGTGTAGCTTCTTTTGCTCCGAAAGTTAACCAGCCAGCTGTGTGCTGCTGCATACAAAAATATATAAATTAAAGAAGAAAAATGGCCAAGGAACACTTCTTGTCTGGCGAGAATAAACATTTAGTAGTATGTATAGCTCAATCGTTTGTGTATGTCGGTAGTGTATAATACGACAATAATTTATATTTAACTAGAAAAGAATGTCTTTTGCCCCAAGTGGTCCTCCCGAAAGACGCGGATAAAACATCAGTGGCACCTGTATTCAACCCTTCAGAATGAAGCACCAGCCATTCGCTAGATTGTACAAAGAAAGCCCCAGCAGGTAGGACTGTGCGAATCAACGAGCAGGACACCTAATGCATATAACGAGAAAAAAGAAGAAAAATCTCTATTGTTAAGGAACAGTTCTCGCGGGTGAGAATAATTGTGCGCCTCTTGTCATTCCTCAATGTTTGCAGTTAACTACTCCCAGGTAGTGTATAGGGTGAAATATATATTTGGCGTGAAAAAAAAAATGTCCCTTGTCCCACACAGCTGCCAGCGGCGGATAAATGGCCATTCCGAAAGGGCAATAAAAAAAACATTCACAGTAGCACGTGTTCGCTGTTACAGAATGATACCAGCCATTCTTGACAATAGAAAGCCCCGAGCAGGTAGATCTATGCGAATCGGCGAGACACTCTGCACATTTAACGAGAAAAATAATGTCCCCATGGACCGCGCAGCTGCGCCGAGTAGAAAGGAGGTACAAGTATGAATGGCGGGGTCGGGACACCTGTTTTCACGTGAGGCAAGGCGTCCCTTTCGTAAGAGCGAACGCACCCTGTTCGACACGAGGGGGAAATCAGACAGTCACGATATTCGACAGGGGGCTGGCGACCAAGCAATGGTTCCATGACTGCACTGTGAGAACGAAGGATATTTGGCTGAGATGTGGCATACGCACAACCAGAGTGCTTTGAAAAAAAAAGTTTTTATTAAAAAAATAATAATAACTGTCCATTATTCATGGGTTTCCCAGAAACGGGTGTCAGGAGGCAACCCGAACAGACTCTACAACATCAGGACCTTCGTACAACCCCAGTCGGTCGATGTAGACAACCTTAGGCTTCGCCCGAGAGCCTTGTCAACAGTTTCAATAGACCATATAATTTATCTGCTTCCAGATCCTGTACCGGCCTTCCCATGATTTCTGTAGCTTCGGGCAATATCCCTTCTTCCGTTGAGGGTTGCATAACCACACCAGTTGTCCTTCTTGAAAAGTCTCCTCAGGCATTCTTTGGTCATATCGTGTTTTCATTCTGTCACTGTTAATTTTAAGGTGGCTCCGGGAAAATATCAAGAACTTCGGTAGCTGAGTAGCCAAATAAGTAGAGTCAGAGAATCTGTAAATAGTCAAATTACTGGTGTTAATGAATCTGTTTATAGCGTAAATGAAAATGTAAATAGTAAAATAGATAGTGTTAATGCATCTGTAAATAGCCAAATTATTGGTGTTATTGAACTTGTAGATAAGAAAGACAGTGTTAAAGAAGTAGTAGACAAGAAAATATATAGTGTAAATGAAAATGTAGATAGAAAAATAGACAGTGTGAATGAGAATGTGGACAGAAAGATAAAAGGTGTGAGCGATTTGGTGAATAATAAAATAGACTGTGTAGACAAGAATATCAACAGTGTTGAGCAAGAAATGAAATAGAAAGTAAGCGCCCTCAAGAAGGAATGGCAGGAGTTCTTACAGCCCAGATTGGTCACCACCGAGACGATGAGTGCGGGCAGCGATAAGAATGTAGAGGTCGTAGCCAGTGCAGCTATCGCAGGGGAGGAGCAGCAATTCTGCAGTGCAGGTACGCTCCAGCCAGGGGTGGGTAAAGGCGTCAGAATTAAGTCCGTCCCCTACGATGGACAGACACCTTGGTGCGAGTACCGGCACGAGTTCGAGATCGTGGCCACCTTGAATGGCTTGACTGAAGAGCAGCGGGTGTACTACCTGGCAGCTGTACTGAGGGGATCATCATTGAGCATACTGCAGGCGCTGCCAGAACGACATCGTCTAGAATACTCCACACTGGTGCCGGCTTTGGAGCTTCGATTCGGCGACTAGTACCTGTGGAACGCCCACAGTGTCCAAATGGGAAGCCACATCCAGCGACCCAGTGAACCACTGCAGGAGTTGGAGCAGGACGTTGTGAGGCTGTAGCACCTATCTCTGGATGGATGCTTGGAAGAAGCACGATATGTTATCGCCATCGACTTCTTCGTCGATGTTATCGATGACACCGAAGTGTGGCAAGCTGTGCTGTCATTAGTGCTCCGACGCCCAGTGCGGGCAGTGATGCTTGATGAAGGGGATGACGACAGCGTCAAGAAGATGTTGAAGGACTTGCAGACGACTACGAGGGACATCGCCTCCAGGGTGCACACTTCGGAGACTCGCCCTCTCCCACCCAAACGGCCGGAATGTTGGACATGTGGACAGCCAGGGCACCAGAGAGCCAACTGTGCTCAGCAACAACAGCAGCATATACAGCAGCAACAGCAGTAGCAGCAGCAACAGCCAGGGAGAAGGCATCAAGGGGCAGGTGAGAGTACAATGTCTTCGGGAAACTTGTAAACACTGGTCTTGAGGGGCAAAGGTCGGTGATTGCTGGAGAGAAGACCCCAATACTTTTCCAAGTGTGCTCAATTAAACAAGAGTTCAATGCCATATTGGTGGAGGGGAACATAGATGATGTTTCTTGCTAGATGGCGGTTGACACAGGAGCTACTATAACAGTGGTAAGACCCGACATTCTTGGGCTTTCTCTCAAGCCATCATCCGATATTTAACTACTATTTAAATACAGTATTATTTAAGTATTGTAACGGGCGAGACCACACCTGTCAAAGGCAAAAGATGGGTACTCTTACAGATCGGTAACCTTGAGATAGAACATGAAATATACATTGCAGAAATAGAGGACGAATGCATTTTGAACCTTGATGTATTACGTACGATGGGATACTGCATTGATACTAGACTGGGTGTGTTACATTTAGGTAATACCGAGTTGGTAGTGTCAAAACGACGAAATTAATCTTCGCCAATGAGCTGCCCAGTAGTGCGTAATCAGTCAACTATGCTCCCTGCTTCTAGCGAAGTTGTTATTCCAGGAAGATGCCAGGGAAAATTTGTCAGGCGATTGGGCATAATCGGACCAGTTAAGAAAGGTGGCATTTTACTCGATGGTGTCATTGTTGTCAGGAGATTTTTTTTTTTTACAAAATCGGACAGTTTGCTTGTTAGGATGATTAATTTGTCTGACCACGCTATCTGCCTTGAAGAGGGAGCCACAATAGGGTTTTGCAAGCAGATCTCACAGGTACTTCCAAATGTTCCAGAAGATTCACTGTCACAATCTACTGAATGTTCTCTTCCAAATGCTCTGGGAGAACTGCTGACAAGAACAAAAGAAAACCTCAACTGGCGACAGGAGAGGGCAGTTTCAGAATTGTTACAGAAAAATAGAGGTGCTTTCTCCTACGAGCCCAATGACCTTGACAGAACTAATGTTGTATGCCACCATATCGACACAGGGGATGCCAGACCCATAAAGCAGCCACCAACATGACTACTGCTACCTTCATATGAGGTTGTTGACGGTATTCTGAAAGTGATGAAGGATTTAGATGTGATAGAGCCATCAGTCAGTCCATGGTCTTCACCCATTGTGCTTATTATAAAGAAAGATGACTCTATTAGATTTTGTGTTGATTACCGCCAACTTAATAATGTGACCAAGAAAGATCCTTACCCACTCCCTAGGATAGACGACACCCTGATTAGCCTAGCAGGCTCCCAGTGGTTTTCTACTGTAGACATGAAGAGTGGGTAATTTCAGTGCGAGGTGGCCCAGGAAGACAAGGAAAAGACTGCCTTTTGTGTCCAAGGGACAGGAACCTGGCAATTTAAGGACATGCCCTTTGGTCTATACAATGCCCCTGTCACCTTCAAACAACCAATGGCGAACCTAGAGATATTTCAGGTGTACCTAGACGACATTGTGGTCACAGAAAGAACTTGTGAAGAGCACCTGGCATGCTTAGATTCTGTGTTTCAGGAAGTGACTGTGGCCAATATGAAATTAGTTACAAAGAAATGCCACCTTTTCCAAAAGAAACTTAATTTCTTGGGCCATGTTCTATTGACCCATGTAATTGAAACATATCCTGAGAAGACTATAACAATAAGAGACTGGCCTCTAGCAAAGGATAAAACTGAAATGCGAAGTTTCCTGGGCTTATGTGCTTACTACCATCGATTTGTACCTGGGTTCTCCACTATCGCCAAACCTCTGCATGAATTGACTGAGGCAAAAAGAAAATTTTGTTGGACCCCAGATAGCGAGATTGCTTTCAATAGACTAAGGGAAATTCTGAAATCTCCCACAGTACTGGGCTTCCCGAGTAGAGAGGGTGAATTTATTCTGGATACTGATGATAGTGATGTTGGAATTGGGTCTGTGTTATCTCAGATCCAGGATGGAAAAGAGCGGCCATTTGAATAATTAAGTAAGTTGCTACACAATCCCGAGAGGAACAACTGTGTGACACGCAGATAGCTTGTGGCAGTGGTGAAGGCGATTGCACATTTTCATCCATATCTTTATGACAGACATTTCATTCTAAGAACTGATCATGCTTCCTTACGCTGGCTGCTAAATTTCAAGAACCCCGAAGGTCAAATAGCCTGGTGGATACAGCACATGCCAGAATATGACTTTGAAATACACCACAGGTCTGGACACCTTCACAGCAATGCATATGCACTCTCCAGGATACCATGCGAACCATTCTGTCGTCATTGTTAATGCCAGGAAGAAAAGGTTGGTGTATCGTGGAAAGCAAGGAGGACAAGAATTCAAGGCCCTGCATCTGGTGATTGGTGATCTAAATGGGACGAAACGGACATAAGAAATGATCAGCTAAGTAACCCTACCTTGCGTCCAATATTGAAGTGGAATAAAACAGGGCAGCGACTGACATAAGAGGAGATATCTAGCCTAAGCATGACAGTCAAGGTATACTGGACACAGTGGAATTCCCTTGTTATAAATAATGATGTGCTTTACAGGAATTGGGAAAGTAATGATGGGAAACAGAGTCATTTACAATTGGTGCTACCAGAGAGCCGAATCCCAGAAGTGCTAAGAGAACTGCACAACACAGCAGCAGGTGGTCACTTTGGTGTAAATAAGACACTTGACAGAGTCCGAATGAGATTCTATTGGCTACTTTATCGGCAGGATGTTGAGAAGTGGTGCCGCGTGTGTGATGCATGTACTGCGAGGAAGGGTTCGAGGGTTAAGGGATGATGTCCCCTCCAGAAGTACAATGTTGGAGCCCCATTCGAGAGGATGGCAGTTGACATTCTCGGACCCCTACTAATCACTGAGAAGGGAAATAGATACCTTCTGGTAGCACAAGACTATTTCACAAAGTGGCCCGAGGTCATACTGGCACCAAGAGGCAGGCCCAGTAGCTGATGCTCTTGTCGAGCATGTTTTCTCCAGGTCTGGAGTGCCACTTGAACTTCATTCGGATCAAGGACGAAATTTTGAAGCAAATATTTTGCAAGAGCTAACAAAGATTTTAGGAATGAAGAAAACCCGAACTACAGCATTACATCCTCAGTCGGATGGAATGGTTGAGAGGCTAAATCGTACCCTGGAACAGTATCTGACTATCTTAATAGTAGACAACCAGAAGGATTGAGACTCTAAGGTACCCTTATTTCTCCTGGCGTATCGCTCGGCAGTCCACGGGTCCACAAGAGTAACACCATCAAGGGTGCTGTTTGGGAGAGAGTTCCGCCTACCTGGTGATCTGCTGTTCGGACGTCCAGTGGAGGCAGAAGCAGTCACTCCAGAATATGCTATTAAGCTACGTCAGAAGTTAACCGACATTCTTGATTTTTGCCCAGAGGCACCTTAAAATTAACAGTGACAGAATGAAAACACGATATGACGAAAGAATGCCTGAGGAGACTTTTCAAGAAGGACAACTGGTGTGGTTATACAACCCTCAAAGGAAGAAGGGATATTGCCCGAAGCTACAGAAATCATGAGAAGGCCCGTACATGATCTGGAAGCAGATAAATTATATGGTCTATTGAATCTGTTGACAAGGCTCTTGGACGAAGCCTAAGGTTGTCCACATCGACCGACTGGGGTTGTACGAAGGTCCTGATGTTGCAGAGTCTGTTCGGGTTGCCTCCTGACCCCCGTTTCGGGGAAACTCATGAATAATGGACAGTGGGCTCTCGCGCTGTTTGGCGCCTTGCATACATCAGGGCCCCTCTCCCTGCTGGAGGTTTCGACGGGTTTGGCGACGATGCAAGAATGTTCTGGTGAGACTGGCTGGTGCCTCGATCCTCCGCGACTCATCACCGGTGTTGGGGAAGATTCCAGGTGGCAGCGTAAGACAGTATATATTCTGCCGCAACCTAGCTGCCGGCAGTCTTTGATGGAGGCCGCCTGGTCGAGTGTGCGTGAGCAAAGTGAGTTGTGGACGATTCCATGAGATTGTGGGACGATGGCGGGCGAGGTGTTCATGGCGAGAATGGACGAGAGGGTGTGAAACTGAGTGAAGCCTACTGTGTGTGTGTGTGGGGGGGGGGGGGCTTGGAGGACTCTAGAACATTGCGACTGGCGGGACATGGAGTGAACTGAGGTGAGACTGAATGGAAGTGTAATACGGATTTTACAGTAAATATTCGAACTGTCAATTTGGATGCATATTTTATAGAATATTTTAATAGGTTGATACACTGCCTATTGGGACTGATCCTTAATTATTTTGTTTAATTGATTTCTTTGTATTAATTATAAATCTTAATGAATTTGGAGTAATTAGTTGTGAACAGTAAGTGGTATTTTTTTATTGTGAGATAATGAGTTCAGAGAATTTTTCAGTGGTTATTATAAATAAAATAAGGAAATTATATTTTATTATTTTATTTAATTATGACCTCCATCCCTTAACGAACGTGGTATAGCACTTAATTTTTCGAGAGAGAAATTGTAACAATATTATCGCTTAGCAACCACAAAAAACGTGGAACCATAAGGCACACCCGCTGGTGTTACGTTTTATAAAAAGATGTGCTCTTAAGTTTATAATAACGTACAAGTTAGTGTTAGATATAACTCAATGGTAAATGCTATTTACCTCTTTATCACTCCTATATTTAATTCATATAACTTACATCTCGTTTACAAACCATTTAGTTAGTCTTTTAACTCGGAGGATCTGCAATAATATTACTCTAGTACATTGTGTTAATTATTATTATAATTTTCAGTTACTTATTATACTTTAAGCCACACCACTTTAAATAGCCCATAAGGAACATCGTCACCTTAAACATGGGGCCGGGGGCTGACGACTATAGTCCAATCCCAATTTGAAGAAACTTTCTTGGAGTCCTGCTAAATATCTACTTGCAGGCCTGTTTCGTATCCTTCTGCAAAATATAAACAAACATTACCATGTGACTGCCATGTAGAATCTGTCAAAATCAATGTTTGCATACCATTGTGTGTGTACATGTGTTCGTATACTTTTGTTACACCTAAACATTAACATTGCAATGTGACTCCTACTTTTATACCTGTCTGCGTTGTTTACTGTTTACAGCTTTTCAAATAATTCTGTCATATTCCAAAACCCATTCCATACGAATAGTCACAGTTTAGGCTTATAACAATATTTAGGTCAGCTTTATGACTTTTTAAAAATGGCCGAATTTACTATAGTTCTTGCGGTTATTTTACATTAAGATATTTGTTTTCCACGGCATAGCTCAGAACATGTAATGCACGTTAATATTTTGCCGCCACTGTGTTTAACACTGTTACAACTGCGAGGTAAAGGGCTGCACTAATTGTAATTATCCTTTTGTTATTGATATGTGTTGGGTCATTTCTCTAAAAGGACAGCTTCAGTTGGAATAAATATTAAAACGAAGGAACAACCAGTGAAAAAGGTACATTAAATTCAAGCACGCAACTCGTGTTACTAATTTTTCTCATACAAACTTAAAAAAATAGTGGTGAACATGCACTCATATAAGCCTACCGTAATTTTGTATTCCGTTCATATTTCTATGTATTGCTACTTACTGTTAGGTTTATTGAAATTTATTGGGCTGGCCTTAGTATTTCTTTGAGATTGTGGAAAATCACGTTATACGACTGTATTTCAAACACTTCTGAAAAAGGTAAAATGTTGTAATAAATATACAGACGTCAGTGTAAATAATTAACTTCACTATAAAAACAGTTCACAGTAGAAACGTATAAATAGTGCATATCAAATGTTTGAAATCACGCACACACATAGGGCCAGTGTATCGACCACGATGCAGCAGAAACGCTATACCATTTTACACACAGTGGTTAACGAAACACATATTTATCACATCCATCGTAACTTGCTTAGGTAGGTTTAAAAAACGCAACGTCTACAAATGTTTTGTGGTAATTTGAGGTATTTTTCTAAGTAAGTTTTTCTGAGTAAGTATAATTTATGCTTCGTTTGGCAAAAAGTAACACGCCATGTGATGGCTCGCCAGGTCTGCCAACTTCACAGGTGTAAATCGTCCCGCCATCATATCTCAATATATTAAAATAAGTATTGAAACATTAAAATATCTTTCCAATTGAAAATTACATATTCAAAAATTATTTTTTTGCTGTAATAAGTATGAAATACGTTGGGAGAGAGACATATAAAAGAGAGAACGACAAGCTCCGCCCAGAGGACAATTGCTTCCTCAGCCGATAAAACAAACACCGTGTAACTAGGGCCTACGCACAATATTTCGCGCTGTCATTTTAAACTGTAACAATGAAATATGTTGCCATCGGGGCTACCTAAATATTTAGATATTTCAATAGGCAACGTTCAATTTACAAATAGCATACCAGAAAACTAGGTTAAAACAATATTTATCTGTGAAATATTTCTTACTAGCCGTTGCCAACACATCGCTGCTCTCGCTGTTGTTAATTCATATTTAATACGAAATAAATATTACAAGTTCTAGAAGATACTAAGGTAAAGTTTCATTTATTCGACAATACAGTACTCTAAAGTTAATCACAGTGTTATGTATTTGTGAAATACAGATTATTGAAAAATAAAAAAATATAAAAAAAAAAACAAATTGACCTGTTACGCCTAGGTTGATTTTTCAAAGGTTCGTTTTCAAAAGTCTCTTCCAGTTGGGAATGGACTGTAGACATATCTCGGCGGATGGCATACCCCCATCTCTGAACGTCTTCCTGGTGCAGTGTCTCGATTGCAAAGTCCTCGTTCGCTGTGTTTCCAGCCGTAATATTTGACGCGTGTTTAATAACAACCAGCCCTGTCCATGGTCCGTTGGAGGGGGTTTGTTTTAAGCTCTCAAGACTTCGTTCAACTTCCTCGTGGTATGTTTGTGCTCTACCATCAGGCTATCACGTCTGTTGTTGCGCCTAACATTACGAAGATAAATAATCGCAAATGTTTGCGCTTCGAGTTTTATTTTTTTTGTCAAACCAGAAAAATGGCAGATCATCTTCATCTTGTTCATTTTCCAACAATATTTTACGCTTTCTTGTAGTCCTGGGTTTTTCGTTGATTTCAATACGGAGAACTGTCTGTCGTAAATTTTCTAGTCTAGTAGTAATGTAGTAAAGTAATATCTATAATGCAGTCTCGTTCTAAGTGAGCCCCCTTAAAAGTTAGATATTTCACATGCACATTTTTCGACGATGTGCTGTAATTAACTCACAGAATTCGCCATCGTACTATGCATAAGTACTCTGTTTATATATATATATATGTAATATACATACATATACGCACTATTGCAGCTATGCGGATTCGAGACCTCACGCAGCGTACTCGTCAGTAGCTTTATACCAATACTCGTCCAGCTTATCATGAATAAGTTCCCAATTCATATCTATTACATTACGTACATGTGCACAGTGCTTTCACGATGCATCTTTGTTCGTCATCATTCAGGGATTCTACTCTCAAATAGGATTTATAATAAAAGAAATAGCATAGCATACAGCGATGCTAGCACGAGATCATGCAAATTCTTGCCCCCTTTTCCGTGGCGATAATTAGATTTAAAAAATTAATTAACCAGCACATGGTTAGCAAAACACTATCGTGGCCTGGCATCGCAAGATAGTGTATAAATTATGAAAAATTAAGTGAGGTACTCGCCGAAATGCTAAACGTCAAAACAGATGGTTGTGTGTTTGTTGCTGTGAGACGAGTATGGTCATCTCAGGTTATTTTTTTTTTTTTTTTTTTGGGTTTTTAGTAGTTATTTTTTGCCAGAGTTGGCAACCTGCACAGTATAGCATTTCTATTGAATAGTATTTGTATGAGCATATTTTACCGTGTCGTATTGTGTTATATTTTATCCCGGCCTATTCCTACTCTTATTAATTCGTATTTATTTATTAGGAATATTTTTATATTTTATATAGACTGCTACTCTTGTGTACTATTGAATATGTATAATCGATACGCAGATTGTCTGTTGCGTGTTTAATTGTGAAAGCTGCCCCCCAGAATTCGCTATGATAATTTTTACACTTCGACACATTAAAAAATAAACAGATGGTAACCTAACACTTTTTATTCGACGTTAAGAAATGGAAATACTTTCCCCTCCATCGTTAAATTACTTTCCCCTCTACTCAGTGCACCCGTTAAAATATATGCAGGTAGGAGCAGTGACTTTTTTTATAGGGTTGATTTCAAAAGTGGCATTTAGGGATGATTCTCCAGTTAAAGTTTGTAATGGCTCTGCTTTCGTTTCTGTCAGAGCATTACATCACAGATGAATATCACAAATGAATGGCGATATTAAAACAGGAAATGGACATCAGTTTATGTTGAGTTTCATTCCTAGGTACACGTTTAAATTGTACATTTACACCAACAACAAAATTAAGGAAAACACAAAGGAAAGTGGTGATAAACAATGTACTATTATTGTTGTATGTCGGCAAATGCTCGAAATGCGCACCGCTGAAAGTAATACTCATTTGCAGTCGCGTGTGCAAAAACTCCTGGACAGACTGAAGAGTTTCCTTCGATATCGTTGCACTTGCTGCAACAATGCGGTGTATAAAATGTCTTCGGAACATTTGCCTGGACTTCATCTTTAAGCATTCTGCAGAAGAAAGAGTCCAATGGCGTCAAATCAGGTGACCGTGCCGGCGACCTGATAACGCATTCACGCGCTATTCAGCGACCAGGAAATATCTGGGTGAGCGTTTGCCTAGCCACACGCGAGTAGTGAGCTGGGCACACATCGTGCTGGTACCACATACATGTGCGTATTGCAAGTATACTCGCGAACAACCAAATCGACTCGCCCATAACGAGCGTATAGGGACATGTTTCACACAAAAAGGACATACAGATTCATGAAAAACACATGTCGATTTAAAGCCTGGAACTTTAGCTTTACGTTCACATAAAACTCACTTCAGTACTTTTTGCAATAATGCCATTTACGTCAAAGTGTAGGCCAATTGGGAATTTAGGTAAAGAAAGTATGGCCACGTATTGTTCAAATGAAACATACAATTGCACAATAACAAAGGCACTTTATTGAAACAATACTGATAACAGCTTGTAATCGATGTTTTATCGATCTAATCAACGATTATATGTGGTCTTGAGAACTTCCGTTCTACTCCTCTAACAACGCCATTATGAGCTCGTCGATAGTCGAAGGAACTGGATTTCTGGCCCGGATCCTTCGATCGGATTCATGTCTGGACTGAGTGCTGGATAGTCCATCGTCCGTATCGGTATGCACGTTTAGTGGGTGAGTCGATTTGGATGCTCGTGAGTATAGTCCCTTTATCTAGGAGAGTCGGTAGCACGGCAAGAAAGTGTGAGTCTCTGTTTGATACCTGTTACAGTTCCCTCAAGGAAGTACGGGCACATTACATGGTCTCCGATGATCCCACACCACACATTCTCACGCCACTGCCGCTGATGTTCCACCTGCCGCATCCAGCGTGGATTGTCAGCAGCCCAATAATGCATATTTCTGATATTCACATGTGCATGATTGGTGAATGTTGCTTCGTCGGTAAACAGACCTGTTTGAAGAAAGAACCTATTCTCCTGATTCGCATCAGAAGCGAGCGACGAAATTCCATGCGTCGTCCATAATCTCCCTGGTCAAGCTGCTGGTGAAGTGACGCATTATATGGATGGAATCTGTTTATATGCAAAAATAATTGAAAGAAATATACAAAGATATATAAAATATGAAAGAAATATGCAAATAGTAATATAACATTGTGAGGAGAGAGTACAAAAAAAATATCAAGGAAAATATGATGGAGAAATGGGTCTTATTTATTTAGGAAGAAGGAAGAAATGGTATATGGAATATTCCAGAAAAAATAATTAGGAAATAATTATAATGTAAAGAGGTAATCAGTTGTACTGATACATATGCTAAATATACTAGTAGTATTGAAGAGACTTATATTAAGTTATCAGAGAAACTGTTACCAGGCAGTGAAGAAGAGGAGGAATTTGTAAGAGTCTAATAGATGAGTAATGAAGAGGAAGAAAAGGAAATTGATATGGAAGAATTATACATTGTTTTTATGAGAAGTGGTTGGAAAAAAAGCTCCAGTGGTTGATAGAATAACAGGTTGAAGTTGTTAGCGAACTCTTTCAGGAAATTAAGGAAAAGATCCTAGAGATAGTGAACCAAAGATGGATGTGGGATTATTTCCGAATAATGGGAAAAATGCAAAAAATCGTAATTTTATATACAGGGAATAATAAATCCAAGAAAAATTCAGATTTACATAAACCTATCTGTTTATTGCCAGCTATGGGGAAATTATTTGGGAGGATTTTACTTAATAGAGTATAAGATAAAATATAACACAAATTGGATAAACATAAATTTAGTTTTAGAGATAATAAATCTATTGAGAACACAATTTGGAAAGTTTTAGAAATAGTTGAGAATTTTAGAACAAAATATGTTTTATTAATTTTAATAGTTATATCCGACGCATTTTGTAATCTGGAATTGAATAAAATAATAAAGGAGATTACGTTGAATCGAGCGATAAGGTAACGAATGTTTCTGTTTATTATTTTTTAAAAAAGGAAAATAAAAATTGTAGGATGACCATTCGAATTCGAAAAAGAAATGGAAAGAGGATGTCCCCAGGGCTCTGTCTTGGGGCCATCGCTTTAGAATTTGGTTTCTAATAAATTTTTAAAATTGGAAAATAAGAATCAAACTTTAGAGGGCGGCGTTTGCAGATGACTTGTGTGATAATAATAGGTGGAAATATTCACAAAGAAATATAGATGAAGGCTGAAGATGAGATGGTGAAGCTAAAAAGATGGGTGGATACGAAATGTTAGAAAGTTGCTGTAGAAAAAAAAAAACTAAAGGTATTACTGTTAAACGGATTCTGGATAAAAGGTGGTCTTCGATAAAATATGAGGGCGAGAGTATTAGTATGGTTTCTGAAGTTGTTTATTTGGGTGTGGTTTTAGAGAGTTAATACAATTTTTACGAAAATCTGAAACAATAATTTATGTCATTGTTTTCAATGTTATTGCAGTACGGTGCTATAATTTTTAAAGATAAAATTAAAAATAAACATGTAATTAAAATGTTATGGACTTTACAAAGAAAAACATTAATATGTTTGTTCGAGATGATATCTCCACCGTCGTACGCGTCGACTATAATATTAAATAACGATATTCCTATCGATTTTAGGGTTGAAAATAGAAATACATTTTATATAATGAAATATACAGGTGAACAAATACAAATTGAGGACTTATACTATAAATATATTATACAAGATGGGGAATGTTGGGTCCACCGTACAGATGGCATGGTTTATAGTATTAACGAAGTTAAGAAAATTCTAGATCTGAGTGCAATTAATAGATGAGACAGAAAGTTGCAGGAGACAGAGGGTAGTATGGAATTGCACAATAATATAAAGAAATACGGGAGTTGGTATAAGAGTAAGGTTTGGATGAGTACAATCACGAAGAATGTTATCACTGGACACTGTCAGATTAAAAGTGATTTATATAGAATATACAAAATAGATAGAGATATGTGTGAATGGGGAGAAAAAGAACAAAACGTGTATCATCTCTCATATGAATGCAAGATGTTTGAGAATGAAAGTATGAAATAAGTAGAAAAATTATGTACAAAAGATGAGTAGTGGCCATTAGGAAGATGCACAATATATGAAGATAAGGAGAATTTTAGAAATATTGAGAAGTGTGTTTTTTATTATATATGGGATGGTTAAGACCATGAATGATGATTTTTGGATTACAGTAGGTTTTTAAAAATGGGGGGGGGGGGTGGCAAAGTACGTAGCTGACTACCGTGCCAGGCGAGGCCGATGGGGTGCCTAGGCAACTACGCTAGGCAAGGAGCTAACATGTGGTTATAAGCAACAGCTGCCAGAACATCTGGCGTAGCGTTCCAGTACCCTTCCAACTACAATTTATTCCACAGTCGCAAAATTGTCACGATTGGTGGATATGCTGCCTTTCTGGACCTTATTGTGCGTGCGACCCAACTGTTCTCTTCGTGTTCCTTCTGCATTCTCCTTACAGAACTAGCATATCCAATTTTACATGGTTTGTGAACGTGCCCTCCCCAGGGCTTGCGCAGCCCTGGGGAGGGCAATTGACTGCCCAGTTGTCTTTCATTTGACTGCGAGGGGGGGGGGGGGAGAAATTAGCCTCCTCCCCCAAACCGCACACATAAAATTGTATTCCTGAGCCAAGCTCCCATTGTTTAGAATACAGGTTGAGTATAAAAGAATACCACAACTCTGAAGGTCTATAATACTGAAACCAAACAACCTACAACCGTCGTTGGCCAATCAAATGAACCGTGGAAGCGTGACGTTTGCTTACCATATCTTCATAAATGTTAAATGTGACAACCACGAGCGGCCCGAATGACATCTACGCAATACTCAAACTCGTTCCTCACTCTTGCCAACATGTCCGGTGTTACAGTTTGGATAACGTCCGTAATTCCCGTTTTGAGGTCGTCAATGTTAGCCGGCAATGGTGGACGAAACACTTTATCCTTTATGTACCCCCATAGAATAAGGACGCACGGGGTAAGATCTAGGCTTCTTGGGGGCCAGTGATGAAGAGCCTGGTCACCAGCTACTACACGACCAATCCAAGCGTTGCGGCAAAATCTCGTTCCGGTATCTGCGAACAGGTAGGTGTCAATGGGGTGGCTACCATCCTGCTGGAAAATGAAATTCCCCGCCGCCTCTTTTAAATTAGGGAAAAACCACTCTGCAAACATGTCCAAAAAAGGAATTCCAGTAACAGTGGGCTCGTGAAAAAAGAAAAGGCTGAAAACTGTGTCTTTGGATACAGCGCAAAACACGTTCACTTTGGGGAAAGCGACGTTCCTAAAGGTGGTATGGTAAACCGGCACAACGTGCGGATATGGAGTGAGGTGCATCCACATTAAACCACAGAACACGTTTCCTCAGTTAGAAGAGGCGACGGGGGACTTCATTTTCCAGCTGCTCTCGTGGTGGTCACATTGTACATTTATGAAGATATGGTAAACAAACTTCACGCTTCCACGATTCATTTGATTGGCCAACGAAGGTTGTAAGTTATTTGGTTTTGATATTACAGACCTTCAAAGTTGAGGTATTCTTTTATACTCACTCTGTGCAGAGCTGCATGTCCTCACTGTCCCTTTTCTATCGGTATCGCGGTGGTGCAACATTCCGTTTCCGCGTGATGCGATGCGACGTATTTCCTTTTATAGGCTGTTCACGGTCAAGTGAGCACTTTGAGGTCCCAGTTTCATTCCCATTATCCATTTCATCCTTTAACCACATTTTAAAATAAATATTGCCATGTAAGTAATGAACACAGTGTGTATATGTTCCACCGCACTTTGCAGCTAACGTCTGAGGCTAAAATAAAGTACATTTATTGACTTATTTTTAAGGAGGGAGCTTTAGAAAATGCTCATGTTACCGTGAATAGCCTCTAAGTTTGATATCACGAACGTCCGTATGAGAAGACGCGCAGTCTGATAGTACAACCAGCGACATCCTATGTTCTATATACTGTTTACATTTTCCAAAACTACTTATCTAGGTTTCGGAGTGAAATACGCCGTTGAATTCGTCTCTTTCAGATCGACGTTGCCAGCAGCAGGAATAACTGTAGTTCCATTTGATAGAACAGTGTTTATATCGATATCTCCTTAATTAACATTGCTCTGACACGATGCTACACGTCGTTTAGTGAGATATTTATTACAATTCAAGGATCGCGATATCTTCAACGTTTCCCCGAAACATTTGAGGTTAACGTCTTAGGCAAGTCACATGTAAATTTTCGCCTTTTTTCCCGACAGGAAACCTAGAGTAAATCAGTGGCGTGTGGTGAACTTTTGCAAGGTAAACTGGTGCTTGCTCACTGCTGTACATTTTAGGTGGACCAAGCAGGAACCAGTAACCACTGCGGGCCAAGGGAAACTGAATGTTTTTCATCCACTCACATGGAGGTGCCACGAGACCCATTATACACGTCCTGTGACGTCACCTGCCAAACTACGTTTTAGTGGCGGAAGTGTAAACTAGCCAGCAACAGGGTACAGCACAAAGTTAACGCCAGCTTACCTTGCAGCAGTCCACCGTACGTCACTGAAGTATTTATATATAGTCAATTTCCCACTGGAATAAACTTTCTCGGAGCCCTGCTAAATATCTACTTGCAGGTCTGTTTCGTATCCTTCCGCAAAATATAAACAAACATTACCATGTGACTGCCATGTAGCATCTGTTAAAATCAATATTTACATTCCGTGTGTACATGTGTTCGTATACTTTTGCTATACCTAAACGTAAACATTGCAATGTGACTCCTACTTTTATACCTGTCTGCGTTGTTTACTGTTTACAGCTTTTCAAAGAATTCTGTCATATTCCAAAACCCATTCCATACGAATAGTCATAGTATAGGCATACAACATTATTTAGGTCAGCTTTATGACGTTTTAAAAATGGCTGAATTGACTATAGTTCTTACGGTTATTTTATATTAACATATTTGTTCTCCACGACATAGCACCTTACATGTAATACGCGTTGATATTTTGCCGCTACTGCATTTAACACTGTTACAACTACGAGGTAAAGAACTGTAGTATTTACATTTTGTTATTGATATGTGTTGGGTTATTTCTTTAAAAGGGCGGCCTCAGTTGGAATAAATATTAAAACGAAGGCACAACCAGTCAAGCGAAAAAGACACATTAAATTCAAGCACGCAACTCGTGTGGCTTATTTTTTTGTCATAAAAATTTAAAAGATAGTGGTGAACATGTACACAAAAAAGCCTACAGTTACTTTTATTCCATTCATATTTCTATCTATTGCTACCTTCTGTTTATTAGATTTATTTAAATATATCGGGCTGGGCTTAGTATTTTGTTGGGACTGTGGCTCATCACGTTAAACACGACTGTGTTTCAAACACCTAGGCTATATACAACATTGTGATAAATAAATAGACGTGGATGTAAATAATTAACTTCGTCATAAAAACAGTTCACAGTTAAAATGTATAAGTAGTGCACAACAAATATTTGAAATCACGCACACAATCAGGGCCAGCCAAACGACCACACGCAGCGGTTAACGAAACACACGTAACAGTATTACTGCCATGGAAATACAGATTTATCACAACATCGTAACTTGCCTAGGTGGGTTTAAAAAACACAACGTCTACAAACATGATGTAATTTGAAGTATTTTTCGGAGTAAGAATAATGTCCGCTTCGTTTGGCAAAAAGCAAAACACCATGTCATGGCTTGCCACGTCTGCCAACCTCTGATGGTGTCCGTTCCACCATCACATCTAAAGATATTAAAGTAAATACAATATTAAAACATTAAAATGTATTTTCTGTTGTAAATTACACATGAAAAATTCATTATTTTGCTGTAATATGTATGAAATATGCTACAATTTAAAACATGTATAATTATATTGTTTACTAGCGAAGCGAAACTTCCCGAGTGCGAGAGAGACAAAGAGAGAGAGAGAGAGAGAGAGCGACAAGCCTCGCCCAAGCGACAGTTGCTTCCTCACTCGATAAAACAAACACTGTACCACTACAGGCTACACACAATATATTGTGCTATTATTTTAAACTGTAAAATTTAATATGTTGCCATCGGGGGTACCTAAATATTAAAATATTTTAATAGGCAACGTTTAATTTACAAATAGGATACTAAAAACTAGGTTAAAATAATATTTTAACTGTGAACTATTTCTTACCCACCGTTACCAACACGTCGCTTACTCTCTGTTTTTAATTCATATTTAATACGAAATAAATATTACAAACTATAGAATATAATAAGTTACAGTTTTATTTATTCATGAATTGAGTTCTTTAAAGTTAATCACAGAGTTATATATTTCTGGAATACAAGTTAATGATAAAACAAGTTGACATGTTACGCCTGGGGTGTTATTTCAAAGGTTTGTTTTCAAAAGTATCTTCCAGTCGGGAATGGTTGAGTGCTCGATATTCTCCGAGGAAATATAAACTTGGAGCTAACATTGAGAAGTGGAGGGTAACTTGGTTTTATGCCAAACGTTGATTTCGCCTATTAAAAGCTGTTCAGGATAAAGTGACCACTTTTGAAATGAACCTAAGGAAAAAGTCATTGCTCCCACCTGCATATATTTTAAGGTACGCACTGAGTGATATGCGCCCAGCAAAGTTGGTAATGGTGGAAGGGAAAGCAGTTCCATATTTTAACGTCGAACGAAAAGTGTTAGGTAATCATTTGTAATAACTTAAATTATTTCTCTCGCTTTCTGTATTTTTTAATGCATCGAAGTGTAAAAATGAGCAGATTTGTACAATATTTACTTTTGTAATAATTTCACAGTTTCACTAGACCGACGCATGGATAAAGTGATGAGGCCCATAACAATGTTAAATTTACGCACGGCGGAATAATACATGACGTGCACACAAGTAGATCTTAAGCAGGGCTTCCAAAGTGCTCATTTTAGCGTGAACAGCCTATAGTAGTACGTTAAAATTTATTTCGAAACTAAAAATATGTTGTGGTTTTTCAGTGTTCTCACGAAGAAGGATTATTCCTGCATTATTACTATTTTTACGAATCGCGTGCCAATTAAATATATTATCTATAATTACCTCATATTTGCTCATTCCAGTTGGTGTTTTGTTTACATGCCGGTGCAGTAGTTGTATACAGATTTAGAGTATTTTACGCGTGAAGAGTAATTTAAGAATGTTTAATATACACACGCACTTTTTTACAGAAATTTTAATACGGATTACATACAACAAATATTTACCAGTGATCATGAAAACGAACACGAATCTCGTGCTGTGTCAAGTAATTGCATTGTCTGTATCATTGGTTTAAAATAAAGTTGATTCAAAATCCTTAAACCGATGTCCTTACAAAAAACTGTTATGTGGACCTAGTTTAGTGAAATCCGGTTGTCAGTTTAAAAGTTATTAGAAGGCGGGGCAGGGATAGATTTCTGACAGACATTCAGGTAATTGCATAAACCTATCTTTTCTTCTGAAAGTTGGATAAAAACATACTTGATCTATTTGTGCTCTGAACCCTTGAAATGTAAATTTGATCATTATGAATGATTATGCTACTGAAAAATTAAAAATAATGTTATTAAAAGGAAACTTTTGTTTTGCTATTATCTGCGAAAACAACGAATTAAATATGCTCTAATTTTAACTTACTAGAGAATAATTCAAATTTACATAGTTCAGCATTTAAACAGGGAATTTTCTGTTTTCTACGTATTTAGGAAAATCAATTATATTATATTTTGGTCCACAAGATACAAATCAAAGGAGTCAGGGGGAAGGAGGGGTGGCGGGTGGTCAGGAGCTGTTAGGCGGGGCGCAATCTGCTGTTGGGGCGGCGTCGTCGTCCAGTGGACGACGAGTGAGCGACGTCGAGGTGGCCGGCGGAGAGAAGGCGAACGTGCAGATCCCGCAGTGCGACTGTGCAGATCCCGCAGTGCGACTGTCTTGCGCAGGGCGTCCCCGGGGGCGCGCAGGAAGCGCCGCAGGTTCGGCCGCACCAGCTTCAACTCGTACTTGACCAGCTCGCGCAGGTACTCGTCTCTATGTACGTCGCCAGCAGCATGCCCTCCAGGAGGTCCGTGTCCAGCCCCGGGAACCGGAAGTCGTACGCCAGCTCCGCCTGGCCCTCTTCCTTCACGCCTGCTGCTGCTGCTTTCTTCGTGTCGTCACCGACGCTCTGCACTGCTTCGTCGGCGGATTTATCTCGCTGTTCTGTTCTCTCTCTGTCGTTTACTTCCTTCTTAGTTTCCGCTTCACCGCCTCCTCGAGCTTTTGGCTCTATCTTACATACCTTCTTTATATCCTCAGATAATTCAACGACATTCTTTTCGACCACCTTTTTGTCCTGCATTCTCCAAACTTCCTCCAGGATGTCTTTCACGACCGCCTGGATACAGCATTTACCATCATCCAAGGAGGCAGTTTCGTTGACCTCGCACTTACTCGCACCGCCGCTGGGGGCATGCTCTTTGAACAGCGATTCCCAGACCTTGTGGTCGTCGCACACCGCCTTGATCACGCTGCACCTCGGCACGCCGAAGAGTCCGAGTGCGTACTTGACCCAGCCCCAGGAGACGTCGGGGCGGGCCCTCAGCGCCTCCCCGGGGTGGCAGCGCCCTTCGCAGCTGTTGAGGATGGTGGTGGCGGCGGCCAGGTGGTGCCGCGCCTCACCGAAGAGGTCCTCGTCGACGTAGTACGACGCGAGCCACGCCACCTTGCTGGCCCATGCCGGTCCGTCGAGGTCGCCTGCCTGCAGCTCCCGGCACAGCAAGGCGTGGTGGCAGTGAACGTAGGCGTGCAGGTTGCCCTGCTTGTTGAGCACGAAGCTAAGCACCTCCAGGTTGCTCGTCTGCAGGTTCTCCAGAATCTTGGTGGTGTCGGGGCCTGTTAGGACGACGTCGGACTCCTGCGAGCTTCCTGAACTTGTCGTAGATGTCGTTGCCTTCTTCCAGGATGTGACGCGACGCCTCCAGGTCGTCGTTCGTCATCAGCCGGTAGGCTATGCAGGTGTGACACTGAGCGCCGCGTACACGACGTGCGGCTCGCTAGCGCACGTCCTCACCGACTCGAGCAGCTCGTTGCCGAGTGCGGCCGGCAGCTCGGCGCAGCCCGCGCCGACCAGTCTGGAGCTCTCCGGAGCCTCCGCGAGGAACGTCATAACATCGCTCTCCGTCGACGTTCCCGTGTCGCTATTCCCCTCAGTCGCCGAGTTCTTCAGCAGCGGCTTGGCCATTGCTAACACCGCTGCAAGGATTTGCACTTCTGCGAAAATCCAAGTTACTACCAGCGTTCGACAGATTCAAAGATGATGCTAGCCAATCTTCAATTATTACATCTTCAACAATATTTTTTCACTTTTTTCAACTTTACAAAAACGACACCGTAACCAAATTTTTAAATTATGCACTTAAGCTTTTTACAGTAAAATATGCATTTTGTAGTTAAAATAATCATAACCTCTATGATTTATTGTTTCGAACGAAAACAATTTCGTTGCTGAATACTGACTAGGCATGTAAATAAATTCCATTCCCTATGTTACTCTATTTCTATTGCAATGTCTAAGACGTTGTTTCTTCCGCATGAAGCGCTATTGTAGAGAAAGTGTAGGGTATAGTGCGCATGCCAGCTGCGCTATTGCAAGCCCTCTAACACAACTATGAATGACTGCATCTCCACTGTAGCTGTCAAAACCACGTTTGCTTTCACTAACTTTAGCACAATGTTTACGCAAATAAGTGATTTCAGTACACTTCTCGGACTGAGTTGTAAAGTAATCACTATTTAATTTACGCACAATATTATTATTTTTTGGGCGGATGGATTGGGCTGTAAAACCAACGGCACTTAGCTGTTGGAACAGTAATTTTGAGAGTCCTTATGGCAATATAAAATATCGGTATCATTGTTAATGAAAATAATCTAGGAAATAATGACTACACTAAACAACTTAATTAATTTTAGCCAAATCCATAAAATTCAGTGAGCAAAGCTCGGGAATCCTAAATATACTTCCATAAAGATAAAGCAATGGAGGAGGTAGCAGTAATAACGTTCTTGGTCTACACCTAGACAAACGTTTAACCTGGAGTGAACATAAGGAATTAGAAAAGAAAAATGCCATATGGAGAATAGAAGATAACTTAAACAAAACTTTGAAATAGTTTTTTTTTTGGTATGGTATAAAGTTTTGGGGAAATGCTTCAGAATGTATACACCAATAAAAAACAATAATTATTTTAGACAAATTTAATAGAGCAACCTCTTGTAGAGAACTATTTAAAGTTAAGAAAGTTAAAAATAAACGTCATTTTAGAATGAATATGACAATCTGTGTTCCCTATTTAGTCAAGCAAAATTGAAATTAATACCCAAATATTTAAGCTGCATAATCACTAAGAGAAACTCAGACAAGCTGAGAATTAAGTAACCCACAACTGCAGTGCACAACAAAGATTTATATAAATTATCTAGACATATGGATTTAAAACACGACTTACATAAATGTAATAAATTGGTGTTTGATTTGCTGGATATACGATGTTTTTATAACATAAAAACAACAGGTAAATAGCTTTCACAGAATATGTAATCAATGAAATCAGCAATTCTATGATATTTTAAAATTGACTTTGATGTATACTGTTATTTGTATATTTCATTTTGCATATTGCTTATGACAAATCCTGTATTCAAAATTGTGTTTTATAATGGATCATCGCGTTGCCTAAAATAAATACTTAAACAATTATTTAATAAATATGTGAACAAATGTTGAGGACATGTACAGAATACGTAAAAATCGATCTACTTCATGTTTAATCCAAAAGCGCATTACGGACTAAATTTAGGTAGACCTAATTTAGTATTTTGTTCATTCCCCAACATTGACTCACACATTATCAACTATAGAACTGTCAATGATCAGTGGGGAACACGTTTGTTTACATTTGGGTCTTCAAAAGGCCTACCGTTTTCATGAATACAATGTTTTGATAAAATTGAGGATATTCAAGTAGTTCTAAAACTAGTTTACAAGAAGAGTAATTAACGTATAAAAACACTGACATTAAGAGTGTTCCAATATGGAGTCCAGACCGTTAGTTTGACGGTGCTGTTGGCAGTGAAACACTAGAGTGAAGTGGATAGCCTGGGTGGCCCTTAACAACAAGGTCTTGAGAGCCGATCAGGGTGAAACAAGGTGGAAACGAATCAGCGTCGGAATGCAAGGATGAGAGAAACGAGAGATCCTTAAGGAAATTTGCCGACTAGCGGCATTGTCCGGCACGAGTCCCACATACGAAAGTCTGGGAGCCACCCCGAAGGGAATTTACCCGGTTCGCCCCGGTGGGGGGCGAGTAGTCTAGCCACTACTCCACTACGGTCCCCTTCGGCAGTGAAACAGCCCAGTGTTAGGACATTGACAGTGGTACTGGGCAGCTGCATGCGCGCTCCATCCCATATTTTTTTTAAAGAAATATAATTATTCGCGCCTGAAAACATGAAGTGACCGTTGGCAATTTTTTTCCTGAGCTATGATGTGAAACCAAAATCTCGATCAGCTGATGTAGGGCTGTTCGGGGTTGTTTAGTTATTCGTTGCAATAAAGTCGTGTAGGAATTTGTTTCGAACAACGTCCATTTCATGATAGCGACAGTGTTGTGTTCCAGCGTTGTGGCGTTTTGTGCGGGATTTCATTAATTTTTAGCGCCAAGTTTGTATTTCTTCACATCGATTTCCTTGCTTCGCCATTGGTGAACGTATATAACTCCTTTTACGTGGAATAAGTATACCAAATATATAATTTGTTAAAATCATTTCAACAGTGTTTTAAGGACTATGTACAAGTGCTCCAAAGTATGATTTCGCCATTTACAGTTTATTATAGCAACGTAATAATAACAACTTGGCCCCTAAAATGATCTCTGACAGAAAAATTAATTTAGATGCCGTTTTGTTTTGTGAAAAATTCTCGTATGTGGCAACGGACTACACAGTTAGTGAGTTGAGTGTTAATTATCAGATGTGTTGCTCGATCGTTTCTAGGCATAGCTGCCAATGGAGGAGGGAGGGAGGGGTGGTATGGTGACGTCACGCGTTATTGTAATGTCTCCTAGGAATGCGGGCGTGAGAAAGGACAAAAAAGAAAGTTAAAATAAACCAAAACTGAATATTAATAATTATTTAGGCTGGACTTCAGTCAATATATGCGTATGATCACTCTTGAGTAGTAGGGGCGGGCGGGTTTCACTTCACCTGAGATTAATTTATGGATTACCGATTTGATTTGAAGGGTTAATCCTTAATCCGATCTTAATCTGATCAATTTGTTTTTGTATTTTCATCGGATAAAATGGCGTGAAACTTTGATTGATTAATACAATTAACTCAATTGAATTAAGCAATCAAAAATTGTTGTGTAATAAGAGTATAGTTGTACTTCATTATTATCTTTCTCTCTTTTTTGGCCTGGGAAGCAGCTCTAGTTGATGTTATCAGCACGACGCTGGCACTCGACTGAGGTGTGGCGTGTTGGGGATGGGATATATACATATATAATGTGAGTTTTGTGCAAGAGTGGCATAAGTGTAAATTTCGTGTCTCGTGGGCGGTGTTGGTAGGTAGGTGGCTTTGAAAGAAGTGATTTACATGTCAGTACTGACAAACGATTAAATAGACGATGACTATTTCCGAATGTAATTAAGCATTACACACAAGAGAATTTCAGAATGTTTAAACGAGTTATACGTATGAATAAATAACATGAGAGAGAAGTATAATTACCTAGTCTCATAAAGGAACAAGTGCAATCATGTAAGTCTCCAAGTGTCCTAAAGAAATTATTATGTAATTAAAATCAATTGAACATAAAGAGATGAATACATCTACAACAGGATTTTACTAACCCGAGTTGTATGTTAGAAATATAATTTACACGAGAGCAGTACAATGAATGAACACAACTACGGGAATAACAAGTGATTATATATTACAATTACGTGATTCTCCAGGTATCCTAAATGAAATGAATTAATTAACGATCTACAATGAATAAAAATGTCCCTTTAAATTAAACGACAGTCTTGCTAAACACAAGATATATGAAAAATTTAACACTACTTGAAGACTCTCGCACATACCTGACAATATTTTAAAACATTTCCATCTGCCTGTGAGACTGACGAGGGACTTTAGAAACGCAATACACATATTAAAAGAAATTAATTTATTAACACACGTAAAAAAAGAAAATGTTTAATATATATACATTCACTCAGGAGGTTGCTGCAGCACTGGCTTGGATATAGAATTTTCATCAATTTATGACCTATGTTTGATTATAGACTGAGGTGAAAAACTCGGGAATTTAAATTAAAATACAAAATAAATGCTTCCAAATAAATTAAACAGTCAACGAACATGAGCACATGAAAATGTCTAAATACAAAATGAAATTGCACAAGGAGCTCCCTCAAAACACATGAATGACATGTGCTGGTTTATATGCTGTTATATATATATAAAACTCAGTTGCCTGCCAGCCACCAACCGTGCTCCAATTTGGAGCACGGTTGGTGGCTGACAGGCAAATGAGTTGAAATTTACGAGAAAGCTCTATATTCGCACTACAATAGACAGCAAATCAATATTTTTTTAAACGAAATTTCATATTGTAAGAATAATTCACAAATTATTTACATTAAAGAGTAGGGACACTCGGATAATGCGAAGAAGCACTTAATCATGCAAAGTGTAACTGTGCAACACTTTATAGAAAAGTACTATATATTTTTTTTCAAATAATGGATGTACTACAATTTTTTTAACATTATGTCTACGAAATTCATGGCACTAGTTATCAAAATGACAGTTGAAAATCAATCCAAGTTTCGTCGACCGAACACAGAAACATAGTTTACACGGAAATTATTTTATGCCTGATAAATTAAGATTTTTTGTATTAAAAGAGAATCGCAACTATCACAAAGCCTGCTCGTCGATACCACAAATCGGGGACCTCACTGCCCCTTGGTCGCATCACGAAACCCACTGTGCCCATTGAAGTCGAGAGAGCCTATGTATACATGTATCCTGGTCATGTTGTCGTGAAACTAATATGGTGGCAGACTGTGAGAACTGTTCACGTCACTCCTCACTGCACCCCTCCCTCTCCACAACCCCTGTTCCAAAAGATGACTTTGTGCGAAAAGACAGTTTTGTCCAAGGTCAAGGAACAATACCCCAGGAGTCTTCTGCGATCTATCCCCCTACCCTCCAATGCAGAGTTCATTTTCAGAGGGCAGCCCTTTCGAAGGTGCCACACCCTGCCACATATCTAACACTGAAAAAAGCTGTTTCCTGTCAGCCAGCCCTTCCCCACCAACACAGAGTTCGTTTTCGGATGACTGTCCTGTCCACGGAGGGTGTGCACAACCCCTGCTGTCGATTCAAGGCCATGCCCCTCCTCCATTTATACCACTCAAGAACATGTTTCTTCAGATATCTCGAGAACTGGTCAATCCACACAGCCCCAGCCCCTCCCTTTAACCCCACCCCAGAGCACGTGTTTTACATCACAAGAGCTGCTTTAGCGAGGAATAGAGGTTTGCCTCAAGGCCACAGTACGTATTTTCTGTAAAATGTCGTGAAGTCTCAATCCCTTGGGCAACAGCGGATTAGAAACTGACCTCGGCTAGCTCCACCTCCGCACTCTTCCCTACCAACTGTTATTTTTGCTCGAACACTGAAGCTTTCTCCTATTTTTCGAGATGCAACAGCTTGGCGTATTCCCAGTGAAACAAAAAAAATTTCGCAAGTCCTACCGATGAAACTTTATTTTCCTTAACAGTAAGATATGCATTCCAAGTGACTTTAAGGCACAATAAATTCAATTGAAATATAACCATTTTAAGTAAAATTGTAAGTTAATTATGTAAAAATATAAGACATTTTAAAACTTTGTACCATTTTCCAGTTAACTTTATACAGTTTTTCAACAAACTTATTTAAGTTTAAACTAATCAATGATTAATATTTATACCAATACAAGTATAAGACTTATTTTTAAATTGCTAAAAAAAAATTTTTAGTAATGAAAACCATGCATCTTTCCACTTATACAATTTAAACTTAGAACTCCACTTTTACATTTAAGCAATACTCAAGTTAAACTTTTTCAAATATGGAAAAAGACTTACGTGAAACAAACTTGTTCGAAAAGACTTTTACATTCAATCTGATTTACCTAAATATTTGTACATATTTCACATGCAGTTTTTTCCAGTTCTGAATTTTGACTCTAATATCTACCATAAAATGTGTATATAGTGAAAGTTATTTACAAAAATACTACTGTTGTTCGACATGACATTACTGAAACAGCATATATCCAGCTTGAAATAACTGCTAGCGAAGCTGAATGCTGTTAAATTTCACTATATTCCTAAAAGGCCAAATTTAAAGCAAATTTAAAGGAAAATGGCAGCCATTTTGAATCCATTTACTATATAAGGAAAGATAAATTAAAATTTTCTCAGTATTAAGTCATCAACTGCTAAGGCCACTTCTTGTGTGTATGCGTGCATGTCCATTGCATTAGCATTAGTGAGACTTAGGCATTTACTATAATGTCAAACGTCTAAAACAACTATAGGCGTCAACACCGAGAACGATGTCAGGCGTCTACTACAACAATAAAGAATCTACTACAACTCTAGACCTCTACAACAACAACAGGAGTCCACACTGAGAATGATGCCAGACGTCTACTACAACTTCAATACTTCATCTAGAACTACAAGGGATTTCATTTCTGCATCAGCTCGCAACATGTACAATGCATCAAGGTCACTGCTGTGATGATTGTGATTCTGAATGTGTCGAAGTATTCAATGTGATTTTACCATATGGGAAGGCGAAAACGTTATTGAGTTTAGACTGTTCCCAACTGTGAGTGCTGCCGAAATAATTTATGATTTCTTTTGCGGCCACAAAATATCATTACAGTCACAAGCTGATTAGGATATCGTATCCTATTTGCCATGAGAAGACTGCCCTTACGGCATGCCTGCCTTTGCTAATGATCGGAACTTGTAACATATGCGGAGGGATTGTATGTCGCAAAGACTGGAACAGCTACTTGAAGCTAGAATTATTCCAGATGTAGTAATGGATGATTCAGGAGTCGATTAAGTAGATTCGAGGCGAGCACTGTCATCTTATAAATAAAAGTTTTATTAGATCCTTTTATGAGAGACTTTTTGTAGATAGTATATAAAGAAATAGCATAAAAATGATGTGCTATGTGCAAGGTTTCGAAAACTATCAAGACGACTCCTATGTAATCAAGGAGCTCGTTTTTTCTTATGGATCCGATGCTAATGACTTCTGAATTTAAAATTATATTTCGGAACCAGACTTACAAGATACATAACCTGAAATGGGAGTCTGGTCATATAGCTTGTGAAAAAAAGTTTCCAATGTGTAAATTATGAGCTACTCGATGACTATCCCATTTAAGTGCTTGGAAAAACACAGAAAGAAATTGAAAAAGTTTAACCAATGCAGAAGCTATAAATAACAGAAGATATTGTGACTGTTCGAGTATTAATTCATTTGTCATACGGTATAATACTAATCACTGTGAGTAAAACAATGTTCTGTTCACAATGTAAAAGCGAACCCTTAACAGAATATTTGTACCAACATCTCACCTATGTGTAGAAATATTAACCAGAAAATCAAATACGTTATACATAAGGAGCTTAGTGGCTGTTTTCTTGCTACAGTTTGGACAGAACAATGAAACAATAAACAACATTTTACATACATAAGTGACCAAGAATTAACTTCTCTCTGTGGCATGTGGAATTGTAAAATTTGGTTTCGCAAGTACAGTTGAAAAAATGAGAAAATGTGGTGTTATGATAGCTATATAAGGTGAGAGTTCAGTATTAAATCGTCAGTCATGGCTAGAATCTTCGACCCTACAGACATATACAAGGTCCTGCAAACTGGATACAGAAGAGTTTTCTTTAAACTGTATGATGGTATTCTACAAGTTAATGTCTGCAACAATATAGAAAATTGGTGCTACACTTTCGATAACAGTCTCGGCATTCGCTTTGGTGAACTAATAGCATGCAGCGATTGTGCTGTGAGATATATTTGCCCCGACAGTGACTTGCCAGCAACCTAAGAAGATTTGATGATTGCCAGTCTTAGAGAGGAGCTTAAAGAGTAGCAGGGAAATTGAGTAATCGCCTACCAACTCACCAGACCTCACCAGGGAGTCACTGTTCGTTGGAAGGAGACCTGCGACTGGGATATTCACAACTTTATTTTCGAACAAGGAAGATTAGTTTTCTCGTCCATGTGTAATGTATATGTGTGTGAAGTGGCTGATGCAGTATAATGTTCCCTATGAAATACAAGTATGTGTTTTTTTCTAAAAATTTATATTCTGAAACTTATATCTTATTATATACTTATTTTGTTGTAAAGGAAACATGTGAGTTAGACATTCATTTCAAATGTATGTATTTCTCTCAAGATTTGACAGCACATAGTAAACCAACTAGTAATGATTCCTTTTTAATTAACTGCACCAGTTCTGAATGTCTTGTAAACCAGTATAGATCACACAGAGTAGATTGTAAGCTTAAGCTGTAGGGCGAATGCATTATAACGTCATATTGTGAGGAAGAAAAATAATTGAAACATATTTTATAATGCAGACACTGTTTTACCCTATCAGTATTTCAAAGAATGTGATAATAATCTTCATATTTTATATATTTATTGCAAAAAACGAGTTTGGTTCAATGTCTCATTTTGGGTGTGATTCATTAAAATGTTATGTGCATCGAGCAATAAAATTAGCAAAAATAAAAATTAACACTCAAACACATTTCAGGTTGCAAATATAGAGAATGAATTTATCAATATACATAAATAGTTTCTTGCTAAATCGTCTCAGTCGAGTGTTGGATGTCGTATTTGTAACATGATGTATTTTCATCCAAAAATAATTGTCAGGGTCAAACAAATAAAGTCATATATAACTTCGCCTTATGGCGTAAGGGACTTTTGCACAAATTTATGGAGACTTGCGACTAATCTTCCCCCCCAAACAATCTCCATATTCTTTCTTTTTAAAGCATTTAGAGGCTCGGCGATCTGGACAGAATGTGGTATGAATTGCAAATAAATCCCAACCAACCCCAGAAAACGATGAACGCCACGAATATTTCTGGGAACAGGAACGTTTACAACCAGGCGTATTTAGTCAGGGTCCATCAGTAGGTTACCATCTGAAATTGCAAAACCAAGGAACCTGACATAGGTATACGCTCATGTTACTTTATCTGGGTTTAAGGTCAGACCCACTTCCCTTAAGGCCTCAAGAAAGAGTCTAAGATGACTTAAATGATCTTCAAAAGTTTTACTGCAAAGACAAAAATCGACAATATACGTAAACAAAAAGCCATACTGATATTTACCCAATACTTGAAACAAGACTCTAGACATAGCTTACAGGCCACAATTCACTCCAATGGGAAGATGTTTCATTTGATACTGACCCCAGGGAGTCACCAAGGCCAAAAACTCCCATAAATCTGGATGAAGATCACACTGTAAAAAGACTGCGTCAAGATCAAAAACAGAAAAATTACGTTCCTCTCTTACATGCTGGAAAACTGATTCTATTGTTGGAAGTGGGTAGGAATCCACGTGCATTTGTTTATTGACCTTCTGGTAGTCACAAATTACTCGATACTCCACCCGTGTTTTCTTTGGACGTAAAAGGCTGGACTGGAAAAATTATAATTTGACAATTCTACAATGTTGGCAGCTTGAAGATTTTGAATAATTTTCCTTAAGGCTATCAATTTTGGTGGAGCTACCTGATAAAGGATGGAAGACACTGGTTCATTATTTTTAAGTTTTTAAATAATGAGTTTGCTTTTTATAATGCTCTAACTGATTTGTTACAACATCCTTAAATTCCTGTTTCAAAAGCCAAAATATTTTTTGTTTGCTCAGTATCATTACACTGGATATTTCTAGCCGAAATATCATATTACTCAAATCTTTGGGTGATAACCTTCACAGGTTGAGAACTACAAAAAGAAAAAACCAGTCGTTTCCAAGCTACATCTAACATGGCTCATGTTTTCCCTAGATAATCCACACCTAGCATTAGGTAATGACTTAATCCTGTGAATATCCTGAAAGGAACCATCAGCATAAAATTTAAAATTTTCACTGTGAAAACTGCTACTCCTGTGGATTTTATAATTCCTCCATTTGCCATAGAAAAACCCAATTCTTCTCCCCTATGAACCTCAACAAGTCCATTATTCAAATTCCTTAATAGAGAATTACAAAAGTCCTGATTAATCAATGAACAATATGCCCCATAATCCAATAAGGCGGCAACCAACACATGGTGTGCTATTACTACAGGAACATACATGAGACCAAATTTCCTTTCAAAACTCATTAGGTGTATTGATGGCCCACCCACTATCTTATTATTATTCAATGGACAATTTACCTCCAGGTGCCCCTTCTGCTGGCATTTAAAACAAACATACTCCTTATATCTAACTGAATCTGTGTTTACTATAGATCCCAAAGATGGTTTACTCAACGAAGGTGGTGTTTGGGAATACCATGTTCGTGTAGGCCTCTTAGTGTGTCTCTCATTTGAAGAGACTACTGCTATAACACGGTTTGTCTGTGAAAACAGCCTGTGGCAAAATGATTTTGTTTACCACACATAAAGCATCCCTTCATGCCTTTTGCTGGCACATTTTCCTTTACTGAGTACTTTGTCTCCTGGGAGTCTATTCCCCCAGTACAATCCCTAAGGGTTTTTTTTCCACCTTTGATACAAGAGTTACTAATTCATTTAAAGTATTAGGTTTTGTGACAAAACAAAAATTGTGATTATTACGAGGATGAAGATTTCGAAAAACTACATCGGTAAAATATTCCTCATCACAAAGTAATACGAGTACTTCTACTAACCCAAGGATATAATTTACAAACTCTAGTCTGGTTTGGTTTTGCATCTGTTTGCATTCCATTAAGCTAAATCGAAATTTACTAAGGGCTATTTCACTAGAAATTTCCTCAATAAAATAGGCTGAACATAACTTTGAAATTTCCGAACCCCCTCCCCTAGTTTGACTAAAATATATATTGCAAACTTTCAGGCTATTTTTAAGAGGTATCAGATAGACTATGCTTTTCTTACATAGTTGCAAACTTATCACTAACTGGATTTTCTCCAAAAAAAACTATCAAGAGCTTCCAAATTTAACTGGGTCAAAACCGATATTTTTGAAGTCAACTCTGACAGAACATTTTTCAATAATTTAAATAATGGAGCCGGCTAACCTGCAGATGCTGAAGACGATGTGGAACTCCCCTCACCTATATTTTTTACATTTTTTTTTTTTTTTTTTTTTCAAAAAATCCCTAAGTTTTACCTGCAGGGAATCAATTGGCTCCCCTTCCCACACGGTGACACCAACCTCTGTTAACAAAGTGATGATGGTGCTTTTCTCAGGCATTGTATCCAACTAGTCGCCATGATTAACAGAACAAATGTCAAAAATGTAAGACAAAGGCAATTAAAATTTCTTTTAAACATTACCACTGAGCAAAGGGTAAGTATTGGCTCCACACCACATAACCTAACGTTTTTATGACCACAATTTACCTTGCAGCTCTGTTAAAACTCGATCCTAAGCAGAGTGTGCAGGCTTACTTGCGGCCCAGGGATAACCAAGGACAACCCAAATATACAATTTCAAAAAATACTTTAAAAAAACCGAAGTATGTTGAAAAGCAAAGTTATATAAGGAAAGAGATATAGAGTATGCATAAACATGGTCAATGAAGCAGAAAATATACTATCAAAAACTGTATTAAATTGCACAAGGTTAATCTGCCCAACCAAATAGAAACATAAGAAAATTTCATAATGATTTTTAATATAGAAAGATCCTTTTCTTTCTTTTGGAAACATTACAAAGGCCTGAATTGTCTTAACAAAATTTAGTTTAGAATTTTCAAGATAGCTGATATTCTCACAAAATATTAACAATAACATTTCATAGAAACACACACACATACATATAAATATGAATATATACATATTCTTTCAATCATGCATTTTCTTTGGTTTTCTCACCGAAATTGATTAAAACATTCACCATATTACCTATAGTAAAACGTAAGTGTTGAGGCAAAAATATATTCAAACTAGAATAACATAATATGCACGTACCTGTGTATTCGATTAATTACTCCAAAATTTTATTAAAACTTTCTTAAAATGGGTTACCTATCCAGTATTTTCATCCTTAAATTTCCACCTGGCCAACTTTTGAAAATTTAAGCTCTGGCTTCTTTTACAACAAACACAAAATGTCCCCCAACCTGGCCACCATTTTTCATGGCCATTAACATGTATTTTTAATTACATATTTTTCTTATTTCACATGTACTATTTATTATTCAAAAATGTAAATCCACAACTATTTCAAAATTAAACTGAGAAAAATCTCTGGCTTCTAAGCCCTGGTAGAGGTGAAGTAATCTTTCTGAACAGCTAGTTTCCAAAATGGCAGACAAACAAAATCATAAATGAAGTACTCCCATCAGCCTAAACACGACAGAGAACTGACAACATAGATAGTATCATCTTCAGGAAAATTTTAATTATTTTTTAACCACAAAAATTAAGGTTTGCCCTCTCATGTTTACTAATAAAAATCTTATTAGAATTTAAGAAGTGATTCACTATTAAGTTGTGCAGAAATACTAAAATTGCTCATTTTATTTATGAAAATCCTGACTGTAACAGAAAAATTAGAGCATAAAAATTACATTCCTGCATTTCCTGAAGGGTTTTACATTTCTTTATAATCAGTGATCAAACTGAATATCTGACCTGTCATCAAGGGGAGACATCTCTTGCAGCCAAGCATCTGACCCCAATGCCAGAATTTATCAGCACTTAAATACAAAATATGAGCATTATCTTGCTGTGGGGAACTACAATCATCTGTGAATAGTTAGCCATTGTTACAAAATTCATTCTCCCAATTAAACCCTATAGGGGTTACCATAATTCAAATTGTTTAAGAACCATCTGGCAGAACTATCTGTGACATCACCTCCATAATATACAAACTAGCCATTCATAGTTGGGCATGCGGGCAGATATTTTCTACCGCACATCGGAGAAGCAACACTGCTGAACTCTGGTGGTGGCTGCTTCAACTCCAACCAGCTGAGCTGTGTCCATTAGTATTATCATGGACTTTGGTGCAGTAGGTTGCTAGTCCACCAAGACACATTAATTTGTGCAGTTAATACATTACTATTAGCTGTAAATCCACAAACATGGGCTTCCATCATATACATGTAAGTGTTTATGTGTGTTAAAAATAAGGTTATAGTATTATTTGTCCATATTCTGTAGTTTGTTCCAACACATGTCTTCCAATCAATACTTTTCCTGAGGCCGACAGGTGAAAATGGGGTTATGTAGAAAATGAGCCGGGGAAGGGGGAAGACAACTGTATGTGAATTTATGAGCATACTTGTCTCAATAAAAAATGTCCTGTGTTTTATATGATGGCAAACACTCCTCTTCCATCTAGTATTGAAGATGTGTACTCACATTATGTTGAATCATTTCCTGTCTTGGTTGAAAGTATCATTTTACATGCCCCTATTTGTACAGACATTTGTGTACAAACAGATAGGTTAAAACCAGGGCTTAAGAAATGCTCACTCCTTGAAAGCAGAACTCAAGAAGGGGATCTGGATCCAATATTAAGAAAATGTATGATGACTTTGTTCACAGAAGTTGCTAATATATTACAATAATTGTTTGAATCAACTTGCATTTGATAGTGTTCAGTGTTTTTTGTTATCCTATAGTTGTTTTGGAGCAAAGTGTATTTGTTAGTGTTGTACATAAATTTATGGATCTACCTGTATTTTTGAAATAATTGTGTAGTTTGTGTGACATCCTATACTTGTTTATGTGTTAAAAAAAATTATGTATGAATTTCCAATCAACATGTAGTAGTTTAATGCAATATTTTGGGACGTGTAGTTAAATGTGTATGTTTTAAAGACATTTGTACTTGCATTTTTTGTGTATTAAAATGTTCTTCTGAAACATCACATATTTCATTTTGTCGAAATAATAATAATAAAATGTGTTTGTGTATATTTTGTCAATAAATACTATGTGAAATGAATTTTTACATTTATTTAACCTATTCCTTTTTAAAAGTGAACTTGTATTCCTAAGAATAATATATTTATAAATAAATGTCTTATAAGAGACATTTGAGAGAAAAGTTATTAAATTATCTCAAAATAAAGATACAGAGAGAGAGAGAGTGTGTGTGTGAGAGAGTGTCTTAGATTTTTTAAAAAGGTATGTTCTTAATAATACGAAATACTGTTGTAACAAAAAATCCAGAGAAAAAACATATAACAAAAAACTATTACTTCACCAAAAATACTGTTCAATGTTAAATGTCACCAGCCTCTGTAGAGTAATCAGTTTACACAAGGAGGCTCTGGGTTCGAAACCTGAATAAGGCATGGTTGATAATTGTTAGTTTCTGGCTAAAATATGATATTCATTAGTTTCCAGGTTTGAGTCCCAGGTAGGTATATTTGTAATATATAGATTCTGGTTTCAAAGCCTGGGTTAGGGATGTTTGAAACCTTATAAACATAAAATGAATAATGAACGAATCATGTAATTAAAAAATATACAATAGCTTGATAATTGTTTGTTCGTGATACATTTTAAATGGAGTAATAAATACATTTCACCTTGTACTACAAAAAGCCTGTATTGGAATTACAATTTTTTCATGTAAAATATCATTAAATAAGAACGTAATTATATACTAATGGCTTAAAACTTGACAACTACAAGTATTATATGTTGAATTCTAACATATACCCACTGACTTTCAAAAAATCATGTTAAATCATTTAAAATAAGTTAACTTTGCTTGAAAATGGTTTAAAAACTTTTCAAATGCATAATATACATGTTTTATACATTTATAGAGCAAATTAAAAAATATTAATATTTTCGACAAGGGAGAGAGGTGGGCCCACCCCCACCTCATCATTTGCTAATTTGACTTCATCGGGTAAACACCTCCTACCCTCATGTGCTTGGACTCCCTGTGAACTGGTCCTGACTGTTAGGAGCTTCCTTCCTAACCTTGATATTTCAATGGCATGGGTTGCCCTTCCATTAGCCGCTACCTCTGCCGGGACATGATGCGACGGGGTTGTACGGTCAAGGAATCCATTGTTTCCGAACTTCAGCCTCGCTTCCAATTCACCGCTCGCTTGGGAATTCTCCCACTTGCTGCAGCAGACACACTGGATTCTCGCCTGCCTCCCTGAGCAGGCTAGTGCTCAACCAGCCTGACCTTGGGTTTAGGTCTTGTTCAAAGCCTACCAGCTTCACTACTATAGTTAAAGTAAGTGGATAATTTTTAATGAATTTCGGGCTTTTTAATTCTTTTGCGATATATTGTCAAAACTTTTTGTAAAATTTATTAACAATAGTTTCTCTTTGATGTCATTTACTTAAATATTTGAGTAACTTTCTTATCATCATATTTTTTAACGTTTATATGATTCCATTAAACGTTTAGCAAATAGTTGAAAATTTTAAAAAACTGAATGAAATTTTTGAAACTTTTAAACAATTCTTTAAAAGTTGAACAAGTTTTGTTAAACTTTTACAAAATCGTTAAACTTTTTAATGAATTGTTTACAACTTAAATGAACTTTTCTTAAAACCATTCAAACTTTTTAAACAAGACTTTAGATTTTGAATGAATTTCGTTAAATGTTTAGTAAATCGTTTATCATTTTAATGAATTGCTTACACCTTGAATGAACTTTTCTTAAAATAATTTTAACTATTAAAACACTGAATGAAATTTTAGAAATTTTTAAACAAGTCTTTAGAATTGGAATGAAAATTACATAAAATATATTCTGTGTGTGACTTTTTTTTAGAATTTGTCAAAGTGAAATTTTGTTTTGTTTGTTAGTGTTAATTAATGACAAATCGAAAGGTTGCTTGAGATGATGTGGTCTCACCCTGATGTATAATTTGTTTGTTAGTGCTAATTAATGATAATATATATGAGTATGTATATGTGTGTAGGTGAAAGTGTTTCCAATAAATTTTATGTGGATTGTTGACATGTATTTGACAGAAAATTTAATAGAGTTTTGAAGGAGATACTGAATAAATGCCATAGTATCACACTATGGACAGCAGCCCGAGACAATATCTCGAATTCAGGCCTTCTCTACACTGTTAAATACTCGTAAATATATGTTAATACCATCTAAAATAAAACACCAACTACTCTCACAAAAATTAGTGAGTAGGTGCGTGACTGCTAATATGAGTGCAGAGCTGTTTAAGGATGGGTTTTTGGTTATCACTGATTATGAAATGTAAAATGGCTAAAAAATGAAGATGTAAGCAGGATACACCTAACATATTCAGAAGGTGCATAACCTCAATTTCCATTCTTGTTCTGAGTGAGCTGTTTAGTGAAGGACAATTGAAATATTGATAAATGAGCCTGCAGTATTTATAACAAATGAAATGTTTTTTATGTGTATGTCATGGGATGGATTGGGTATCTCAGTTAATTTTAAGACATTCCAATTAAAAGTTGTAGGGTAAATGCGAGTGTGACAGAGAGCGAGAGAGAGAGAGAGAGAGAGAGAGAGAGATAGTGAGTGAGATAGAGAGAGAATTGAGTAGTTCGTAAGGAAAAAATAAAAAAAAATTATATTTTTTAAATATATAGTTTTAAGAGAGTTTGTTTAGTTAGTATAATTAATGTACAGTGTTTTACTACCTTGCTAAAACATTTAGACAACATTCATTATTATTAAAATAATGAAAATTTTAGGAAGTGTAAAGTATCTTTATGATATTACCGTAGAACCTTTTTAATGGTGTAAATGATGTACCCTAGAACGTATTTTGATGGTATGAAATTAATATTTTTTAAGACTTGAAATCCACAAATTTTGTTTTAATGGTGTAAACAGTTTTTTAATGATATATACTACTTTGATGGTATAAAACTCAATATATTTCAAAAAAGTGCATTAAAAAAATGTAAAGTTTTTAATACTGGGCTTAAAAATTTTTGATGTGTTCTAAACACATTCCGTTTGCTTTAAAATTTAAAACAAAACAAATAGGTGAGGCAAGGCACGTCCTGGGCTATGGCGAATTGTATAGTGCCTAGAGCTGCATGGACTGAAGTCGACGGAGTGGTGGGTGGAGGGGAGTACGCACTCTCTCGTACAAGAGTGACATCGAGGAGGGAAGTGTGGGGGGGTAAGGAAAGGGAGCATGCTGAGGGACATTCGGACGACAGTTTACTGAACCACCATCCCTTGCCGTCAGCAATGCAGAATCCTCGGCGACTGTTTTTACGCTGCTATAGGATATGTGGGGACCCTCATTGATGGGACATTCAAGACCGGTTTATGACCTTCTCACCCTTCCTCACAGCACCCAACTCCTCGCATGTCTTAGGCTCTGCTTGGTTTGAAATTCTAACGACTGTGGTTAAGCTACTCCTCATCCCCATTTCATGATTGTAAGAATTACGATGTGCTTAGAATTGACTCTCCCAAATAAACAACACGTTCCTGTAGTAATTTTATTTAATAAAATTAAATAATTTTTTATTACATACAGTGTTTATGTTATTATTAATTTCAACTATGACATGATGAGGGAATAAAGCAGTCTTATTTTTCTATGTTTTTAGAACGACGAGGCACTTCATATTTATTTATTGTGGTGTTGTAGCTATTGTAGATGGGAAACTAAAGAAAATTATAATTAGTTATTTAAATGGGTGAGTATAAGTGATCCAGTATTGACATCATCCTTAAAGATCTTTACATAAGCGATTCAGATTCTGAATTGCAGATGCAAAGACAGTCTACAGTAAGCTGTCGAGACAGTGTCTCTTTGCCTAAGCAGACACAAGTTCATCTATTGGAAGATGATTTCTACTTATGTTATTCGAGTACGTATTCACTTATGGAGAGATAGTTTACACCCAAAGGTCGAAATGTGTCCGCTTCTCCCAAACATGAGAAAGTTGATCTTTTAAATGATTACTTATTTCTATCAGACTCAGAAGATTCTTGTGATTCGGAGTGTTCCATCTGTTTCACAGCCGACTTTCGAGTCGATTAGAGATATTTCAACTAGGGAGCCTAAAAATAACTCTTTTTCCAATTCCCCAGCCTCAGTGGAAGTTTTGCCAGACTCGACATACAAGCGCATGGCTATTGCATTCGCAGGAAGACTAAATGATGCATGGCTACTTAATGATAGGCTTAACAGTTACATGGAATTTTATCGTTTTTTCTAGAGGTGTAAGGTCCCTTTATTAAGCTTAATAATGGCATCACCCCGACCAGTAAGTTTCGGTTACTGCAGCAGTTAAGTACTTGAAATCTCTAACAATAGAGGAAGGTGCTATGGAAACCTTTTATTTTCAAAGCAAAGCAGTCCCTGTCCTACATTCCTCCGATGTGGGTTTAATCTATTATGATGATATTGTCCCTTATCTCAGAAACAGGCTTGAGGAGTTTAGTGCATGTGGATCTGGCTGGAGTCTGCAAATATTGACATACATAGGTGGATGTACATGTGTCCCAATACCCGCTGTTCACCATCGGTGCTGCGCACACTAAACTACCAAAGTTTATTTCCAATTCTCTTGCTTGTGTCGATGTAGACTGCCTGGAGGGAATGTGTTTCCACTACACCACGATATCTTCTTTGCAGCCTTCCACAAAAATGCCCACAGAACTACTTCTTATCCAAAACCTAACCAGGTTTTGAATATTGAAGGTCTATCGACACCTGTAGTCATACAGGATATTCGTAAGTTTTAGGAGAACAATTCTATTTCTATCAATGTTTAGTGTGTGGTGGACAACAATAGCAATATTATTGACAAAACTTGCGAAAAAGGTGGGGTTGTAGTACCCATGCGTATTTCTCCTGTACGTCATGACAAACATGTGAATATTTTGGCGATTCACGCGAGTGGAAATGCCACTCCTTTACATTTTGTCGGTATTATAAATTTGTCCCGGCTGGTTGGTAGTCAGCTGAATAAGAAGAAAAACAAAAAAAAGTTGATTTGCGATTGTTGCCCCCAATACTTTGTTAGTGAGGAGAAACTCACAAGTCACACTATTTTTTGACAGCAACAAAAATGAATTGGAATTTAAAGAAGACTGAGTTTCGTCGCCTATTGCGACATTGAAAGTTGCCTGAAACTCATGTCCACTTGCTTGCCTAATGATGAAACGAGTAATACAACTACAATCAACCAACATGTTCCATATGCTTGTAACATTTCGTTGGTTTGTTGATGCAATCCAAGTTTATATAACTATTTTGAGTTTGTGGGTACTGGTGGTATGTACCAATTAGTTGATAAATTAGTTGAAGTTACAAAGTGGATTGCAGGAATCTACAGCGTGATTGTTCCGATGAAGCCAGAAGCCCCTGCTGATGAAGCTAGGTTGGCAGCTCAGAAAAGTTGTCACATTTGTAAAGAAATGCTCATCACATATGTTATTATGGTGGATCATGACCATCTGATGAGCGAAATCAGAGGTTGTGCACATGATAATTTCAACTTAAAAATTCTGACTGCCAAAAAGCCAACTTGTCGCTGTTTTTCATAACCTGCATAAATATGATTCTCACTTTCTCATAAAGCCCTGCCTGAACAATACATATCACAACCCAACGGAACCATGGTAATCGAGAACCCGTGTTAAATTCAAGTGATTGGATTGGCCATCGAAAAATACAAATTTATAACCAGACAAAATTCCAAGTGGGATAGATTGCAATGAAAAGGCACAATATTTCTAGCTACGATTTATTGATTCATTCCAATTTATGAGTGCCTCTCTGGAAACTGTGGCAGGTTATTTATGACCTGCGCAATTGAGTATTGCCTGCTTGATTTTTCCAGGCAACACCCAATTCAAATTGGCAAAACGGAAGGGAGTTTTTCTTTATGACTTTCTTAAGTCGCCAGACAGTCTGATGTGCAAGTTACTCCCACCAAAGGACACATTTCATAACGTGATGAGAGGTGAAGGCATTAGCGATGATGATTATGCTCACTCCCAAGCAGCACGGGATGGGTTCAACTGCATAAACTTGCTGCAGTATGCCATTCACTACTTACATGTGGATGCTTGTTTGCTAGATGATGTTTTTGAGAATTTCAGGACCTTATGTTTGACTCATTACATTCTTTACCCCGCCACATATGGCACAGCTCCAATTCATTCATGTGACACTTTATTGTCAATGACGCGTGTGTTGCTAGAACTGTTGACTGATCTAGACATGTATCTTTTTGTAGAATACGGGGTTAGGAGCGGCATCACATAGGTTTCAAAAAGAAGTGCGGAAGTCAACAATATTTACATGGGTTAGGACTACAACCCCAATGTGGCATCGAAATATATATGTTATTTCGATGTCAATGGGCCATACAGTCATACGATCCGATCCAAGCTTCCGATTGGCAATTTATTTTGATTAGGTTGATGGCAATGTTTTTCCAACATGGGAGTTTTCAAACATGGTGAATGACGGTGACACTTGATTTTTCACGGAAGTTGATCTGTCTTTTCCAGAGCAGTGTCATGAGTCCCTATCCGATCTGCCTCTGGCCCACAGAAAATGTCGTACCCCCGAACGTCTTGGATGAGAAACTTGTTTTAACACTCGCACCACGAAAGAAATATTTTATACATGGGGAAACACTGAGGCAGTACTTGATGTATGGAGCCAAACTTGACTCTGTTCATCCCATTTTGCGCTTTGAGCTGAAGGCTGGGATGGCTCTGTACATCAAGTGTGACATTGAGAAATGTGCCCAGGTTGCGAACAAATCTGAAAAATCGTTTTTCAAGTTAATGAATAATTTCGTTTATGGATAAACCTTGCAGAATGTCTGCCAGGAAAGGGATATCAGAGTCATTTCGAGGTATGACATGGCATATGGAGCTACAGAACTGATAGGACATCCTAAATTCCAGGCAAGGCAGATTATTGGTGAAAACTTGGTTCTTATCAATATGTCAAAGAGTTATGTTGCGTGTAACAAACCTTTGTACACTGGTGTTGCCAGTCTTGATCTATCAAAATTAACCCTCTACAAATTCCATTATCAGTACATGTGTACAAAATTTCTTCTGCCAGCCTTAACCTCCTTTATTGTGACACCAATTCCTTGGTATATTCTGTTGTTTGTGAGGATATCTATAAAGTAATTACCCCACATTTAAAGGTGCCATTTGATACATCTAACTATGCGCTCGATAAACTACAAGCATTCCTTCACGAGAACAAAGGTTATACTGGGGTGATGAAAGATGAATGTGCTAAGCATGTCATCACACACTTTGTGGGTTTGCGTCCCAAGGTTTAGGCATATGTTGTTATGAATGAACAGTGTATACATAAGGCGAAGGGTGTAAAACCTAATGTGTTACAGTCTCTCAGGTACGAGGATTATCGAGATTGCCTCGAAAATTGCACAAGAGTTTTGGGGATCCATTATCAGTTCCGTTCGTGTGCTCATCAAGTCTACACCGAATGCATTACCAAGGTAGTAATGATAAGTGGTACATTGAGGCAGATGCAATATCAACCTAACCTTGCGGCACTACAGAATACCTGAATAAAAAATTTTTTATTTTCCTCCCTACAATAGTTTCAACACCACAATAAATGCAGCCCGCCCACAACACCACCACACTGCCGATGATGTCCATCTGCCACCACCACATGTACCTCCTGTTCTACAACCATCATCACAGCTGCCCACAATGTCTACAGATATCTACAACTGTTTGCAACATATCTAGGATCAGCATTCTATGCTGCTGTTCCTGTTTGCCGATCTGTAAGGCATGACTACACTATCAAGAATACAACTGTAGTCATTATCTTTTTACCTTGTCAAATAAGAAGAAGAATGTTACAGTGTGAAAAATCACCTACTGGAAACTGCGTGCATTGGAGTGTGTGTTACACACATCGGCATGTGTGGGTGATTGGAAATTACCCCGGGATGTGACAAATAAATGCCCCTCTGTGCATGTTAACAAACACACCACTCAAATGTGACATTACTGTAAATATAAAAGAAAAGGATGTCAACTACAACAATGTACTATATTTGTAAATATTTGTTAGTACTTTTTGTTTAGTAATTTTTTTTTATCTTGTAATCTGTAAAACAATTTTGTAATATTGCAACAGTAGTAGCAGTAGTAGTAATAGTAGTAGGTTTAGATGTACATAATTTTGATGAAATGTTTGATAGTTTAAATCATAAAATGTGATTGATAAAATGCATTGTTTTAGTTAAAATGTCTTAGTCATGTTAAAAATGTTTTTGTAATTAATTTCATAATATGCATGTTGTATATTGCATTATCTTTTCATGTTTGTTTCAAAATATGACAAATGCGATTTTTTGTATATAATAGGTAAAACATAGTGTGATTGAAAAATTCTTCTGTATGAATATTGTAAATATTTTTGCTCTTAAGGGTGATTTTTTTTTTTTTGGAAAAAAGTGTTTCGAATGAATAATTTCTGTGTTAAAATTTAATTTTGTTACTTGTTATTTATTAGCTTGAAAATTTCTCATGTTATTATATCCTTTTATGTGAATGATGGAGATTGGATGATTCTGAAGATGTACTTGTATATGACTGGATATTAAATGAAAATAAAATGTTGGCAAGGTAAGATGACTTGGTGTTAGTAAGATTTTTGAGGTTTGAAACTTGAAAAGATTTTAAAGGTAGGTTATTTGTTTGCTCACTATTCACCAAAAAAAATACAAGTTTGTTGATTCCAACTTGATGATGGAGAAAAACTAATATTTCAATTAAAATTTAATAAAAACACACTCTGAAGGGGGAAATCACAAATAAAATGTTGGTGAGAAACAAACATGTCTGAATGAATGAATTCCAAACAAGAGGGAACAAATTACTATCTCGAGAAAGATTCGCCGGGCCACAGGTCAAGTTCAAGAACCCTGGGGAATTTAACGAAAGCAAGCAACACACAAAGATCTTTTTGAGCGGCAGGTAGAAAGGCCTCTTACCAACACACCACAATTGTTCCCGCTGTCCTACAAATCTACAACTGGCAGAATCCAACAAACTTTGAAATAAAAACATTTTTCTCGCAGCATCATGATTGCAACTGCTGCAGCTGGAGATTCAGCACAAACTCAGAAAATATAATTGAAAACTTCTAAAAAAATCAAATTCAACTATATCACTAAAAGTGAATTATTCTTACAATAGTGAAACTTCTTAAACAAATTATTGTTTCCTTGTCTGTTGTAGGACGAATACAGAGTTTTCCTTGTAAATTTCAACTCAGTTGCCTGTCAGCTGCAGACTGTGCTCCATGTATATATAACAACTTATAAGACTGTGCATGTCATTCATTCATCGGCCTCTGAGGTGGATGGGTGTGTTTTGGGGAGCTCCTTGTGTGATTTCATTATGTGTTTAGTCATTTTCATGTACTTGTGTTCATCAACCATTTAATTTATTTGGAAACATTAATTTTGTATTTTCGTTTAAATTTCCGAGTTTTTCACCTCAGTCTATAATCAAATGTAGGTTATGAGTTGATGTAAGACCTATATCCAAGTCAGTGCTGCAGCGACCTCCCGAGTGAATGGAGATATATTAAATGTTTTCTTTTTTATGCATGTTAATAAATAAATTCATTTTTATGTGTGGATTACATTTCTAAAGTTCCTCACCAGTCTCACAGGCAGACATACATGTTTTAAAATATTGTCAGGTATGTGCAAGAGTCTTCAAGTAGTGCCACATTTTTTTCATATATCTTATGTTTAGGAAGACTCACATTTAATTTATAGGGACTTTTTTGCTTTGTTAATTAATTAATTCCATACTGGAGAGTCACATAATTGTGATCGTTTAGCACTTGTCGATACCAGATGTTATTCATGTAGTTGTGATTGTTTGAAATTTGCAATTCATTGAGTCCTTCATGTAATTTATTTATTGATAGAACTTATTGAAACTATTTCTCTCGTGTGTTAGCTATATGTATCTTTCTGTTGAATTATCAAAAAATCGCCAATCTACAATCTATGAGCAATATATCCTTCAAATAATACTGATATACTTTCTTGCACAAAACTTACCAAATATTACCCTGTCACCAACATGCTACACCACATCGAGTGCCAGTCGTGGTGCTGACAACAACTACCAGAGCTCCTCCTCAACTCACAAAAAAGAAAGAAAGTTGTCCCTTAGCACACTCTTGCACCAAATTTTTTTTATCGGATTAAAAATTAACCCTTTCAGCACATTTGACCCTTTCAATAATTTAACCATTTAAATCCATTTAACCATTTCAATCAATTTAACCCTTTCAATCCATTTAACCCCTTCGATCAATTTAATCAATCCTTTGATATCAATTTAATTAACCCATTGATGTCAATTTAACCCTTTCAATCACTCAAAAAGTGAATTGAAACCCGCCCGCCCCTACTACTCTTTTGTAAACTGTGTTCCTTAATTTTCATGGAAATAGATATGTACCAAGTAGAAACAGACAGATATCACTGCAGCATATTAAAATAAACCCAAAGACCCCATTTTCATACGTTTTGAACGAGAGCCATCATTGTAAGCCCATATTTACACATAAACAGAACACTTTCAGTTCTCTCAGTCTATCTGCTGCAAAACTACAAAGACTACACACACACAAATTAACATTTCTGAAATTATTTAGCGAAAAAAAGAAAAATTCAAATTTTCCAGTAATAGATCATGTTCCAAGCAGATGATTAACCTGAATCTCTGAGACATCATTGATAGAAATAATTAGGATGCTGATCCCATTTCTTAAATTATATTTTGTGGTTGAACTGATGATACAATGTGTGCAAACAAATGTTAACCACCTTTCGTACAACATTACTCATATCACCAAATACGAGGCCATTGTAGATCAGCATAATATTATAATAGGAAATTGATAGTGTACAGGAATTCAAAGTCTTTCGCTCCTAATATTGAAATATAGTATTTCATAACTGAGTAGAGAATAGTAAGTAAATTCATTAGACGTCACAGCTGTTAGCCAGATACGTCGTACACAGTGTAGTATGATTTCATTCAAGCCACTATAATGCTAGTGACGTTGGACAGACGAGCTGATGCGCCACGGGAAGGACAAACTTGCGAGCACAGTGAAACACAGAAGAGCACATCATTACATTTGTAAACCCGCACAGCGCCCATCAAGTAGAATGCTTTTCGCTTATAAATGTAATGCATGTTGTATAATGAAACCAATTTCGGATCCGTACTACTTTTGTTGCAAATTTAATTTTCTACATTAAATGTAGTGTTGTGTGAGTGTGTATGCAAGTGTGGAGAATAATTTAAAGCTTGTAGAAAGTAGTAAACTAGTTTATAAGTTCAACACAGTGAGACAATCAAATAACAGTATACGTATAAACATACATGAGATATGAACGGACAGAAACAAACTCCACGCCTAACTTAGGCGGTAAAATTATTTAAAACAGCAATTATTTATTTATCTGAGACAAAGTAATTATTAGAGTAATCATAGCAAAACACAGCAGCTAGGTTTTGAATCTCTACTCAACTAAGCTGGAAAACTTATAGAAGACAATCCGGACCCACTAGCCGAGCTAGATACACAATCCACACGGCTGACACACAGCCTAATATTTAATATTATAAATAATATGCCCAGCCCAACAAGTTCAGTGCATCAGGACACATACGACGACGTAGATACTACAGAAAGTCACTCCAGCTCAAGCAGTCATACCGAACACACATATCAGAACATACACTCACCTTTAGCTATATATTTGAACACCCATTCACTGGAATCACCCTCACAGAACATCGAAAATAATCAGGCGGTGAGAAAATGCCCCTTTTCGCTGGTGAAACATATGAACACTAAATTAATTTCTAGAACAGGACGTAGCTGCCAGTGGTATAAACGGGTGGACCGATATAAAGAAATGCAGGAGAATCAAATTTTATCTTAAAGGTACTGCAAAAAGGGCGTTTGACAACACATTTCACACAAACACAGAAGACATTAGTGGGCAAACATAGAAAATAAATTCAGAAACACTTTCACACCCCCTGATGGAATCAAAAAATTCAAACAGCTGTTATATACAAAAAAGCAGAAAATAGGTGAAAACTGTCAGACACATATCGAAGACTTGGAACTCACATATGTCAGATGCAGAGTTCATTAGCATTGTTTGGAAATCTACATTGACGTCATTTGCAGACAAAATAATAGGGTTGCAAAACGATACAGTGGAACAACTATTAAGTAATCCAAAGAGAGTGGAACTAGGAATAAATAGATATAACCAAGCACTCAGTAACACAACACATAACACGGAAACAGAGACATTAACCCTTTTGGCACAGAAAACAAATGATACAGGAAATTTGAACACAACCAAACATACTAGGGTAACCATAATAATTATTACAGACGTGATAGAGAGCTAATTACGCACAAAAAATCCGTCCCAGAATAGGACACAACCCATAGTCATTATTGAGAGGGATATTCTCCCGTTACAAGGAGACAATTTTACAAACCACCCCAGTATACTCAAAGTAATTATAAAGTTACGGTATACAGGGAAACTGTCACACAAGAACCAGAGGCTAATGACAAGAGAAGGTCAAGGTTCGATACACAAAGTTACCATGGGGGCTCAAGACGTACGGCAGGCAATATAAGGGTAACAAGTATTAAAAAAATTAGATGACGAGGGGGTAAGATGCGTTTCTACCGTTGAAAGTTACTCAAAAAAACGCGTGTAGAGCCATGTTTACTCATATCGACACAACACGTTTAAACGCAGTAAGTAACAAACACAGTATGACGGTAGCTGCACGACAGCCGCTAATAACTCAAATACCAGCAGACAGGAATGTAAAGAAAGTAGAATCAAAAACAAATTTTGGCCGCGACAGAAAAGTACAGGCGAAATGACAGTATAACGATATTAGACAACTACGCCAGTCAAACCAACAGCAGAAAAAATGTCGCGCCGTGACACGGAAGCAGTCAAGAACGATGTTGCCGCTAACAACGTAGCGAAACGCGAGAACAAAAGAATGCCAGGTAACAAAACAAGGGATCACAACAAGGCCAGTGGCGAAGAACGGCAGTTCATAGGTCCGTGAAACGAATCCCACCAGACATGCGCTCTTTGTTTCTATAACAGACATAAAACTAAGAACTGCGTATCGTTCCCTAACAAAGATATGGAATTCTATATTGAAAATTCCGGGTCGTTTCAAAAGGTTTAAAAACAAATTCGGTTTTCGTCATGTGAAACTCAAAATCATCACACACGAAAACAAGGAAGGTGCTTCACGCATTCAAAATAGCAACACGAAACTACGTCTCGGCTATGATGACAGAAGCAAAACAAACAAACTGAGCCGAGGCTTGTCAACAAGCCACTATCCGCACATCAACACCGCGTGTCCAAATCAAAATACGCGGTAAAGAATATTACGCGCGGTTTGACATAGGATGCTCACGCAGTTGTATAGGGACTATAGGCTATTCACGATAAAGTGAGCACTTTTTGAGTCCCTCTCAACTTGCACTAACGACAAATAAATGTGTCTTAGTGCAGCCTGAGGCGTTAACTTTTGGGTGTGCTGAACTGCATACACTGTGTTTATTAATCATACTGCAATGTTAATACTAAAAAAATAGCAGGTAGGTAGAAATTGGGTAAAATGATTTTTTTGAAGGACCTTAAAAAGTGTTGACTTTACCGTGAACAGCCTATACACTAATTACTAATCATCCGTTAGTTCCTGTAAAGGAACAGCGTAATTATTCCGATAGTTCCAAAAATTATGCCCCAGGGGAGAGGATAGGTACCTGACATGATCTGACAACAGCGCTGAAGGCTGAGGAAAGAATTTGTTTCGTGCTCGCCCAGTGTCGTCTGCTAAACTTGTCGGCTCACCGAGAAGCAGCAGTGCCTCTTTGGGTGAACCACACAGCAACGTCAAGGCCCTTGCACAATACAAAACATTAGCATTTGAATTTACATTTCCTTTCTTTGACGAAATCACCGGTACACAATACAATTGTTAAGTCAGAATTCAGACAATGGAACATCGGCTCTGCGAGCTTCGTAAAAATGCGTATCTCTTCATGTATATCATTATTATATTACGTGGAGATGAATTTTATGTAGATTTAAAAAAAAATAGGTTTCAAAATAAATTATATTGTTACAGCTGGCACCGGCTGCGAGCTTCCTTTATGCACGGTCCGGGGTGACCCACCTCGTCTCTCCCCTCCTCCAGACAGACGCGATCACCGCATCTTTGTCGCCCCCCCCCCCTTTTTTTTTCTCCACCAGAAAATCGCGAGAATGATTGACAGTGACGAGACCTAACTGACGTCGCAGCCTCTCCCTCTCCACCAGCTGAGGAGCCGACAAACCTAGGAGGCCCAAGAATATTCTGGGAATTAGGGCCTCGGCACAGCGAGGGATTTAGCGCAATTTCTGGATAATGGCATACGACCCTATAAATGCTGCAGCGTTCCAACGGCCAGCAGTCTTGTGGAGGTCATCTGGCCGAGTGCGAGCGCAAACTTCAGAGTGCGGTGTGCTGTGTTCGTGGTGTGAATGGACGAGAGGGCGTTCTATCCGGCGAGTGAAGCCTTCTGTGCGTGAGGACGCTCGTAGAACTCTAGAATATTGTGGACTGGTGGGACATGGACTGAACTTAAGTGGGACTGAATGAACATGTACTACGAATTTCACTGTAATTATTAAAACTGTCAAATAAGGACACATAATTTACAAATTAATTGAATAGGTTTTGATGCACTGTCTTTTGGAACTGAATTGTAATTACTTAATTTCATTGATTTCTTTGAGGTAATTATAAATCGTGTTAATTGAAGTCGTTAATTGTAAACATTAAGTGATACCAATTTATTGTGAGATGTCGAGTCGAGAGAATTTTGTTTGTAGTTATTGTAAATAAAATTAGGAGATTATAATTAACTATTTTGTTAAATTAAGACCTCCATCCCTTTACGAACTTGGTTTAGCCCACTGAATTTAGAGAGAGAGAGAGAGATTGTAAGAATATTAAACGTTTACTTTCAAACAAAACCTCACTTTATTAAAAAATATCAATTCATATATTTATTTTCACATTATATTAGTTTGCCATTTATTTAATTTTGACGAGCATGGTTTATTACACAGAGATGAAAATCACCCTGCAGTAAAATAACACCAATTCCTCCAATTCCTTTAATCCGGCCAGTATACCTGGCTGGCATTTTCCTATATAGGATGTGTTCGCGTGGTTTGCAATTCTACTAGTTCTGTGCTATTTCCGCAGTGTTTCTGATAGTTGCCGTTAGTGTTACCGGAAGCACTCTTTTCTGTACGCTGTTCGGGTGGCGGTAGCAGTTGCTATTTGCGCTATGAAAAACAGCTATTTCTGATCTTGCTCGCCAAGGTAGAGCAGAAATATCAAAGCGAGCAAGGTGAAAAAAATTACAAACTTTGAAGTGTGTTTAGAGTGGGCGATTGCGAAAAGTAATTTGCTTTTACGCAGGTTGATGACGAGTAGATGCTTGGGTATCCTGTAAGAAGTGAACAGGAATGTGCAATTAGTAATGAAAGTAATTAAGACACATTTGTCCTCGAAAGTAAGTTATTTCGAGTAGCCAAAACTTTTATTCACGTATATTACGCAGGGAGCATAAATAACTATCGAATTTATTTTTAATAAAATTTTATTTATTGATTTCCGACGTGCTAGCTTCCTGCTGTTCGTCGTTAGTGTCGTCCCGCCGACAGTAACTGCTATTTTTGTCACTTTGCGGCTCGTGGGAAATATCCCTTTCTTGGATAGTAGAAAAAACATACCACGCAAGTAAACCTGTACTACGTGTTTAGCTCTTTCCTAAATATGCCGTGTACCATAAGCGTTTTATAGCTACTAGCAGAAAAAATGGCATAAATAGTACTAGACTAGCAGAATAACAATCCACGCGAACACACCTATGTTGTGCAGTCTCCATCTTTATATTCAGCGAAGGGCGAAATAAGCGCACGGTTGTTGTTCCTTTGCCTTTTGCGCTCAAGAATGTAGGCCTATTCATTAACAGAATGACATCACACGAGTTTTCCAGCAGACCCATTAGAGCAGGCAACATAACACCGGCTATATATCAGCTCCGAGAGTTCAGCCCTATACATTTCAAAGACCATGCAATAAAAACACTTCGCCCTCACCCAACGCTTCGACGAAGAGGGCGATCCAGGGATGTTGGATGGCAACTCCGAAGTCCTGGTCTGACCTCACAAAAAACTGGTACTTTAGACGAAAAACTGGAACGCCATGCAAATTCACACGACAAAAATAGTCAAGCCATTGTTTTATGTATTGTGGTTAATAGATGGTTTCATAAGGCAACTTTGTAAAACAAAAGGAGCAAACACTTAAAGGCATGCAAAATATCTGCACTACTAAAACTCGACTTTTCATATTTAAAAAAAAATCCTTTTCTTCCTGCCTCTAATTTAAAAAAAAAAAACGTAAACTCTAAGTTAGTAATAAGGAAATTCTTACGCACATATTTTGCATTTAAATATAATACACTGGCAGGGAAGAAAAATTATTGTAGTTTATTTCATAGCAAACATTGCAAAAAATTCAATTAAATTCAATAAATTAAAATCCGCAACATAAAATCAAACTTCTTCGAATACGAACTCAAGATCACTAATGTTCTGGTCTCCCTCTAAACCCTCGGTAGTATCATCCAGAGTCTTGGATGTCATCCGGTCACACATGTATTTTTTGCGAAATAAGGTACCGAACTCGGAATTATTTAGTGGTGCTTTTTGTTACTAGTTGTCGCAAATGCTGAAATGTTGATATTTTCGAGTATTAAGATGAAAGTGTCTTGGTACATGGTATGACACCCTGAAAACTGGTATATACAAAGAAACTGGTACATATGAAACCCAATGGGCGATCTTGTAGGAGGTACGAACTTCAGACCCTTCTTTTGTCTGCCGAAAGGCATTTCACCGCTCGTCTGGCGCCAGGGAGATCCTGTGTAGCTTAGGGACAGGTAAACCAACAACATTTCCCTGACGGGTGGATCGGATGGTTACTGAATTGCCCGAGGGGGGGGGGGGGGGTGAGAGGTGGGCAGGAAGCAAACGTGGTGGTGGTGGTGGTGGTGGCTCCATAGAGTTTAAGATGGCTGCTTGGTTGAATAAATTTTGCGCGCTTGAGACCTAAAAGTGTGGTAGCGCTAGGGGCGACCGAGACCTCCGCATCTACTCTCTCATCGCATCTACGCGCACAGCACTGAACTGGCGTGCAGTCTTGCAGTCGATAACGCGCTTTTACGAGACTTTCAGTGGAGACCCTAACATTTTATGACGTAACGATAAAAATAAAACTTCGATGCACGTCACTATTATCTTTTTTTAATTGTTATATATTTTGGACCGGACTGTTTATACCTAAAAATGCTTAAGAGATAAATGGAGGAACTGGAAAACGTATACAAATGCGTAACGTTTCTTAAATGCAATTGGTAAACAGAACTCACTCAGGCACTTTTGCCGGTTTTTTCTATAATAATAACGTTTCCTGCTGGAGCTCTGCGCACCGTTTGGCGGAATGCATGACCTTGGTTAAGGGAAGTTGCAGGGCTAGTAGCCCTAAGTGAGCAATACCACCTCTTTCTTACCTCCAACGGGGAATGAGAAGGTGGCTAGAGGGAGAGGCCTCGGTGAAGGTAAAGTGCGGTGTCTGCAAGCGGAGACCATTTTATGACCAGCCACTCTTGCCTAACCGAAAAATCCCATTATACCTCTCATCTTAAACAACAGTGTAGTATCTGTGTTGCAGGATTGCAGTAGGATTTACATAAAATTGTAGTTGAAATAAAACGAACAATTTGTTGGAGGAGACACAGACTTTCTGTCATCTTGTCACAACCTTTGGTATTGTGTAAACAAGTATCAGGCATATACATCTCTACTCCAACGTGCAAACTTGCTTTAATTAAAATTGTAGTTGGGCGCCTTAGTACTGAGTGTTCTGGTGAAGTAATATAAGTACTGTATGATGAGTGTGCACAACCCTGATAGTTCGCTTCAATGACACTTTTGAACCTACACTCTCCAATCACGGAGTGCTTGATAATTATAACAAAGAGTGAACCAAAGGAAAGCAATAATTACAGAAAACAACTACAGCTCTCTCCAGTGAGGTTACCTGCCCCATCTTTCCTTAGCTTACCTTGAGAGGCTGAGTTTACATCTTTGATGTTCTGCAGCTCCTCAACAACATACATGTGCTGACAGGACAAAATAAGTGTCGTGGCGTAAACTTTATTAGTATGCGTAGTAAACGGATATTCTATATAATAAGTATACGATCTCTGTCGGTTTGTCTGTCCGTCTTTAATACCTCTAAGTCCCTTGAAACTCAACAGAAGTTCTTCAAATTTTGCAGAGCGAATCCTCAGGGTATAATACACGTCAAGTTCGAATTTCAGCAACATCAGATTACGCAATCATTACCTTTTAACCTAAAAACTCATCGTTTAATTACTTTTTCACTACGAAAACCTTTGTATTAATGCATAGAGAATACTGCATAGAGATATGAAGGTAATGGAATATCATTTTTGTTTACTTTAACTGTCTCGCTTCAATGTTGAGTTAATTAAGTGCGGCCACAGTGGCTCAGTGGAAAGACCTATATAAAGTGGGGCTTTAGTAGCTCGGTGGAAAGAGCGATTCCATGTTGGGCATTAATGGCTCAGTGGATAGAGAGATTTCAAGTGGGGCCGTAGTGGCTCAGTGGGTAGAACGGTTCCAAGTGGGACTTTAGTAGTATAAAAGGGGGCATTCTGCCGCATCAGGCTGAAGGCTGAGGACTGGAGGACTGTAATTAGCATATCAAGGTCCCTGCCCCAAAAAATTCAAAAATGATCCTCTCTTCCGCGGAAAATTCTATAATGTGTCGTTCCATTCCGAGACGGCCATTTTCTCAGCCAGTAAAATGTACCCGAAACCGATTGGCAGCCAGTAAAAATTCCCCCTAATTCGATTTCCTATTCCCCGAATGAGCGTATACGTCGACGGTGGCAATTTTGGTAGCCAGGAAAAGTCACCCGAAACTGGTGGTGGCCATGTTGGCAGCAAGGGTGGGGGAATTTTGCCCACCATTCGACAAAACTGATTCCCTATTACCCGAATGAGCGCATACTTTGATGGTGGCCATTTTGGTAGTCAGTCGGAATTATTGTGGCTGTACTGGCGGCCATATTGGCAGCCAGCACAGGCTGACGTTCGCGATTACCACTGCCAAAATGGCGCCTGCACAAACACATCCATACACGATGAGCCCCTAGCTAGCACTGACCCCTTCCCCGAGGGGTCCTCAGGATGAACGCTGCGACGGCCATCTTGGACACGAAGGATAAAACCCACCCAGAATAATAATGGGCCATCCAATTGTGTGGTCATGAACATGATAAGCAGTCCTAGGAGTATGTATGTAAGAAGAGGGTGGGAGAGAGAGGAAAAAAAACGGTTATACAAATCCATCGAAGCGCTCTCTCTGTGGTACAAGCAACATGTACATATTACTGTGACGAAGTACGCATGGTCGGAGTGATACATGCATTAATGTAGATTCACCTTAAGAGAGGAACATGTAGTATTAGATGGTCACCCCTGGGAGCACCAGCCAGCCAGAAGGCACTAAATGTATGCACATTCCGCTGTCTGCTGGAAGATGCTAATGCATTTACCCTCCGCTGGCAGGACCAGTGTGTAGGGAAGGAAGAGATTGGCGGATGTAGATGTGGGAGGGGCACACATGCCGTAGCATATAAATACACCCGCCATCGAGGATACTCGTTTAATCATCTCTCAGTGTCTGCAGTGTAATCACCACAATTTCGCTGACCAGCTGCAAAGTCGCCCTACACCATGAGAGAGACACATACAGCCCGACTGATCTGCATCTACATCTACGTGGTGAGTGAACTGTAGCACATAGTGACAGGTATTATAACATTTGTTTTCGTGGTAATTTTAATGACAGGACTCGTTGGGAATAGTTAATTTACCACAGTTGCAATGCAGAGTTACCAAGTTGTGTGCACGTAATGGTGTGACTTGTTGGTGATTAATTTTCACGTGACAAAAAACACAAGCACTTGCTATAGTGTGTCTAATATCATTCGAAAAACACCACAGTAAGGGCACAGCAGTAAAGTAATACCATCCTGTGTAATTCACCAGGAAACAACCTAAGTACACATTTATTCCCCGTGAAGGAGGAATGCAGGTAAACACCGGGGTGAGGGGACAGACATGACATTATGAAAATGAAAAAAATGGTAGAAAAAACATGAGTACATGCTATAACATGTGTCATATCAGTGAAAAAATACTGTGGTAAGGGAATGGCAGTAAAGTAATACACACATGTGTAATTCACCAGGATTCAACCTAAGTACACATATATTCCCCGTGGAGGAGGAACACAGGTAAACACCACTTCGAGGAACAGACGTAACATTATGTAATGATAAAAAAAAGGTAGTAAAGTAATACAGTAACGTGAGCAGGTTTGAGGCCTTAGTTACATTTTTCCTTCAGCCTTTATCCGACTTTTGTTAAATAAACATTGCAATGTAAGTAATGCACACAGTTGTACATTCTGTCTAAGGCTAAGATAAAATGTATTTACTGAATTTTTATTCCAATAAAAAGGGCTTTCAAAAGTGATTACTTTACCATGAATATCCGGAGGAGGAATGCAGGTAAACACCGTGGTGAGAGACAGATGTGACAGTATATAACAATAGAAAACAAATGGTAGTAAAGTAAAACCAGCAAGTATAGACTATTCATGGTAAAGTAAGCACTTTTGAAAGCCCTCTCTGTTGGAATAAAATTCAGTAAATACATTTTAACTTAGCCTTAGATAGAATGTACTCACAGTGTGCATTACTTAATACCAATGGGTATAGGCTGTTCGTGGTAAAGTGAGAACTTTTGAGGCCCTGGTTACTGTTTCCCATTAGCTATATTTTATTCTTCATCTAAATTTTTAAATAAACATAGCCAAGTACGTAATGAACACAGTGTGTACATTCCAACACCCTCTGATATTACCATCTGAGGTTAAGATAAAATATATTTATTGGATTTTATTCCAATAGAGAGGGCTTTCAAAAGTGCTCACTTTACTGTTAATTGTCTATAGTAATAATTCGCCAGGATCCAACCTCAGTACACATTCAGTCCCCATGGAGGAAACATGTATGTACATATAGTGGAGCATTGTGATTAGTTATTTCCCCATGGAGGAACATGGACAAACAAATTATTAAAAAACGAGTACATGTTAACGGTGCTATAGCATGCATCATATCACTCATGGTATGTTTAACACATGGTAGGATTCAACACAGTATCGCAGCATTTCAGAAACGGGAGCTTACAAAAATTCAGATCAGGTGACGATGTGCCTTTAAGCTCCGCACAAAGGATGTAGGAGCTTCTGCCTCAGCAATCTGTCACATACATGACCTAACTCTGGAGTTACCCCCCTATGAATCGTAGGGAACAATAGCTTGGTAACATGCTCCCCAGCTCCGCGCGTACATGGCACATAACTAGCAGCTTTCCCTCCCATGATGCCTGTTTGGAATATACAATAGGCTTACCACCCCCTTGCTGTCAAGTCTGGAAAACATCACTCTGGTCCACCCCAAGGCCTGTGCGAACACTGCGACAAAGACCACACACCGCCCCTATGCATGCAATGGAAACACTAATTTTCGGCTCCACCCCCAAGGCCGGGGCGAACACTGCGACAAAAGACACACACACCAGACTCCCTATCATCACATGACAATGGAACACTAATTTTGGGAAGTAGCATGGGTATATAGTTCCGATGTGTGTACAAGTAACACTAGGGGTGGTGCTATTTTGTTTTGTATGTGCCAATCATGCATAGCTAGTGGCAAACAAGCTTTACCATATCATACAAGCCTCCCACTAAGGGGACCTGGGTTCAAAACGTGGCCGGTCCATTGGATTTTATTTTCACAAGTGAAATATTTTTGTTTATATCAAACATGTTTAAAGACTGTTCATGATAAAGTCAGAACTTTAGAAATTAACAATAGAAAATTTAAAAAGTCACTGCCCTCCCATGGATATATGTTAATGAGTGTACTGAGTGACATTCGCCTGTAACAATGCATATATTATAATTAGTAAAATCTATATTAGCCGGCCAGGTGTACACAAGTCCAGCGGGGGCTCTTGGCCAACACACAGTACCATAACATGCTCGCCCCCAAACAAGGTGGTCCGGGTTCCAGCCCCGGTCAGGCCACCAGTGCATTTTATGTTTTTTTTTTACTAGTGGGAGACGTGACAGGGACCTCTCGCCCCTTTATTCCGGTCATACACACACGTCACCTCACCCTCATCGACTGTAAGAGCTGCCCAAAATGCTTCATAAACAATCCTTTAAATAAATGAATATGTCAGGCAATGCTATAGGTACCTGCCACCCTTTTATTCCGACGACACTTTATACTCACATCATTACACCCTCATCGATAGTTTTGGCAACACTTTTTTCATGCCCTCGACAAGTGATCAAAACAGTGTTTCCTGTAATGCTGGGATTACAATTTCATGATGGGCACGATGCGAATAAAATAATTGGTAAGCCAATAAGGATCTATACTTATGTGAGGTGAACACGACAAAAATTACTCGCGCAATATTTTTGGTGATAAATTGTTTACACCTATTATTTACCTATTAACAAGCAAAGCAACACATTTCTATGCCTAGATGTAATTACAGCCATATTTTCAAGCTCAAATTACTAGCAGACACAGAAAGAACTTTTTGAGAGGATAACACAATAAGTAAGTAATGGAAACATTAATGGCCATCTTAATGATGTTAGCATGTAATGGCAAGTGACCATTTATAAGTAATACTTTAAAATGCTGATTGTGAGATGGTAAAATATTGTGTCCACATTAATGCGAATTTTTTTGTTACATCATGCTCTTGGCATTGCATCTTTTGCACTATTGTGATTCCAGCATAAAGTGTGCATTGGAGAAAAAAGATATTCTAACAAGAAAATAATTTCCAGGCCAATACAGACTATCTTCAAATTTTAGTTAAAAATTAAAAAACGTACCAAGAAAATTTTTTCATGCACATAATGCATAGGTTAAAGGAAATAATTTCAGTGTTAAACTTGTGTTAAAGTACACTGGAAAATAATTTTTGGAAAATTCACCTTACTAAATTTATGTTGCAAATACGAAAGCATCCTGTATAGTGTGCAAGCAAAATGCAACATGCAATGATACCTGGGGACATTAACAAGGTAATCTGCTCGGGTAAAAAAATATTTTAAAATTAAATACACATTAGAATGTGTGAGTCCCATCAATGTCATGCATCCTGCATAGTGCACGAACAAAATGCAACACGCAATGATGACTGGGGACATTCTGAGGTAATATGTTGAAGTAAAAAATTTTTTTTTAGTTAAATACACATTGGAATGTGTGAGTCCCATCCACATTACACATCTTGTATAGTGCACAAGCAGAATGCAACATGCAGTGATGCCTGGGAACACTCCGAGGTATACACTCAGGTAAACAATTTAAAAAAATTAAATACTCATCAGGACATGTGAGTCCTGCCCATGTTATGCATCTGGTATAGTGGACAAGCAGAATGCAACACACAATGATACCTGATAGTACTTGGAGGTAAACTGCAGGGAAAACAAAATTTTTAAAAATTAAATACACATCGGAAATTGTGAATCTCGCCCATGCCATGCATCTCTTATAGTGCACAAGGTCTCCAAAATACTGGCAACACTAGGTGGCGCAAATGTGGTTGTTGATCCAATCCCAACCCTGACTACCTGGAGTGTGGGAGTTTACCTGTAAGGATAACCTGCATGCTCACAGCATGAAGTGTACCGGACCTGCACCACCACCTGCTAAATGATCACACAAGACCATCGATCGATCTACCCCCACCATTGCTCGGCCAGGGCCTTCCACCTCACCCCAGCCAGGACCATTGACCACTCCACAGCCATCACCCTTTGTGCCTGCACGTGAGATTTCTGCTGAAGGATGATGCCTATGCTACATCCCCATCTTCAACAGGGCTGGTGCGGCCAACAAACACGGCTTTGTGGAGGAGGAGAGTGTGATTAGGGGTGTTATGCGAGGCCATCGATTTTTGCTGCCACCTTGAGAGTATGAAGGCCAGCATCACTGGTAAACTGGAGCAGGAGGTATTTGTACAGGACACCAAAACATCTTCCTGGAGAGTAAATTATATTGTTATTTAATAAACTATGGTGAACTCATATAATAGTAACTCCTGAAGTTTGTAAAATTATTGTATTTAGTAAAGGGATTTTTATTGGGTTAAATGATATAATTCCTATAGGTGGTCAAATAGACCCAACTTGTGCTGATGGTGATAAACTTCTATGACAAAATTCTCAAAAGAAAAACAAAGAAAAATACTTCTGAGGTAATAAATAGGATTATTCCTCATCATAATCCTTTCATTACTTTTTTAGTATATAACCCTCGATATGTTCCTTCACAGATCACATTGCTTCATCAGTCGATTACAATTAAGATTGTTATCATTATACTTAATATTAATATAGATCCTTGTTGGAAAAATTTAATTAATCCTATTAATGATAATAGTGTTGATGCTTACCATGAAGAGGCTCCAGCTGCACATCAATAAGCTCGACCCCCTTTGGGCCTCCTTGTAATTCGTCCTGCCTGCACCAATCACCAGAAACAAGGTGATCATCAACCCCAAGACCCACAACCAGCAGTTATTCAAATGGGGGATCATGGCATGCAATTTAGAGGGGATGGGGGACCATGAACTTGTCAACTAGCACTACCTCGACCCACTTCAATATCTTCCTTTTGATGATGGAAGATGGCAATGTTCATTAGTGCCTCATAGGTGATCTCTCCCACCTTGTATGCTCGCAGGTTACAACCCACCATGGAGCCATCGCCATCTACAAGCAATGCCTGCGAGCATATGATGACAGGATATGGGTGACATGGCTCACCAGTGCCAAGAGTCTGGATGAGCACAGGAGGTACCTCAATGTCCATGCTGACATCTGTGCCAATATGCCTGTCATGGAGAATGGGCAGCCTCCTGTGCTCAAGTTACAGAACTACCATCACAGGGATAAAGTACCTATTGTTGTGTACACTGATTTTGAGGCATACCTGGAACCTGTCCAGAGATGTCAACAAGATCCAAACAACCTTGTATACCTATAGGTACCAACATCACATGACCTATAGGTATGGGGTGTTCATCAAGGTAGACAACAACATCATACCGCCTGTCAAGACTGCTGGCCTCCATACCAATGTGTATATCTATACTAGGGAGGATGATGGCGAATACTTCATGGCAGAAGCCCATGCGACCACTGATGCTAGGAAATGGGCTGGCTATAATAGGGCCACTACTTGTTATCTCTGTTCAGGTCCCATCACTGCAGCGAACGACTGGAAGGTTCATTTCCATGGCCACTTTACAGTAGCGTTCACCAGGGCAGCATGTAACAACTGCAACTAGTTCCAATGCTGCCCCAAATGCCTGCCAATCCTCTTCCACAACTTGGTGTATGATGCACATTTTATCATCACATAGCTTGCATATGACCTGGAGGATATATTCATCATCCCAAACACAGAGAAAAACTGATAACCTATAGCAAATGGTTTAACATGTTTACCATACAGTTAATCGACACCTACAGGTCTATGTCTGCTAGCCTCACAACACTCACCCAGAATAAACTGTCTGCAGATTTCTAGGTCATGGTGCTGGTCTTCACTGATCCCCAGCAGTTCGAGTTGGTGATGTGAAGGGTATGTTCCCCTACGATTATATCACATCGTTGGGGATGCTAGCTGAGCCACAGCTGCCAGTCATCATATCCATCGACAACTGGCTCACCAGCACCACCATCAGCAAGGAAGAATACAACCATGTGTAGACGGTCTGGGCGGCATTCGGTTTCACATCGTTGAAGTAATATGCACAGCTGTACTTCACAACTGACATCCTTATCCTCTGTGATGTCTTTGAGAACACCAGGGTGCTCTGTCTGTCATTGTGCAGACTGGACTATGTCTGGTATGTGAGAACCTGGCATTCTCCTTTGATGCAAAGTTGCGCATGATGGGTATGAAGTTGGAACTCCTCATTGACTACAATGTCCACCTGTTTATAGAAGCTGGTAATCGAGGAGGGGTGGCCCCTTTGCATCACACATCATGTGGTGGTGAATAACAATGACCTACCTACCACGTACAATGCCACTCAGCCATCTACCTACCTCCAGTATGTCGATGCCAATAATCTTTATGGATGGGCAATGTCCTTGCCCCTGCCCTATGGCGGGTTTGAATGGTCCAGCACTGATATTGATGTGATGTCGGTGCAGGATGATGGACCAATTGGATACATACTGAAGGTGGATGTAGACTACTCTGCTGTGCTACATGATGAACATCACGACCTGCCATTCCTGCCCATCAAATTGTGTTCCCCAGATCCAGACATTCCAAGCTGATGACCACTCTTGAGGGGAAGATGTACTACATTGTCCACTATGTCACCCTGAAGCAGGTGTTGGCTCATGGACTTTTGCTAAAGGTTGTCCACCAGGTCTTAAAGTTCCACCAGAAGGCATGACTGAAGCCATATATAGATATGAGCACCACCAAATATCAGGCTGCCGCAAATGCCTATGAGCAGATATTCTTCAAGTTAATGAACAATGCTATGTACGGCAAGCTGATGGAGGACAAGCACAACAGTGAGCAGATAGAGCTCATCGGTAATGAAGTAGGGGCGACAAAGCTCATCTCCAAGCCAGTTTTCCTTTATCGGACCATTTATAGCAAAACATTATCTCTTGCCAAGCTTGCTCATTAGCATATATTATTAAACAAACCATTGTATACTGGCTTTGCCATACTGGACCTATCGAAGACCCTAATGTACCACTTCCACTATGATGTAATGAAGGCACAGTATGGCCCTGACATAGGGTTGGTAGACTTGATACTGAATTCTTCACCATGGCCATATTGTGCCGGTATTTCTACCACGACCTGGCCTCAGACCCAGCATTCATGGCAAAGTTAAACCTTAGTGGCTACCCTCCCACTCATCCTTGCTACTCCAATGTTAATGCAAGGGTCAGTGACAAGTTTAAGGTTGAGTGTGGGGGCAGAACAACATTATGGAGTTTGTTTGGCTGAGGGACAAATTGTATGTGTATGCATGCAGGGACAAGGTCGTGAAGTGGGCCAAAGGGGTTCAGAAGAGTGTTGTCCATCGAGTTATTCCCAGGTCATGAGGTTGCCCCACCGCCCCATATACACAGAATATAGCAATAAGCTCGCACTGTCGTGGATGGACGACAAGCATAAAATCTTGGATGGAACACACACCATCCCCTATGGCTCTGTTTGGTAAATCTCAGTGCACACACGCCTGAGCAGGGATGTATCATCATATATTGGTCTGCCCTCTGGAGGGCAACTGGGTCGGAATGCATAGTAGGAGGCAGTTCCTCGCCCTGGGACTGTCGAAGCTGAAGCACTTCTGCTCCCCTCTCCTGCAATGAACTACCTGTGTGTGTATTTGGATTTGCCCCAAAATGCTTAAGCTTCAAGCAGGAGCTGCATAGGAATCCTGCCAGGTATGCCGGCATTCTCCTACTCCAGTTCCAACATACTGTAGCATATGTAGGAGTCATATATATCCTACCAGGTGTGTTGGCTTGCCTGGATGGCACACTCGAGTACATATAGTAGTTGTATAATGTTCTTTTCAAGCATGTTGCCAATGTGTGTAATTGTGTCTGTGCTGTGGGCATTTACAGCACATTGGAGAAAATACTACAGCTGGTCAGGCATTCTGGTCGGTTGTATGCTATGGTGCCTTGTGTATGATTGGTTCATATTCCCCACACTCTGTTCCCCCCCATTTCAGATCATTCACCCCCAAGTATACCACATGCAAGTCATCTTCAGCAAGGCCTATATACTTTGTGGCTTTGTTCCGGTGTACTGGAGCCCATATGGGGAGCCTCATATGCCCTGGCATGTATTCTGGCAGGTCGTGCGCTGGAGAACACACAGTGAGCAGTTCAAGCCCTGTGCAGTTGTACGTCCAGTGCCCTGGTGCACATTTAGCAATTTGAGGCAGACTTTATGACATATAGTAGCTGTATAATGATGCTATCATGTTTGTTGATGCTGTTTCATGAAGATGGTGATAGTAGCATGTCGGCACCTACAACAGGGGACATCACATCCATCCCTTGCTAAATGCATGATACTAGCACATACAATACATATACCATTTCACATTCACTGACCTTTTTTATATATCACTGCTAAGTACTTACTCATTCTATTCTTTGTTACTCACAACCACTCTTATCATTGTTTTTATCTTGACTTATTGTGTTATACTCATCTGCATTTTACACATACACAATATCTACCCAGGATATTTCGTCTATATTGGGCCTCCGACCTGGGAACTCTCTTTTTTCACCCTCCCTGGGGGGGGGGGCACAGCGCATATCCCAACTCGAGTGACATAAATGTGGAGGTTGGTACATGTATAGTTTGTTTACTGCTGAAGGGTCTGGTCGTCCATACCAAAGCTGCATAACTTCTTCTTACATAGTTTTTAGACTCTACCTGTCCCTCTTTACTCCGGGCTGTGCTGTGTCCTTTTGTTGTTTGTTTCATACTATGTATGTTTGCTTGTTTGTGAACATGTTCGGTATTCATCTCTGTTTCTGCATCGAAACCAAACCATTCCCATATCTATCATGCCAGCCTCACAGACCGTCATGTTATTTGTATCTTGAAGTACATCCTGTGTATATACAGCTCAAATGATTACCTGGCATTAGTATTGGTGGCCTGTGGGACTGATGGTCGCTAGTCCATAAGCCGCCCACGTGTTATTTGTGTGGTGATCGAGGTCGCGATGCCGAAACAGAAGTGTGTGTGTGCTGTTACAGGTGCAGGGGAGGTGGTCGGCGGTCTCGTCAGGCAGCACCATGCAGAAAACGTGATAGCTGTGATCCACAATTGCTGGTCCGCAGACCGCTAACTGCTGATTGGTGTGCGTGACCCTCTGACGAAATAGCTCGCCGTCCCAATGACCCATGGTCTCATGTCCTAACATCATTCGCCAACTTCAATTTTCGTCCGCGGAAGTGTTCCAAATGATTTTTTTTTTATCGCGCGCAAACGGTAAAAGTAAATTACGGGTGTGTTACTTATAAATATTATTATTGTTAAACCTCGCTAGTTGATCTCATAGCCGCGAATACGAAGCTTTTTAATAAGTAAAAATACAAAAATTCTCTTACTAGAGCAAATATAACACTGTCCAAATGAAGTTAAATTAAAGGAAAATCAAAACGTGCTCATTCGCATAGCTCAAATTAGTAAATAAAATGAACCTAAAATATCAATATTTACGAATAATTTCATACAATTTATTGACGAGCCGATTGGGGTGCATTCTAGGTGCAGTGTCTGAAAGCATATCTTCGTACGGCGTCGAATTTGGAGCACTCTGGTGCCAGTGTAGGAAAGCTTAGCTTAGAACGTCGTTATTGTAGACACACACGTTGGGACATGCGTCCGCGGACGAAGCAGGTCCGTGGACCGTTCAGCTGCGGACGGGCTATTGCGGACTAGGCCTGATGCGGACAGCTTACCATCCTCCAGTGTTGCCAGTGTCAAATTCGCCAGGCCGCCGGGGGACTCAGCAGTTGGATGCCAACACCATGACACAGCCGTCATAGCTGCCATCCCCTCCACCGCTGATACCGCTTGTTACAATTACTCCGAGTCTCCCAGAATCACTATATTTGGGCGCTGCTCAACCGCCTGAATATAGTGACATGGACGACGAGGAAAGGCAACGAGCGATATCAGTGGCAGAGTGGGTGGCAGCTCTACCAATGTCGCCGCTCTCTCCTCTCTTCAGCACGGAAACAAGTATCCAGCAGAAGCTGGAGGATATTGATCGTAGATTGAATCATAACCGTCAGCTTCTAGAAGCAGTATTGAAAACTGCTTCTATACGGGCTGTCGGAGGTGATTCGTTCTACGAATGATATCCGTCAAGATCGGACGGGTATTCGTTTCTTCAGTGATAGAGGGGGGGGGGGGGAGATAGAAAACAACCTCGATATTTTCTGGGATGAACTGGAGCCTTTGGTGACATATCTCATTGCAAAATGCAGACACAGTGAATGGTTTATAAAGTGTGTGTGTTTTTTTTTAAAAGGGTATAATTTCATTATATAAATATTTTAAATCATATATTTTTGGCAATATATTAATTTTTTGGAAGAAAACCGTTGCATCTGCGCCCAGTAAGTACTGCTACCGTTTCTCATTTACCATTGCTCATTTTTGTCATGCATGTTAGTCTGCTAACTCACGTTCGGTAACCTGTTCTTCCATTTGACTATTTTTTTTTTAAATAGGCACATGCAAGGGGATTTTTTTCATCTTGAATGCTTCACAATTGGTTTCTATTTCCCTCATAATTGCAAAATGCTGATACTTTTTCTTTCAAATTGGACTCAGAAACCACTTGGAACAATTTTTTTTTCCATGTCCAAGCCAAACCCTACACATATATCGATCAATATAAGACACAAATACATATAATAAAAAATTTTAATTTCATTAAACTGGTAAACAAATCATATTTCTAATTAAGACATAAATTCTACTGCTAGGGAGAAGATATATGTCGCAAGAAGATTATGCACACATTTTTAAAGGAAAAAAATACTTTTAAAATCTTGGAAGAGTACTTATATATACACTCGCATACTTACACTAAAAAAAAAAAAACTTAAACAAAAAAAAAACTATGACTATATTCTTATTACATCTCTATGACTACATGAAAAAATTATTGCATGTCAATGACTATATGAAAAAATCTTATTGCTGGTATATGTCTCAGATAGAGAAAAATGTAATATAAAAATATCTTATTTCTGGTCTATGACTACATGAAAAAAAATCTTATTCTGACTGACAGTAAAAAAACTCAAACAAAAAATTCTCATTGCATACATATACAAATATAACAAAAATAGTTAAAGAGAAACAAAAGAATTTAGCTCGAACAATTGCCTTTTACCTGCTGGTGTCTTTTGAAATGCGCTAATTTGTACGAGGTCCACTCGCTTCGCGACGTTTCTTTGTCTGCTAGCTGGTGTCATTTTTTCGCCATTTTTTCCTTTTCTAAAAAGCCTACACTGTTCCACAATTTGTGGAGATTGCCACGGTTTTTTTCTGCCCGAGTTCTCCACCAACCGAAGATTCAGTCGATGTGCTAAGAGAAGGACGTAGTTCTTAATAAAGACGACTATAACTATATTGGAAATGAAGGCACTACTGAGTCAAAGATTTATTATCAATATCACATCACATATCTTGATTACAATATGTGTGCATGTATTACAACAAATAGCCAAAAAAAAACTAAATACATTTCTAATATTAAGTAATGCAACTATAAAAACTTGTTAATTTGCCAGAAATATAAATCATGAACAGAGAATAGAAAATGTACGTTCGGAATCAGGCACTGTACACACTGCAACACAGCAAGTTTTGTGTATCGTGATTTGAAGAATATATTTTTGTATGCAAATATGGATAGTGCTGATATTTTACTTCTATATGTATATCGTGGATGAATAACAATACTACCTTGTATACTTTTTAATTAAGAAGGCAATTAAACATGTGTGTGCACCGGGAGTGACTAAGGTGTTGTTTGAATATTGACGCTACATATAAAGTAAAATGTGGGGTCTTTTATTTTGAGTTGAGAGAGCAAAAAGAAAAAATTAAAAAAAAATCAAATGGAATTATTTGCATGTATTCAGTAAAAATTCCTTTTGTAATAAATTTTATTATCTATAATTTTATAGCACATTTTAACGTGTGAACTATACTAGCGGAAATATTTCAGAAAATGCGTTTTAGTAAGATTTTTTAAATTGCTGAGCAGCGAGCAAAGCTCTAATCCAACATTACTTTTAATATTTTATTCCTTGCATCAAAATGAAGATCTGCACCAAAAAATTTTTCTCCAATTATAATTTTTTTTTCTTCAGAAATGGTCTAAAGTACCTGGATTATTGCTCCAGTTTAAGTGCTTGCTGCAATTTTTCAAGAAACTCATATTTTCAATCCATCTTCACGAGTGCTTCCCATCCTCAGGAAACGTTTTCGACCAAAGGCCGAATACATGTTTTCGAATTAGACCTACTTCTTCGTGAAAAATATGCAAGCAGAAGTTTTCGGCGTTGTTCGCAATCATTCTGTATAAATGAGTTTAATAATATTTTCCAAAGAAACAATATATTTCCTCTGTTTATAAATCTGACTTACACGAGCGCCCCAGTTGTATTGTGAGCAAACATATAACTAAGGTTGTCAGCTTACTTGTTAAAACAAGAGTTTGAAGACCTGTCCATATATAATTGTGGTCTATGCTTGCAGGCGTTGTTCTCGTAGACCAAAGCTGAAGTAGGTTGATTTTAGTTTTTTGAAGTGACTACGTCTTTAAATTTGCAACCATAGTGGGAGGCAATCCAGAAAATCCGATAATATCAAAATCGGGGGATAGAGATTGGCATTGCAGCTCCGAATCTATCGTCTACATTTAAAATTCAATTTCACCACTCGATTGCCAAAGGATTTCAAATTCGTTTCACCGTGTCTCATAATTTCTGCGTAATATATCTTTTGACTAGGAGAAGCTACGACGCTCGTTTAAGTTTCAATCGACAGCTCTCGTCAAAATTAATCGATTGCGTGTATAAAAACAAGTATGTGGCGTGGTTATAGTGAAATCGTATGAGTTTAATTTAAGGAATTAAGAAAACTTAACGCAATGTTGGCCTATACTCGTCAAAAAAAAAAAACAAGTCGAAATACAGAAATCGTATACGGTTGGAAAGAGCATCTCAAAAGCAATCCAGTGATAACCATAAAACCCCATATGATCGAGTTAAGCGGTGCCGGGAACGTAAAAAAACATCAAGGCGTCCGAGCGCGTCAACGAAGACGTATTCACGCAAAAACAAACGGCCGTGTCCCCAACATTGGCTGAAGAACAGTTGCCAAAACGGCAAACATCACGTGTTCCGACCAGAGAGTGCCGTTTGCTTGCATCAGGTTTTACAACAAACCTGTACTTGTTCGTATTTTTGAACCTCGGCGTCGGGATCTCGGCGTCACTATGTGTTTTTGCCGTTTGACTTTTCTGCGAGCTTAATGGACCTTCGAATCATGGATTTGACGAGTTTTTGATGATTTTCTGCCTTGAATACTCACGTTTTTGTTGTTTCGACATCTCTTGTATTAGGAATTAAATGGTTGTATGGCTATACGGTTAAATCCTAGGCCACGTGCTTTTGCACGCTTTAGATTAGATAGATAGTTATTAAAATAATAGCATTCTGGGTAACTTTTGCTTCACAGCTAGTCAAAAGCAGGTAACTAGCATATCAAAGCACTCACTTAAAGAAACATTTTTACCTTAGTGGAAGCCACTTAAAAAAAAAAAAAAAAAAAAAAAAAAATTGAATATTGGAACATGGGGACTGCTACAATGCAGCCGGCATGAGACACACTATCCTATATTAACTCAACGCTTTCTTCCAAACACTGTCTAGCGAACCCTGGAAAATGGAGGGGGATTATCAGGAAAAACGAGCGTACCCCTGTGCTGCGCCGAGCGGTTGGGTTTAACAACATATAAAATATTTTAATGTGGGTTGGACATTAGTCCAGTAACAAGTACAATCACATACAGACTGAGCTCCAACTAATGAGTCTCACACACTACTCTCCACATAATGAGGGCTTCCTCCAGCTTGGAAGAGCCTTATATAATCTTTAATCGGGTTTGGTCACTGACCATCGCACCTGCCTAGTGACTTCTTCCTTCTCTCTCTTACTTGCAGAGTTCTTAACGAAGACCTTCTAGAACACAACGTGCAGCTCGGCACACTTGGGTTACATCACACTGTCCTTGGGAACTATTGGCTTGCTCCTCGGACACTGCGTACATGGTTTCGCAATAAGTTGCTCATTGCACTGTTTACACGAAGTCACATCAGAGTGAGTAATGTGAAGTGACACACAATGAGCAGGCCGAGGCTAGATTTTCGCTGAAACCTCTACAAGAGAAAACTATATGTTGCCATGCCTAGATACTACACCTGGAGACAAAACAAATAGCTTGCATTCATTCGTACCACACTTCTCTGCATTTCCATCTTTGTAGGTCATACACTATACTACATATCCTTTATAGGCTTAAGAAATTTTTAACCATTTAAAGTGTAATTAACATTGGTACAGTCGCTTATGTTCCCTATTTTTTATTATTGTGATATGGTTTATGGAGACATCGCGCAAAATCTTGCAGCTAAACTTCAATGCATACAAAAATTCTTAAGTTAGACTTTCGTTAAACCAAAAATCACGTAATCACTTGTCTCCTTACTTTGATAAACTTAATTGGTTACGTCTGGACGAACGACAGTCTCATACTAGCGTACAACATACTATCTTCGTATATTACGTCAGAATATTTACGTGCTCGGCTGAAATCCTTGGGGGATGACCACACTATTAACAAGCGTGCTATAAATACATCTCTGTTAAATATTTCAGTTCACAAAACCCAGATATATGCAAATTATTTCACCATCTCTGTCGCACGAGCGTGTAATAATTTTCTCGTAGAAGTGAGAAACTTGCCCACACCAACAACTTCTAAGAGCATTGCTGCCAAGTACATTAAGAATATGCTGCGATGATTCCACACACACGCATAATTATTACGTAGTATTTTTATTTTTTCTTAGCTATTGATATACTTTAACTACACCTGTTGATTTACACATTCACTTTAATCAATCTGTAAATTGTTGCTGTCCGTTCGTAAATTCATTTCAATGTGTTGCTGTATTCAATATTCATTATATGTAAGTGTTTTATATTTTTTCTTATATATATTATATACAGGATATATATATATATATACAGGATATATATATACAGGATGTATCCTGTATATATAATATATATATACAGGATACATTATGTATATATATAATATATATATTATATACAGGATGTATCCTGTATATTTTATATATATATATATATCCTGTATATATACAGAATGTATCAAAATTCCCATTAAACTATGTAAGGGCTTGTAGTGACGTAACCAACGTTTTGCATAGGAACTTTTTTGCGGAAAAGCACCGTTTCCCTACGACAAACAAAACACCACCACATCACATTTTGACGTTTTCCACGTCTGCAACACACTATACGTTATTTTTCTTCACGGTCCACTTACAAGAAGGGTTCGATGTGACGACCAGCGACATCTACACAAACACGGTACCTACGTACCATGTTCTGGTACACACGATCACCAATACCTGGAAGTCCAAGATCCGCCGCAGCTGTAATCCGCGCCAGCAGGTCTTCCTTTGATTCAACAAGGTCCTCGTAAATCACGCCCTTCTTGTGGCCTCACAGGAAATAGTCTAGTGGAGTCTCGTCATCTCGATCAACGTTTAGGCCAACAGTTTAGGTCCACTGCTCTAATTGCAATTCTAACCACCTAGTCACCTAACTACTGGTCTACCCATCCTACTACTCAAAACTCTACCCACTTCTCTACCCACCAACCCATTTTTCTACCCATCAACCTATCTGCCAACCAATCTACCTACTGCTGTACTTACTGTCCCGCCCAAAGCTCTACACACTTACACACCTACCCACTGAACTACCCACCACTCTACCCATCTACTTACCACTCCACCCATATACTCACCACTCTATCCACCTACCTACCACTCTATTTTACCTACCCAACATTCTACCTACCTACCCACCTACCTATCACTCAATCCACCCACATACCTATTGCTCGATTCACCCATTTACCTGCCCACTCACTCATTGCTCTACCTACCTACCTAACTAGTTACCACTTCACTTATCTAAAAATCCACCCACCTACTTACTGCACTATGCAACTTACCTATGCACTATTCTACCCACCCATCCATCGCTGCACCCATCTACTCACTGCTCTATCCGCCTACCTACCACTCTATTTACCTACCTAACATTCTACCTACCTAACCACCTATCTATCACTCCACCCACTCATCTACCTATTGCTCCATTCTCCAACTTACCTACCCACTCACTCACTGCTCTACCTACCTACCTACCCAACCAAGTAGTCACCACTTCTCTTGTCTAAAAATCAGCCCACCAACTTACTGCTTTAGGCACTTACCTACCCACCACTCTACCCACCCATCCATCTCTCCACCCATCTACCTAGAACTCTAACCACCTACTAACATACCTACTGCTCGACCAACCTACCTACTGCTCTACCAAACTACCTACTGCTCTGCCAAACTACCTACTGCTTGACCCATATACCTACTGCTCTAGCCACCGCCCCACTTCACAACCAAAAAGTATACCTATATCATTACCCAAAATCTACCAACATCATTACCCAAAAGTCTACCCACATCATTACCCAAAAGTCTACCAACATCATTACCAAAAAGTCTACCCACCTCACTGTGCACCAAACCATTGCTATACCCACATACCAACCACTCTACTGACCTATCTACATACCCACTGCACTAATTACTACTATACCTACCACTATTCCCACCTAGCCACCTCTCTACTAACCTACTTACGTAACAACCAATATATCCACCCACTACCCTACATACCACTCTATGCGCTTCCTGCACGCACCCACCTACCTACCCATACACATTTCACTATACCATTCTAACTACATTCCTAAAGCTCAACTAACTTACTAACATACCTACTGATCTACCTATCCAACCAACACCCTACCATTCTACCTACCCACACACCCACTGCTCTTCTTACATTCCCACCTACTTACACACATACTCAACTACCTAACAACCTCCTGCTCTACACACCTATTCACCACTCCAACCAATGCTCTAACCACATACCCACCACACTATATACTTACCTACATACCCACTGCTCTACCCACCTACCCACATACCTACCACACTATATACTTACCTACATACCCACTGCTCTACCCACCTACCCACAAACCCACTGCCCAAACCACCTCCCCACAAACACATTGCTCTACACACCTAACCACATACCCACTAAACACTCACCCTCCTCTATAATTACCCACCAACTGCTCTACTTACAGCCGTAGCCACCTACCTAATACTCTACCTTCCTAACCTCATACCCACTGATCTACCTACCACTCTAACCACCTACTCACCTACCTACTGCTCTACCCATCCCACTAAACAAAACTCTACCCACTTATCTACCTACCACTCTAACCACCTACTCACCTATCTACTGCTCTATCCATCCCACTACCCAAAACTCTACCCACTTATCTACCCACCACCCCATTGCTCTACCCACTTACCTATCAACCAACCTACTCACTGCTCTTCATACTGCCCCGCCCAAAGCTCTACACACCTACACACTGCACTACCCACCTACCCATGACTCAACCACCACTCAACCCATCTACCAACCACTCAACCCATCTACTCACCACTCCACCCATCTACTCACCACTCTATCATCATAAATGACTTCACCAATTAAACTATATTGCATGAAATAGTTAAATTACGGCGTAGTATATACGAGACTTTAATGGCTTATATATATATATATATTTAACAGTATTTCGTCTAGCACTGATGCATATGTTTTTTAATCGTATCGTCCGTAATATGTCGAATGTAACCGTTTGAAGTCAATGGCTACACAAATAATACTCACTGTATTCAAATAACTATTTCAGGTCACCCACCCGGACCAGGACTGGACACGCCATTCGAGGCAACGGAAAATACGCCTACCTATGGCAAATGTACTTTTAGACTAGAGTTTTCTACCGTCACCAAAGCGTTAACATAGGTGAATGTAAAGTAATCTAGGATAGCGGATGGTGTGTAGCCAGCACTCGATCTGGTCACGCGATTGGTTGAAGTAGGGAACGAAGGACGGGCGATAAACATGAAAACATCGCAATTACAATATCGTTTTCCATACAGTAATTATAATATGTCGATTATGATTTTTGCTATTGTTATAAATCTGACTATTTATTTCAATGAAATACCAATAAATTAAAATTTATAACACATCTCACGATTTTAATTTTGAAGCTTCTTTGGTCCACATTAAGAATAGCTGTTACAAAATGGCAACCTACTAGTTTGCTGTCCAACCCCGATGTACATGTTTATAATAACTTCACTCCTGTTCAGTATCAATCTTTGTAGCTGTATAATAAGTCCCGGTTGGGCGAACATAAATGATTGCCAAAACAGGGCGTTTATTCTAAGTTTCTGGGGGAATCTATCGGCAGATCTCGATGTCGATCTCGACAGTCAGCTTTCTGCCGATCGAGACAAGCCATTTGCAACGATCGGGAGCAAAATGTTTCCAAATAGCTATTCTAAGCGCACTATCGATTCGAGACCTCACTACCTCGGCAATCCTCGTGTTTTACCGACCACCCCACCACAACTCGCTTCCCCTCCCTCATGATGTTCAGGCAGGTAACGTGACTAATGCAAACACACGCTGTGCCTGCAATAATGTATTATTAAAGTAAAGCTATTCTTATAAACTGTTCGTTTTAAGTGGTTAGTTAACGCATACAAGTGCACACACACATATATATTAGTTACAGAGTGTCTTATTTAAAACAATTACTATTCCATTTATTAAAGCGTAACGCGGGATATTTAGAGTGAAATTTCTCGATATGGCTACGATTTCATCGTAGACGCTTGGCGAGGAGAATGGCGACACGGTTAATGGTTATTTGTTATACACACAGGTTGGCTGTTGAAAATATTACTCGTTATAAAGGAATATACTGTTTCGAGAATGAAAACGAGTGTTAAAAGATGAGATAATTCGATACATATTATTCCCACTTCCCTCTAACAGTCCTTTTAAATAACGTTCACTGTGATGTATGTAACGAAATGTACAGAAGGCGATACGTAAAATTTCATTTTAATAAATATAACTGTAAAGTTTGCTTAGAAAATTACGTTAGGCCTAGACAAAAAATCTTACATAATAGAGCGTGTAATTGATTTGTTGTAGGAATGCAGGAATTACCATTACTAGTGAAGTGACGTGCTTCGTACACAAAGACTGTAGCCTATATAGTTATTCATAAAATGATAGAAGCTGCCCATTTATTAATTTTATTTCTGCACGTAGGTATGAGGAGAAAAGAGTTGGGGGGGGGGGGAGCGCTTTAGTTTATAACGTATTTCATGAGACATTATTTTCATGCTCTTACGAGTGTGTTGCATTTTGAGTTGCATATTGTTTCGATGGAGCAGTGGTAAATTTTGCTCGTACAGAAATAACATTTACATTATTGTAACTTTAATGAAAAACAAAACGTGATACGTATGTCGCTGTTCGTATTCATGCAGATGCAACAGTATACACACGCAAAGTTAACCTTACACTCGCATTTACGATGTAGACAAATAAATATTATTCACGCACTACAAAAGTGTGGAAAGTGCGGCTTTTTCAGGCCACATGCATTGCAATAATTATAGTAATGTTTAACAAATATATTATTTACAAAACACTCTCACTTACTGTTTGTTAACACCGCAATCTCTTGAACACGTGTTTTTCTAAGTTAATCCTGGCATGTGTACTTCACTAAAATCACGTTTGTTCGTCTCTAGCATTAAATAAATTATTTGCAGAATTATTCAGTAAAAAAAAACACTGTGCACGTTTCCCGAAACTAACAAACTTAACTACGTAAATGATATTCGTCAATTCATTGCAGACGGCGTTTAAGAAAAAGAACTAGCAGTTTATGAAGCGGTATACACGCGCCTATTACTATTACACATTTCACTCAAGAAAATGCACTATGGCCAACTATGTTTGAAGAAAGCAAATACACAAATACTTAACTACCAATTCATTATTCTGATAACACCAACACGATGCTCGCATAAACACATAACCTCTTTGCCATTGCTACACAACATGATTAACTCACGATACAGAAATATAACTTCAGGCTCCCGAATATGTGTGGATACAATTATGTTCCACATATATTGCAACATTTTGTAAGTTATGTGTTATGTTTAAGAAGTACGAAACCATAAGATATGCAATAAATACGGCCACCACGCTTCTCACCCGCCATGTTGAATTTCCACTTCCCGATCGGGACGCGGCTTTCGACAACATATAGCTGTCGAGTGCTCTCGATCGTTTTCTCACGAGAAACGAGAAGTCATCTTTAACTTAGAATACCAAAACCCGGAAACATGACGTAAATCGTTATTTCACGATCGGGCGCTCCGTTTCGACAAACTTAGAGTAAATGCCCAGGGCAACTGTGTCAGAATATTTGAAGATAAATCTACTTCATCTAAACTGAGCATAACTTATCAAATATGGTCACGGAACAAAAAAGGCTACGACGTGAGTTGCTATTTCTCCGGATCCAAAATTCAATTTCGAACCAACACAGGTTCAAAATTTTTATATAAAATTTTTATGCATGAGTATTGTAATGTATTTACTGAAAATCTCCGACACATTCTTTTCATCAGACTTTACAGAAACGATCGATGTGCGTGTCTGGTAAATTATTCATTTGAACTGTACGGCACATATTGACATTGACCATACTCTAACGGGAACTTTACAGACTTGGACAGACATTTCATTTGTGATTTCAGTGAGAAATTATGTTCGTACGAGTTCAATTAAATGACTACGCACGTACCACCAGCATGAAATTTGCATTTGAAAGGCGAGTAGTAGTAAGTAATATGTAACAAAAATGTCACAAACATGAAAACGAAATATACATGCTGGTAAAGATGAAACCTTTACAAAACAACAGGGGGGAAAGTAGTCGAAGGATTATATATATACATTATATACTAAAATTGAAGTAAAATTTTACACATTTATTTTGGCCATGGCAGCAGTTTGACAGCATCAATAAAAAATATACGTTGATTATAACGTGATATTTGCAAAATCATTTACAAAACACAATACTAGTTCTTCATAAACAATACCCGGGTACGCGGAAAAAAGGTGATAAGTCTCGTCTCCACCGAAATTGAGTTAAGTACATTTTACAGTTCAGACAAATCGGAGGAATTTTGTGTAAAAAGGGATGTCATATCTAATACACTTGCGATATAACAATTATGTGCATTTGGAGCTACAACAGCAAGGCTAATGATATTGGTGGGTAAAGGGGTATAAGTCATTTGTCAGAATTGTATCACTATTTGCACTGTATGTTCACACTGTGTAAAAAGGGTTAAGTCACAGGAAAGAAGTATTAACTACTTTCGCAGTACATTTCATTAATTTCACGAAGACTTATCCCTCACTGCACTAAACACTGTAGGGTGTGTTAACCTTGGGACGTTTGTAATTCAGTAGGTGGCCTCACTGCGAGCGCAGACCAACTTCGTTCATTGTTTTATGTTTCATTGGTTATCGCGGAACAAGGCAAAGCAACAAATGGTAAAATGCCCAACAGAGGAAATTTGATGGTGCATTTCTGTCTTAATCAACAATCGGATGGTAAGTGACACTAGATATTACAGTGTTAGATGTTATAATACTAATACCCTTGATCGAACAAATTATGCGAAAAGAGATATATAGGTTTACGAAAGTATCAGTGTTTCTTTTGTTTTTGTAGAGAAAAATGCGACGATATCAGATACGAGGTGCCAGATACCAAACAGCATGCAACAAGAGTTAAAAGATGGTATGTAGTCTATTTGTTTTCTGTGAAATAAGTAGTTCATTTCATGCTTTACGTTACGTGTGCAAAGACGTAAATAATGCAGCATTTGACGGTAAACCATTTCACTATATTACAGATGTCAGTGTATCGTGCAAATCAAAGATAGTGTGCCTACAAGCAACATATGCAGAACCAGAAGGTGTGTATGAAATGCTGCACCTGATACCAACACTAATTATTATTAGTTTCATCTTCTTCATTAGGAGACAGTGATAGAGAGGAATTATCAATGAACGATAGTGTTGCCGACCCAAACGGCCATACATGTGAAGATACTGATACCAGTGTATCGAACAAAGAAAATCTAGTGTACCTACAAGCAGCATATGCAGAACAAAAATGTGTGTATGCAATGCTGTACCTGATACCAACACTAGTTATTATTATTATTACTATTATCAATCTCTTCATTAGGAGACAGTGATGGACAGGAATTATCCGTGGACGATATAGTTGCAGACCCAGACTTCCATGTAGATGAAGATCTTGAAACCAGGTCGAAGGAAATGTACGCATTGTGAAACTTCTCAAGAAAAGAATATTCACGCAACTATAAAACATGTGTGAAACCAATATTTACATAAGATTGTAAACACTCTGTAAATGTGTAAGATTGTCAAAGTGTAAGTTTTTGTGTAACCAAAATGTTTACTACTAAAACTGTAATGTAAGTCAATGTGTAACCAAAATGTTTATTGTAAAAGTGTAATGTATGTGAAGTGTTATGTCAATTCCAGCTAAATATTTCCTATGCATCCATTTGAAAGGTCCCACCCAGAAGCCTTGACCTCCGGTAACTATCTTTACAGCTGGCCAATGATGAACTACTTCCGGCAAAAAAATAAAATAAATCAAATCATGAAATACATTTCAAATAATGAAAGAAAATAGATAAACAAGCTCTAAAAATTAACAAAATAATTACAGAGAACAAAAATAATATATAAGTTTAACCTTCAGATATTTCAATAATATCTCAAATCATGAGGTCCGGGAATTTGTGTGTTTACAAGATATATGAGCACGTGTACTGGGAATTCATTTTTAAATATTTCTTCAAAACTTAAAAAGCTTCTCAAAATTTTGTTTTAAAAATCATTTTTCAAATCTTTAGATGCAAATGTTTTTTCAGTATTTTTTTGTTAAACATAGCGCGATTTTTAAACCTTTAATTTTTTAATTATTTCTACTTACCCGCCCATTTGGTGGAAATAATTTGCGTGAAACATATATTTTTCTACAAAACAGTTCATCTAGTGTTTTGTCACATGGAGATGTTAAAATGTATATATTTTTTTAATAAAAAAAAAGGATAATGACTACAAGGACTGACACTTTATTTAATAAAACCATCATTTTTTGTGAATTTCTTAATTTAAATAATATGTTACATGTGATGATAGTTCTTACTAAAACATGCTTTCACAATGAGTAAATATTTATTTTACAAGAGTGAATTTTCTTTCAATAATATGTTACAATCATGTAATATTTGCTCTTATATATATATATATATATATATATATATATAATATATATATTTTTATTCATATATAATACATATTATTACATGATTGAATACCATTACTAAAATAATATACAGTTACAAGGGAGTTATTTTTACAAGAGTGGATTTTATTTAATATGTTACACATAATATTTGGTTTTACATGTACATTCAATATGACTGAATACCATTACTAAAATATACAGTTAGAAACAAGTTCTTTTTACAACAGTGGATTTCTTTAAATTATATGTTACAGATAATATTTGCTCTTACTAAAAATATAAATGTAATACATGGCTACAAATATCTCACTAAAATACATCAAGCTTTCTTTACATTATGGATAAACAACTTTTGTCTTCAGTCTATGAAGGGGTACTATACATGAACTACCACAATGCTTTACATTTGTACTGGGAACAAAACATTGGTTTTAAACATTTATGTGCATTATACTGCCTTACTGATGAATTAAAGTTACTGCATTAATAGTATCTTCTAATATTCTGCATTAGTTAATATTTTAAGAATTTTCCTTTCAGACTTACCTAAAATGTATATTGGATAACCCTCAAAAATTGTGTTATTTAAATAATGGAATTTGGCATCATATGCTATGGTACCAGATTCCCATTTCAGATCATGCATTTAATATGTTTACAAGTGATACATACTTTGGTTTTTCTGGAGTTAAATCAGACCATTTATAAGGTTATCTGAATTTCATGACTTAGGTGTCATTATCATTGTTGGAATAAGATATCGCAACCTCTTTTACAACAAATGAATGTACTACATCGTAGTGGTTTTCAAAAACTTGGATAACACAGAACATTATAAAATATAGTGGATGAACAAACACAACTTAGTGTAGTCGCATCTTGTTAGGGCAAGCAAGGCAAGCAGTGCTTGCCCAGACAGTTTCCTGACAATTTTATGTTTAGAATAAATATTAAATTCTGACTTATATTTACTTTAAGGTAACTTTTCCCTAATGCAGTACACATTCTACTCAGGACACAATACTGTACATTATAAGAAAACAACTCGTTGGCTAGCAAAACCAAGATGTTTGGAAGCGCTGTAAGTAATGATTTCAGCAGGTAGGCGGTCGCAATGGTTTCCCGGCCGACGGAGGGGATGGCAGGGTAGGAAGACCGCCCGGGGAGGAACGGGGACTTATGGCTGCGTCAACCTGTGTCAGAAGCTACGATGGTAGTGCTTTATTCACCGAACTGAAGCGGACATAGCCGAAGCTGGCCTAACCGCAGGCAGTTGGTGTCGTATAGTTTACAGTAACTAGATCGATGTGTGAGCTAGTTCACGCGCACAACACGAATTGTATTTTTTTATTTAATTTCGTTTTGGTGCTGAGAACGTTATACATATTCGTGGGCGATGTATACCCTACATAAATATTACAAAATTACCGTGTGAGACTGAGAACCGAGTAGATAGAATGAGTGCAACAGAAACATGTGGATGTAAGTGGGGTGTGTGTGGATTACGAGTGTATCATTTTTCCAACAGTGCTTTCACTTTTCAGGAAATATGTGACATCAGAAAATAAGGTAGGACGACACTTGAACTTACGATCACGACAACACGCAAGAAAGGTAATTTTGTACGTAATTTAAAAAAAATTATCAGAAACACTTGTGGTTAGCTGGATGTAACTGCCTAAACAAGTCAGTTTTGCTGGTCATATTTATTGTTTTTAAAGGATGTTAACACGTGGACTGCAACTGGGTATCGTGACCTTAACAATCTGTGCAATGCTGTTCTAAAACACGAGTGTTCTGAAGTTCAGATAAATTAGTTTTTGTCTCTTAAAGAATTTGGTAAAAATAGAGTTGACTGCTTTCCATCTTTACACAAACGAATAATAATTTTTCGTGTCTACACTTCCGTACAAACAAAATTGCTCCCTATGTAAATACCTCACTGTCGATGGGTATTAAAATAATATTGATTTTGAGTGGACAGGGTTCCGGGTTTGATGAAGGTATCTTTGTAATATTTTTCACTCGGGCAAATTTTATGTTAAAAAATATTAATATTTTTACAAGCGGTGTATTTTATATTTAAGTACGAAAAAATGTTTAAATGGCACCATTTTGCACCTTGAAATCCAAATTTTCTCGGGGGAGGACCCCCGGACACCTCTCTGCCTTTATTGGGGAGATCAACGCCACTACTGCCCCCTGCACACATTAGCTTGCCCATGAAATTATAGCACGCATCGCCACTGCTTAGTGTTTACCAAAATATTTTGAAAATATTACTTGGGTAAATACTCAGAAAATTTTTTTTTTTACATAGTTTTCACTTAGAGTGAATGTATTCAGAAAAAAATTCTTACAATCTTTGCATGAGAAATATTTTGAGTAAAACTTTGTGTTTTGCTCAAGTCTAAATTAGTTATTGTCTTTACAATTATATATATATATATTTAACATAGCTATAGTCTTTGCATGAAATAAAATTTCTCCCTTATATATTTCTTGAAAAATACTTGAAGTGTTTTTTGCAAATGCACAAATTACTTATAATATTTCCAACGTTGCTTCAGACACTGTGCTTTATCGAGAAAAAAAGGTGTTACTAGTGTATGCGCTGTAAAGAATCGTGAGTAGGTGGAGACTTACAAATGCAGATTGTATGCATGTGATAAGAGAAAATGGACTGAGTGTTGGATTCAAGTGAGTGTATGTCATTTACCATTGAACTTGCACTCCAACCCGGCTTCCGTAGTCTCAGGAACTCTAGACACATACATGCAAGGCACTGGCACTCAGAATACACAAGATCTGCACTTTGAAATGAATTAGCAGTTAATAGGATTTAATTATTTTAATTAGTGAAAGATCTTGATCTCTGAACATAAAAATTAACAGAAAATAACTGCTTTTAGAAATAATTTAATTAAAATTCAAAAATGAAAATAAATTAATCATGTGAAACTTTTTAAGATGTGAAAATCAATGGAGCAAGTAAAATTCAAGTAGGTAATAAAAATTTAGATACTACCACCATCCAAACCAATATAATTACTGGCGAAATAAAATTAAAATGAAAAATAAAATATTCTGAAAAACTGCTTGTTAGAATTAAGATTAGATTAAATTAGAGTCCAAATGAACTGAATTACTTAAATTTGTAATGAAAATATGCTGAGCTTCATTCATTAAAATTTGTAAGTCAGGTTCCAAATGCCTCCCCACATTACCTTGAAAAATTATAATAACTTTTCAAAAATTAACAAGTGTTCTCGGGGAAATCAGATTCAAAGATCACTCCAAAATATTTCCAAATTAATATTATATTTGCTTCCGACCCTAGCTCGGTCGTTTAACCTCGAACTACTTGGCTAATGTGACAGTTAAATACTTAATTGATCAGCAACGCTTCCTCCTCAAAATTATATCATTCTTAAAGTTCCAAATATGGGTTATCAAAAGACTGTAGCTAGATGTCACAGGTTCAAAGTATGTAACTTTAAAACTTGATGGCGTCACCTTACTTATAATATCGTCGTACAAGATCCCATCATGGCGTCTCGGAGTCATGCTGCTCGCCGTCGTCGTAAGCTACCGCTAATAAATCTAGCTAAATCTGCTAAACACAAGCCCTCTTATCAAATAACTTAGTTAACTATAATTAAAATTAACTTCGGGTACGAAGTTTAACTATCTAAATTACATTGATGCCGCGGATTTCTCCTTATAAAAATCCCGGCGATAAAACAGCGTCCAGGACCAATAAGTCCGTACCCAGAAGCCACCTAACTTCCAGCAACTTCCTAACGCCTACACTAACACGGGCTCAGCTATATCCGGTTACACAAATACAACTAAGACCTAAACATAAAAATAAATTCAACTTTTAAACAAAATAACATAAATAATGTCGAAAATAAAAATAATAAGTTCTGAAACATAAAAATTTATTCATAAGTGACAAATAATTAACATAACATAGTTAAGTCACCAATTACTCAGAAAAGGATACTCTCTTAACCTTGGATAACAAAGATAAAATAAAACGAATAATGGTTCCTAAATTAACTCACACATGAAAAATAATGAAATAAATATGAAGATTGCAAAAAGTGTTGAAGAGGGTTAAAATTGAATTGAAGATCACAAATCATATGTAAAATCATATGTCAGACAGTCTAAAACCACATATTATGTGTTGATTTCCATAACAGTCCTTGCAAACATATAAATGAGGGGGTACTGATCTACCGCAACACATTGTCTGGCACTTCATAATCTTGCATGGCCTACTCATCTGACTATTAGGTATTCCATTCGAATACCCACACTCATTCCTAGAACAATATATTTAAAAAGCATTTAAAAACCGAACTTACATACGTGTCATGCATATGATAATATGAAATACATTGCAGACAAAAATATTAGAACACGCCCATTTGTAAATCGGCCAGTGGCATAATGTGCAGCCCTATAACTTAAAAAGTGGACTGAATCATTATCGTAAACATACTTCCTTTACATAATGGGAATAGCAGTGATGTGTAATAAGCAAACAGTGCATAATATGAATTTACAAGTTTGGTATTTGTGTATATAACGAATAACCATATATATGCGATCAAGGATTCTTGCGAATGGTATAACAACTATACAAACACGAATTTGCTTACCTTTTGTTGTTTTCGCACACTGTAATGTGGGACGAATGAGATGTAATTGGTATCAGAGAAGAGTGGATCTTTGCTGGTGTCTGAACAATTTCTTCATGTTGTTTACCAGAAAGATGATCATCTTTAGCAGTGAAAATGACATTAGTAATAACATTCTCCTTGCAATCATGAAACCAGTTTTCTAGCAATGAACATTTAACTATAAGCCAATAAGCACCATTATTTGAAAAAAAAATGGTAATGGGGTAAGTGTCTTTGTGGTGACTTAATTGCTTTAAAATATAACTTTTCGTATGCTAAACAGCATGTGAATGGGAGTAACAATAAGCCAAAACAGATCCATGATTTTCAGCCTCTGGTATATCAGTATTTTCTATAAAAAGAAATTCTAAGTAGTAAATAATGATTTTTCATTGTTAATAAAAATATTTAAGGTCACAAAAACATCCTTTGCGAAGTATAATATTTATTTACGTATATGGTATAATGATTCACTTTATTTATGAACGACTGAGTTTGTCTATTAATTTTTATAACACCAACATTTCCATAGTGGTAAGGATGCCACGGTAATCCAAGGAATCGAATTTTAATAGCTACATATCTTTCAATCGATTTTCTCTTCTCGATTTTGTTTGCTTGAAGCCTTCTGTAAAGTAAGGAGCTTTTGGTTTTCTTCATACTTCTTGGCGAACACATTCTATTCTTAGGCATTATTGAAACGAAATGCACGATTCTGCAATAACACGCAATCCTATAATGTAAAAATAACACTGTAAGTTTTTATATATAGGCTATAACAAAACAAAAAATAACTTTAATTTTGGAATGATATTGCATCGACCACAAAAACTTCCACGTAGAGCATGCGAAGGCCAAGTGACACGTCACAAAGGTAGCTTATCAGGTATTACTCGATTGCGACAAGTGTGCAGCTGGAAAATATACGAACTACATGACGAAGTCGCCTTCCCTCTGTTCCCTGTCAATCACAACCAGCGAAGAAGAGGAAGAAAGTTCTCATCTGTGAGCGGGTAGTGTAACACTGGCCATAATTCGTACCACAGAATTTCCCGTGTTCGTACACCCGCGATTGATGGACGTGTTTATGCGCGCTCGAATGACAGGTACATGGTGTGAAATAAAAGTGGCAGTGGCGTTAGGTGTTTAATAAAATCATCAACTAGTAAGTCAAGCAATACAACTTTACTCAGTCAGTGCTGAGAAGTCATTAGGAATGTGATTACATAATTTTATGGTAAGGAAAAAGCATCCAGACGACTTATTCATCAGATATGTCATGCTAATAAATATGCAGCAGTTGCAACAGGTAAATCAGAACGAACTATATGCAAAATGACGTGAGTGGCGGAAAACTGCTTACACCTGGGAAGAAAAAGGGTGAAAATTTTTAAAAAGATCTGTTCAGATGATTTTATTCTTGCTGTAATTCGGCGTACTGTATATAAATTTTATACGGTTAAAGAAGTGGATATGATGAAGAAATTGCCAACGGTTTTAATACTAAAGTTAGATTTTCCTAGGAAAAAGAGGGCTTTGAGACAAATCCTTAAAAAAAAAAAAAAAAAAAAAGTGCAAATACAAAAGAAAGGCTTTAGTGGAAAGAAATGACATTCTCGCCTGGAGAATGAGGTATTTAAGGCGAATGAGACATAATAGGCAACCCTGTACAAACCAAAAGACAGTAAAATGTATTTTTTATTTATATGTACTCATGTGTGTATATATAATTGGCTTACATATTTTTGTATCGGCAATGAACGTCTGCAGTGTGCGCGATACTATTGCACACATTCATGCAGGCTGGTGTAGACGCGACAGTTAACAACGTATGTGGTTTTCCCCTACTCGCGCGCCCCTGCCATCATCCACTGGACTACAGGCTACCTGCTGCTAGAGCTGGTGCCATTCCCCTCACTGGCTGCACACTTGTCGCGGTCGAGTTATAATGTAGATATGAGATAAACCAGTATTTCTCGGGAACAGCCCGTACCTGTTCCTGTTCCCAGTCGATACCTGTTACTGATACCAGTTAGTGAGAATACCTGTTATGGGTAAACTGTATGCCAGACCGCGTTGTTCAACTATCTCACCTTGTTCTCGGATACCTGTTATTAGCCATGTACTGAGCTGATATTTTCCGTTACCTCCATGTAGCTCATACCCTACTGGTAGTCGGCAGTACACACACACACGCACCTACAAACAAACACACACACACACATATAATATATATATATATATATATATTAAAAATATAATATATAATAAACGAAGATAAATAAATATTAGGAAGGTGCCCTAGAAACGTCGGAAATTATGATTGTCCTACCAGGGAATCATGACACACGAGGAGGTAAATACCCGTAAATATTATTGGTATTCAGTATTGGATTCTAACATCAGACGGTAGGAATGTTGCGAAATTATATCGCTTGAGTGTCGAGTAATAAGCGAGTTTTACTTATGATTGTTCCTGCTTCGCGATACAAGTAACCTATCAGTAACAGGCAGGATGGATGGTAACAGTAAGGTGACTAGACATCCCAATTTTTTCGGGACAGCCCCGATTTTCTAGGCCGTGTGCCGAATTTTTTAGAGGGTCATTCGGGACGGCCGTTTGTCCCGATTTGGCAGAAAAGTATATTTAAATTTTGGATCATACCAGCACTTTAAAATTCGTCTATAGTAAATAAAGACTGTTAGCAACTAATACAAATTAAATCACCATGGGAATGAAATACATTACCTGAATTTTGGGACGTGACAGTGTTTGCCGGTTTTGGGTGGATTTGGGCCAGACCAGGCAGGGCGATGTCGCGGGAGCGGCAGGCCAGTGACCTTCCGTCACGAAAAATACCGGTGACTCATCAATCTATCTTACTCTGCCATTTCATTTTTTATTTAGAAGTGTACCAGTACCACCCTGGCTTACACGCTGTTCAGACCGTTCCTTCAAATTCAGTGCTAGTGAGTAAAACTCAATCAATCACCTGTGAACAGTGTTAGTTTTAAATTTTGTTATACATTTATGTGATTTTCTGTGAAAGTGAATGGCTTCAAAAAAAGTAAGTGTTCTTTTAATACTACCTTTATAAAAAAAAGCTACCACTGATTCAGATGTTCGGTGTAACACGTGTGCTTCAAGTTTCAATATTAGCCATGGGGGACGATCGAACTTTAAACTTCATATAAATAGTGATGAACACAAAAGAGCGGTTGCTTCCGCTGCTTCAAGTTCGTCATTGACATCATTTTTTAAAAGTAAAGAAGCTACCGAAAAATATTTACAGCTGGCTGCTGTTGAAGGTGCATATGTTTATCATAAAGTCCAGCACAACCAATCGTTTAGGTCAATGGATTGTACTTCCAAATTAATTCAAGTTTCGCTGGAGCAAACGTTTTCTTGCGTCCGAACTAAGGCGGAAGCTATGGTAACAAATGATTTAGTGCCCCATGCTATTTCTGAAGTTAAGTCTGAGGTACAAAAGGCTAATTTTATATCAGTAATGACTGATACATCCAACCACAGAGATAAAAAACTATCCCCAGTACTCCTGAGATATTTTGATGCTACCGAAGGAGTACAAGTGGAACTGTGGTAATTAAACTCTTTGCCCGGTGAAGACTGATTTGATTAGCACATTTCAGAATGAAAGTTTAGATAACATTAAGGAAAAAAAAAAAAAAAAAAAAAGCTGCGCCATTTGCAGACAATACTAACTGTAACTTTGGAGGAGTTAACAGAAAAGGGAGGCATAACGTTTTTACAAAGTTGAAAAATTATATTGGTCATGAGTTATTAGGAGTTGGCTGCACAGCACACATAATGCACAACACCATTCAAGCAGTTTTTGATGTCCTGCCAGTGGACGCTGAAACTATTTTTTCCAAAATTTACAACCATTTCCATATTTACACCGTCCCTGTAGAAAATCTAAAGGACTTCTGTGAATCTGTGGACAAGGAATATCGAGATATTCTGGGTTATAGTAAAACCAGATCGTTAGCTCTTCTTCCTGCTGTTGAGTGAATTCTTCGAATGTTTGTGCCTTTAAAGCTGTATTTTCAGTCTCAGGAAAAGTGCCCTAATGTTATTAAAATACATTTTGGCAATCCTCTCTTTGAAGCATGGTTGTGGTTTATTCATAGTCAAGCATCAACTTTTCATGATTCAGTTAAGCTGATTGAAGGTGAGAATGTAAGAATTTTTTTATGTTATAGAACAACTCAGCAAATTTAAGTTAAGTTTAAAGTCGAGGATTGATGACAGTTATCTGCCTTTATCAGTAAAAAGTATGCTTTTAAAACTTGAGCAAGAAGGATATATCCCAAAAGAGGAAGTAAGCAACTTTCGTACGTCAACCAAGCTGTTCCAAATAGACTTCTCTGGAATATTTGGAGAAATGGTCTACTCCATTTGAAGATTTGCAGACACACGGCTGGGTAATGCTGAAGACAACTCCTACTTGGGAAAATATTGAAAAGACTGAAGAATTTATAAACAACAGTTCACTCAGTTGAAGTAAAAGAAAACTAACTCTACGACGAGTATGTATATGTGAAGCAGTACGTAAATGAAGAAAAGGTAACCAACTGAAAGGAAATGAAAATTCTACCTGAAAACAAGTGGGTTGAAATCTTTACCCACTTTAGTAGAAATTATGTTAAAAGCTCAAACATGTTAAATATTGTTGTATTTTTGCTATGTTTGCTTGGCATGAGTGTTTTCATTGATGAACGACTTTTGGTCATCGGACAAAACTCAATTAGAGTAGGGTGGGGTAAGACTGCGCGGCGGGTAAGAGTGCGCACCGTATATTTCTAGTGAGTATTCTCGACAGTTGGTAAGACTGCCCACGCTGCAGTGTGTCCAAGATGGAAGCTATTCGGGATGCATGAAGATAACGTATAAAAACCTGTTTGCTGAGTGAGAGATAAGTGACAAGAAATTTACTATTTCTGTTATTTATTTTGGTGGTGGGTTTATTGAGTGTCATATTGTGGTAAACAGTGTTTATGAAGTAACCGTTATCATAAACGAAAGCTGGTCTTGTGCTGCGTTCACTGACCTACTATGGTATAAAGTGCTTCGTAATAGTGCTAGTGCTATGGCCATGTTGGTTTTAATTTTATCGTACACTGTGGGGCAAGATAGCGCATATTGACTAGCGCAAGACTGCGCACGCACAGTCTTGCCCCATGCATGCACAGTCTTACCTCATGCATGCACAGTCTTGAGCCCCCCCCCCCCCCCTAATACACGCACAGTTCCTAATGTTCCTCTTCGGTGCTGAACCACTATAGCCTTTGCTGGAAACAGTGGCGTAATAACAAAGGGAAGATGTGAGGTGATATAGGCTAATATCTTGACTCACATCTCAAGAAATGTCATCGAATGGCTACACCTGAACATATGTAGATGTTTAAACATATTTCAATGCCTGCGCTTTTTGTTTAATAATGATCCTGGTAGGCTCATTGTCTCGTAATATTATGTTTTCATGGTAATTGTTGCAAATGTTCAGGGGTACCATGATGACCTCATATGGCAAAGTTATACTCACGATTGTGAAGAATCTGCGATTAATTACCCATAAATATCTCATTACACATATTCCTATGTATAATACACATATTGTACCTAACTTAACCCATTGTGAGTGTGAAGCAATACATTGGGTAGCAAATATGATACTGCACATTTAATATTCATAAAAAAATATACTATTTTCTGTATGTAATGTAGATGTTAAAGTAGACTCAAAAGTTTCACTACTTTTCTAAACAAATATTTGTGGTATGAAAGAATGAGAAAAATGCTAGGAAATATTGTACGATCTTGTGGATAAAAGGAAGTCATGTTCTCTATTTTACAATAAAACATAATAGCAGGAGGGAAGATATATACTTAGAGATTTTCTTATGACATCCCTACCATCTGATATCATTTTCACTAATTAGTATGTTCGTCTCATAGGAATGTGATTTTGGTTTAGAACAGAGTTAATACAAGGGAAACTATGCCACCTTTCACGATTTACTCAGAAATGCCCCATTTTTTCATCTGTGTTCGTTCCGTCGACATTTGATCGGGTTGTATTGCATTTACCTGAACTTTAATGACTCGCATGACCTAAGACCCATACTATATATGCTACATTTGTGATTCTTCAGGTTCAAAAACTATGTTATGCAATTGCTCACGAACATCGAGTAGAACTACATGTTCTGCAGCAACACTGCAAGAGAAGCTAAATAGAGAGTTCAGTGAGAAGAAAGTAAAAGGCATTTAGCAGCAACTTTAGGAATGGCTAAATCTGCTCTCCATCTAATACTGCAAAGAGATCAGCCATATTCTTCTTTAAGTCGCTTTAAACCGACATTTTCAGCTGCGATGGAGGAAGAGCTAGTAGGCCATCTCAAAACTGTTGATAAGATGTTTTATGGTTTTACAATTAAGGACCTTCGACTCTCGGCTTTTCAGTTTGCAGATACTAATAATAGGTCACATAGATTGGACTCGACTAAGCAAATGGCTGGAAAGGATTGGGTCTACAGTTTGCTGAAGTGTCACCCCGAACTTTCACTTCGTCAGCCAACAGCTATAGGAATCGGGCGGGTAATTGGCTTCAATAAAGTTCAAGTTGAAAGATATTTTACCAATCTACAAAACATTGTGTCCACATTCCATTTCTCACCATCCTGCATTTTCAAAATGGATGAGACTCGCATTAGCACTGTTCCTTCAAAACCTCCAATGGTTATAAGTTTGAAAGGCAAGATATCAGTAGACAAAGTAGTTAGTGCGGAACGTGGACAAACAATAACTGTTGTATGTTGCATGGGTGCTTCGGGTTTGTTTGTTCCTACATCGTTCATTTTTCTGCGGGAAGATAATGAAGGCTGAGTTACTTGACGGAGCTCCTCCATCTACAGTAGCAATGGTGTTGGATTCAAGTTTCATTAACACGGACCTTTTCCTTCAGTGGCTTCAGCATTTCCAAGACAATGTTCATGGTTGTGAGGAATACCCTTGCTTGTTGTTGGACAGCCATGTATCACACATTTCTCTCCCAGCAATTGATTTGCAGGAAACATAGTGTTCACATGCTGTCTCTGCCACCTCACAGCAGTCACAATGCTCAGCCCCTTGATATAGATTTCTTTGGTCCACTCAAAAATTTTTATTCTTCTTAGTGTGATACATGGATGACTAACCATCCGGGTTGTCCAATTACAGTTTATCAGGTGGCTTCCATTTTCACAAAGGCCTATGAATGGGCAGCTACAGTGGGGAATGCTGTGAAAGGTTTCGAAGTGGCTGGAGTGTGCCATACAACAGAAACATTTTCCGTGATGATGAATTTCTTCCCTCAAATGTGACAGATAGGCCTATTGATGCTGATACGAGTGAATATCCCTCTTATAGTGCGGATGTTCGAGAGTCTTCCGAGCAGAGTTTACTTCAAAGTGGGAACTATCAATCAGATGTGACCACAATTTCATCCGAGACATCCTATAAGCCTTCTGTTGGCATTTCAATTGATGATGCTGGACCATCCAGATGCAGTGGGGTTAAAGGGATAGTGCCTCTTCCGCGAGCTAAACATACTGAGTGCCGCCGTCGGAAGGGGAAAAAGTCGGAGCTGTTAACGTCATCGCCTTTCAAAGCTACACTGGAAGCACAACTATGTGATACAAGTAAGACGTCAACTCCGCTAGGGAAACACAAACGAAGGTTCCCCACAAGATAACAAAAAAGTATAAAGAAGAAACGTCACAATCAAGACTACAATTGCCCTGGTTGTTCTGAGAAGTACATTGTTCCCCTCCTCCGAAGACTGGATTCAGTGTCGACAATGCACATAATTGTGGAATGAAAGGTGTACATCATAATATGGAGGAGGGACTTTCACTTGTGATTTATGTTAGGTTGTACCACGTGCGCAGTCTTACCCACCTGTTAACACATTCTTACCCCACACAGCGGATAAGACTGGGCAATCGCATTACATTGTTCATTATGTATGCACTACACAAAGTACTATGTGAAGATGTCTCATATATTTATTATATGTTTGCAAGAGTCAATAGAGTGTGTGTAAAATATATAATCTTTTCCTACGTCTTTAGAGCATAATAAAATAACGCGAAACAAAAATTGCGCACTCTTGCCCCACTCTACTCTAACTATTGACACTTTAAGATCCATTTTGATTACGAAGCTTAACTTCAACAAAACCTGCCCAGACTTTTACGAAATGTTGTTTTCTAAGAGAGACGTGTTGAATAAAATTCATTCATCTTCAAAATATGACGATGTAAAATGGTTATTGTTACTAAATTTTTTGATAAAATAGAATAATAAAGAATGTCATTGTTTTTATTTAGTGTCTTTAATCAATCAATCGTACGCCTTATGACAAATAATTTGTAAAAAAAAAATTCACTTTTTTTTATAACAAAACGCCCCCTGTAAACAGTCCATCCCCCCTCCCCTTTTCCACACACACACACACACACACACACACACACACACACACACACCCGCCACTACTCTCCTCTTCCCACTACCGACCATTTATGAGCCAAAACGAGCGTCCCAAATTCGAGTCAGAAAAATATGGCCATATTAGATAACAGGTATTTCTAGAAGCTAGGAGCAGGCTATACCTACCTGTTCCTACTTAATACCTGTTGCTGATAACAGGTATTGGAAATATTCCCCATTTCTATAATAATCCTGCATAGCTCGGTTGCTATGAATCACTCTGTACCGTTACAACTACTTTTGCTTGGTACACAACCGCATACTTGACTAGTTGAAACGAATCAGTGTCGGTGCACACGTATCTCCGGTGCCGCATTGTCGCCGCTTTGTAGTACTATGCTCTCAATCGGCTAATGCACACATGCGGTTATTTGTGGTAGCTGTGAGATAAGAGGTTCATGGGCTTGACGATGTTTTCAGATTTAGAAATCTTCATAAAAGATGCGGAGAAGCATACGTAGTTTTAGGAAAAATGCCTTCGAATAATTCCACAAACGTATCAAAAAAACAAAGCTCGTGGACTTCTATTTGCAGACAGTTTTGCGAAGGATCTAATGAATAGGAAAAAAAAAACCTTTTAAGTGAATCCATTAGTGTTTTATATAGTTGAAGTTTATGAGTGCATAATACTTACATAAGAATATGTGACTGAAGTATAAAAAAAAAAAAAAACAAAACGGAACGAAGAAACCTCGTTACCGTATTTTATCGTTTGGAAATTCCTAATAGATACAACGAAACAAAATTTTTTACATTTTTTACAATTATAAAACGTTTTCATGAATAAAATTACCTATTTTATCCCTTTGAGTTTGAAACTAAAAAATAAACAACTATATTTGGTTTTTTACTGTTGATATAAACATACAAGTGATAAGAATATAATATAAAAAAATTGAAAAATTATTATTTGTTGTGATGAAAAAATTAAATCGTTACACAGCCGATATCAGCCTGCATGTTACTCATTTAGCTGTATTGAAGAGTCTTACTGATTATTTATAACAACCACTGCATATTCGCTGTATCTCTGAGATTTTTCAGTAAAAGCATGTTTTATACGTAATCAATATCTGCAATAAACTCGTGTACATGGTACGAAAAAATAAATCGTTTTATTAGATAGTGGTCACCGATATCTTGTAGAAATAATTCAGTCGGTGCAGTATTTGTGCGCAGCATGTGAACAAATTTGTAACAAATTAGCTACCCTTTTGCTGCTAAACTCATACAACATAAATATAGACAGAGTAATATTTATGTCATAACCAAAAATTTTATTTGCCAAAACCAGTGCTGTATACTTGACGAATTTTTATAAACAATGTTGTATATCTCGGCAGCGCATCGACACGCAATTCCGAATCAATCTTTGACTTTTCATTCGTCATAGTTATATTCGCTCCAATTACTTATTATTTTATTGCAATTTGAGTAATCTGTAACATCATTCATTATCTAGGAATACTGGGTTCAAATAGATCTATAAAACTTTGTGTGCATTGGATAAGTTGTTGAGTACCTCTTCATACTAGTACATTAAAAAATTCAGAATTTAGTTTTGTTTGGGGGAAAAAATCGCTTTGCTTTGAACTTCAGGCATTATCTTCTAGGAATGAAAGTGCTAGTTTGGGCACAAACATGTTTATTACCCTATTAAAAAAATATAGTAGTCATTTCAAATGCGCATCAAAATTTCCAGTTACTTGGGGAAGAGAACGAAACTGTTTACTGAGGGTAACAAATGAGAAACAAAAACTAAGGCACGTTAAAGCATAGAATACAAAAAAGTTAGTTTGAAAAAGGGAATTTTCGCACGTGTAATTATCCTGAGATCATGGAGCAACTGATAACAAATGGACAATAAAAACTTAATTATTCCTTAACAACGTATTAAAAAAAAATACAAATAACTGAACTTGTAAGTTCTCAGTTATATTATAGTGTACTAAAGTAAGATCGAGAACGAAAATACACAGTAATTAGCAAATTTGTTAATGATACTACCCCTTTAAGAGCTGCACATATCTTACCTCTTCACAGATGCCACTCACTTTAATAATTAGTAGTAAATTCACTTACAATTACTTAAAAATTAACCAAATTTAAAATAAAAGATAACGTAATCTTATTTTTAAAAATTATTAATCTTAATATTATTACCACAAATACACTTTATGCAGTACCCTGCCAAATCAATTAAGTATGTAATTCGAGGGGACACGAATAAAAACTGATTGAAACGATTAAAGGCCTAATTTAATATTTATTTGAAACTTTGTGACTGAAACTATTGTATTTGCATAAATATAAATGTAAATAGGCTATGCCAAAATATAAGTTAAGTATAAAACATTTGATTTATAAAACTTAACAAATAATTGTCGCAATATAAGCGTAATTTCGAATGTACGCATTAGTATGTGTGACAATATTATTATTTAATAGGTAAACATCTAAAAAGGAAAATATTCAATAGTGAAATTAAAGTCAACTTTTATTTTATCAAAATTTATCACACCGATGTTGATATGATTAATTCATTGTATGCATAAACCAATCGTGTAATTCAGAATGATATTTGATGAGAAATGCATTAAAGATAAAAGTTAAAAAATAAAATAAAGTCCGTACATTCTAAATGAATTATGCGAATAACAGTATTAGTATAAAATAATTTTAGGCGAAGAACTTTAAAAAAAATATCGTCGCCTTGTCGGCAGGCAAACAATTAAATTAAGAGAATACAAAATGTAGCACTACTGTATAAAATAAATTAAATTATAAATAAACCTATAATAATAAATTCATTTTTCAGGCTGTCAACCTCCTGCAAGCTACCTGCAAGACGCATGGGAATTTTCTTTTCCGAAGAATTAGCGTCCGCCGGAGCCTGGAATTGAAGGCGGGACCTTAGAATTAAGACGTCAGAGATTAACTGCTATGACAGATGTGGGTCCCGAATGTGTTCTTTAATAACGGTTGATATTTTCATTATCAGATTCCGAAAGAAATGGAATACAGATAAAACTGTGAATTATACCTCTAAATTTTAATACGAGGGTGATGAGAGACAAGTAGTTTTAATACATTGCATGCAAGGAAGGATATTTTATAATGCAGGGGAACAAGCCATCTTACAATAAGCTCCGTGTAATTCACTTTTAGTCCAGACAGTACCAGTATAAACTTAACTGTCAGAAGCGAGTTTTCTTCAAATCGTTCGCAAATAATTTTGTCGCTAGGCCGCGTGAATCCATCTTAAATAAAAAAGAAAACATTTGTAATAAAGTGAAACTATACCAGATTATACTTTCAATAACTATTAAAAGGTATTATAATTTATCCTACTAAGTAACTTCAGACGCCTTGGTAGCGCAGTAGGCAACGCGTAAGTCTCATAATCGCGAGTTCGATCCTCACCCGGGGCGAGACCCTTTATAGTCAACTACACTATTCTACTAGTTACGCAAAGGCTATTACTTATCAATTTTTTTTCTCTAAGGTGCACATTTGTGTTGTTTACATAACTAAGTATTCCTTATAGACTATCGCACCAATAAAAGTTATCTTTTCTGTGAGAAATATTTTTAAATACAAAAAAACAGTAATGTAGGTTAATTCCTTTCTTTCCTCACGAATCGTCTAGAAATTGAAAGGAATAAATCTATTCAACCAATAGGCGGTATTGTATAACACATTTAGCTTTCGCAGTTTATTTTACAAATGTCAATTTTGTGAAATGTCCAGAAAAATAATATTTAACGAAAAACACGAAAGCTGAGATTCCTTGAAAATATTGATACTCCCACAAATAATTTAAGAACTGAAAAAAAAAAAAAAAGTAAGATTGCTGGCGGGATTAAGGTACAAGAAATCTGCAAAAAAATAATATAATTAACAATGGCTCATCTTTCAAAACTTGTCAGTCATGTCTAGTTTGCATTTATCCTTCTGAAATGCATAACCATTTACGCTAGAGTGTGTAACGGAGAATGATGTTTAAGAAACCCTAGGACGGATACAGTTTGGGGAGGGGGGGCAACTTCCCCCCATCCCCCTCGCTTGGCTTGTTTTTAAAGAAATTTTTTCGGTTTTTGTGTTATTTAAAAATGCAATATACTTAAATTAACCAAGCGAATTTTTTACAGCAGATATAATTATCGCTTTCAATTAATTTTCTAGTAAACCCTAGCAGGGAAACTGCAGTGTGATGATTGTTAGTATGTATATATGTTGTCAGCTGTGTGAAGATGTTTTCTTGCCAACTATGGCCGAGCAATCGTGCAGGCAGATGCCCTCCTCTACCCCATGCACACCCTTCATGCTAAGCTCCTACCCCTCAAGCCGCACAGACAATACCATCTCATTTGTTTAGTAGCAAGTGCAAGTCAGGTGATACACGTGCTTGAAGACAGATGCTGTTGTCTCCAAGACTATATATTCACAGTAAATTGAGCACTTTTGAAAGCCCTGCTTAAGATCTACTTGTATGCACGTTTGTATTATTCCACCTTATATAAAATTAACATTGACATGGCTTCATCACTTTATCCATGCGTTGGTCAAGTCAAATTGTAAAATTATTAGAAAAGTAGTTTTTTTTCTTTTCAAATTTGCTTATTTTTACACTTTGAGGCATTAAAAAAAATATAAAACAAAAGAAATAATACAAGTTATCATAAATGGTTACCAAATACTTTTTATTCGACGTTAAGATATGGTCCTATGTCCCATCCATCGTTACCAACTTTACTGGGCGCATGTCATTCAATGCGCCCGTTAAAATATATGCAGGTAGGAGCAGTAACTTTTTCAAAGGTTTATTTCAAAAGTGCTCACTTCATCGTGAACTGCCTTTAAGTGCTAATGTTTGTGTATGGTATAAAAATACATATATTGGCAAGCTAAAACAATATATTTATTTGATTTATGACTTCGTTTCGTCGAGAACCAAGGCCATTAGAGACAGCGAGACAAAACAATAGAACTATTCGGTTGAAATAGGGAAAGACTCAGTTATGGCCGATAAAATTATTTCAGGAAAACGGATAATCGAAACATGAGATTCGGACCTTGTGTTCTCCCGAATACAATACCACTGTGCTACCGCGCTAGGTGCCAAAACAAATTGTTTAGCAATATTTAAATATTACTTTAGTATTTTGATTACACCTAAATGTATTCTGCTAACATGATTTTCTCTAGTGAGAAAAAAAATTGTTGTAGGCCTATGTTTCTGTAAGTTATAGAGACTGGACAACCAAGACTGCATTATCTGTATTACTTCTTTCAAGATATCTCACGTACGATACTCTTTACATCTCGATTAAAATTGTTTTTTAAAATATAGAATTTTTTACATAATGTTAATGGAGTGTTTTCCGTAGTTTATTTATTTACATATGAATTGAGAAAGCATTCTATAAAGCATATCACATAGCATTTGAGAAAATATTGACCTAGTTCGCTTTTTGTTCAAGACCAGCTCCGTAGCATCGTTAAATAGTGAATACTTTTGAAATACAAAAATTTAAATATCAATTGTCCACAGTAATTAATTTATACTTCGAAAATGTTCCATCTCAAACTATAATTAACATCTTGCATTTCAATTTGCGCGCCATTCAGTAAGCGAACAATGGCCTACACCTTGCCCATCCGCGAAAATTGACCGGAATACAGCTGAAACTCTAAAAGCAACATATAATATAGTTTTTCTATTGACCGTGAACATTGCTTTAAGCCAGGAAAAAGTGGCCTGGTGTAAATGTCGCTGAGAGTGACTGATATTTTCTACCCTCCACGCACCTCTGAACAGCACCAGATGTCTCCTTAGTTCCCGACGCAAAATTTACAGCTATATATAGGCTATTCACGGCAAAATGAACTCCTTTGAAAGCCCTGCTTAATATCTACTTATATGCACGTTGCGTATTATTCCGCCTTGTGTAAAATTAACATCGCCATCGGCCTCATCATTTTATTCATGCGTCAGTCAAGTTAAACTGTGAAATTATTGGAAAAGTAAATATTTTACAACTCCACTCATTTATACACGTAGATGCATTAAAATAACGGAAAGCCAAATAAATATTCTAAGTTATTACAAATGGTTACGTAACACATTTTATTGGACGTTAAGATATGGAACTACTCTACATCCTTCGTTACCAACTTTACTGTGCTCATGTCACTCAGTGCATCCTTTGAAATATATGCAGGTAGGGGCAGTGACTTATTTTTAAGGTTGATTTCGAAAGTGCTCACTTTATCGTGAAAAACCTTTAGCAGTGTTGGGATGTTGCTAAAATATCCTACAACGTGTGTAGACTAATCTGTAGTCACACGTATGATAGCCATCGGTAGAATATTGAAAACACTCTCATACATAATATAATGGAAAACATATATTTACCAAGATATTAAATGTTTGTTGGGCGTCATTAATATAATAGCACGAGTGTGTATGCTGACCACTATACCGTACATGTTAGAATATAATAAAGATACTTTAAAGATCTTTATGTTCAAGCAACCCTTGCATATTTCACGTTCATAAGTGTATTGTAAACAATACTTGCCCCCTTATGAAACAGGCTGGAAATAATTCAACTAGTTCTCAAGATTCAACCAAACTTTTACCACACTGATAGAACATATTTAAATATCATGATAGTGGTATCAGTTAAATCGGTATCAGTAGGCAACATTTAAATTCATGCTAAAGAGGAAGAAAGAATTAATTTTGTCAAGTTTAATAAGAAAAGCACATCGCAACGCAAAATCACAAGGAACATGCACCAGACAAAAGACTTTCAATGGAAATATTATAACTAAAAATAATCACAATTTCCTGCTGTCAGATATGATGTAAAATTGTATTTTTTGGTTTATCAATGAAAATATCAATTTAGTCTACAGATATTACATGACTGACACAGCAATGAAGGAAATATAATGTAATCTATTATTAAGTCAGCACTATATTCCAATATAAATGTTCATTTTTCTTAGATCTCGGTTGACTGTCAGTCGAAAGCATATTATGTCCTATTCAAATAGGCTTCTGGTCTTACGAAAAGATGCCAAATAATTCTTGAGAATCATTTTCAAGAAACTTTAAACTGTATTGATTGTTTCAGAAAAATGTTCAAAAAAATATTAAATTCCAAGGTTCTAAAATTTTTAGTAGATCAAGAGATTAGGCCTCGGTAATTTAATTTGCCATCAGGATTAGACGTGAGAAACAATTTTCCTTACCTTGGGTTGACAATTCCATAGTTCACGGAGTATTCCTCTCCAACACAGCATCCGCGTGTTCCTGCTGTCGGCGTCGCGCCTCTGCAACATCAGGTTGTCATCCCGTTGCAGTCTTCGTCACATGAAGGCGTCCTGGAGGAGGTATATCACCTCGTACCATCTCGTTCCATGGCTCTGCTATGACTCTTATCGAGCTTTTTTACGAGCTTTCTTACATAGATTCTTTTTCAACAAACTGCTCTCGATACGTTGTAGTGGGTTACAAACAAACATCATGACTAGGATAAAACAATTATCTTCCTTGTATGCTGGCCAATGATTTATATAATCTTAATGTAACCCCACACAAGAAATATTCATTATGTTGTGAAAGCTATTTCCTTAAATTTAGGACTATCCTAGAGTGAGCTTAGTAAAATTATACTTTGTCAAAATTCATAAATTAATTTCGTAGAATTTTACAGATATCTTTCCCCACTTCAAAACATTAAAAATAATAGAGTAAATATAACATTTATAAATAATACATCTGAAGCTATTAAATTTGAAAAACTAAAACAATAATATTGGTAAATATTCAAACATAACCTGGCAACATACTACATAATAAAAATTTAAAAAATATTACTTTGGGTAACCCTTTGAAGAAAACTGCTTACTCTGTTCACTCTAATAAAAATACGTTTCTCTATTGATCTTTAGCATATATATATATGCTGATCTGTAGTTTAAAGATATTTTAATTGTCCTTGCAATGGAATGGAAAGAGAAATATAAGTGCTATAAAAAGGCATCTTCAAATAATTGATCATCGCGTTGTATGGACACCCGAGTTTGATATTTGTTTTAATATTATACTGACAGCACATTTAAGTCAGCTTGACATTATTTTGTGGTACAATATATTACTATGAATTACGATTTTCTCGCTCTATATATCTGCACAATTAGCTGCACTGTAAAACATTTATATATTGCTACAAAATATTCTTAGGAAATTAGTTACCAAGATTACTACAACTAAATAAAGAGCAAATATTACTGCTACTGTGGAGTGAGTAAAACTAACGTTGAATTTTACTAAACGAATACCATATACTGGTTTATTATAAACATATAAACATATCTGAATGATTTACAAAAGTGCTTAGTAAAGAAATGAACCCAATTTCTTTACTAAGCCCTTTTGTAAGAATATTTTTTGGGCTACTTCTATTTTTTCCAAAGAATTGTTTGTATAACGAACAGGCTATTTTACTGTGTACAGTTATGAAATCTGCAAAAATTCTGGTTTCATTAACTGTCAAAGAACTAGGAACAGAAAATTTTATTCAATGGACAAGACTTCTGTGAGAAAAATGCGTAGAAAATACATATCACGATAATGTAAACAATAATGAGTATTTTCGACAGAAATAAAGGTCCTTAAGATAAGAAAAGACTTTTTCAAACTTTAGTTTTACAAGACGCATTCCCGAACACAAAATTTTGAGGCGAGTGTAAGATGATATCAGCGAGTAAACCTGATGATGTGTTCAGCTATCTTCACTTCACAATGTCCTTGTGCATTCCATAGAAGAAAAAGCGTATTTTGTGTTAATTCTTCTGATATGATAATGACTATCATAAATTTGAGTGTGAAAGTATTCCACCCTTTTTTATGTAATACATTTTTTTGATAGAAAGTGTATATTTTTGTGTGGCATTGCCTTTTATCTTAATAACACGATATTTGTGGAGTAAATATTTTCAGCAATTGTCGGCGTGGCGAAGTTCGTTTGGAAACATATATTTACTTACCAGCAGGTTAAAGCAACATTTCGTTTCACAATACTAGTGTAATGGCTTACACCAGTAAATAATTTGTACCAAGACAACAATATTGTTTATTTCGATTACCTCAATAGAAAGATATCGTTTAAAAATGTATTTTAATTTATAAATTAATTACATTTCACCAGCGGTAGATTCGTATTTACATTCAGAACATATTTCATTGGCTAATTGTAGTAATTACAACAAAAAATAAATAAATATATAAAAGTTCATTTCTCAGGACAGTCGTGCTTAACTGAAGTAGGGCAGTAACATCTGATGTATTACTTAACAAATGAGGCTTTGTCACATGCAGCTACTTGTGCAAAACGATTAACTACATTCGCTGTCAGTCGGACTATCCCGATGCTCATTCTTTAAAATAAGCCCTTTGAGATGTCTCTGTCTACACTATGATAAGAATAATGTTTTAATTCTGTGCAATAATGAGCACATGTGCTCGGGACTGACAACACCCACTGACGTGCAAGACAGCAGTTTTAAACAGCAGTTTTCGAATGTACAACGCACTTGTTCCGCCACAAAACTCTGGAAAACATTCCTTATTACTTTGCAGATTTTATATTTACTTTTTCACAAATGGAAACTCTGCTTTAGGTGGTTTTGATGATCGTTTTCAAAACAATACTGTATATAGACGAAACATTTTCAAGTTTTCCTTTGTTGTTTCATAAATCAAAGCCCAGATAAGAGGTAATTAAAAATATTTTGGCATAAACGAATTCACTGGAGAAACGTGATTACAAATCTTATGCCGTTTCCGAATCCGCCTGAAGTACGTACATACTCATGCGTACCTATCCCCGGAAGTGACACCATAGGTGTTGTCATAATTACAAGTATACAAGTAAACAAACTTGTATATTTCTTGCGGTCTTGCGGCTTATATGTGCTGCCATTTTGAGTGGCATTTTGTAGATTACAACTTATTTTCGAGACGATTATTTTATTTAAAGGCTGATAGGGCAACATCACTAATTCGAAAGCGTAGAATTTTTTAATTAAGTTAATAATTAAGGAAACACACCATAAAAAACCCAAACAATACATTCGTATTAGGCCTATGTGTTCCTAACCGACAGAAGCTAATGTAAAACAAACAATCAAAAATCCGAATTCGCATACAACTAGCATGAAAATAAATGTTATGTAAGTCAAATTGAATATTGAATCCTTGATTTTACCCTACAAAATTTTGGCAATTAACAATTTCTTCAGCTAAATAAATGTTCAATAAAAGGAACTGGCTAGATAATAGCTGTGGTCGATGCCAACAAAAGTTTGTCTATTCGAATTCATTGTCCTGGATAACTTCTGCACCAGGTAATCCAAGGCTAGTTGTGTCAAAGTAGAGTGGATATTTCCTGGAAATAATTTCCCACCATCGATTTCTTCTTCGAGTGAGATGTCTCCTGTTTTACCAGCGTCATCTACTTCTTCAACTACGACACCTACATCACTACCAGAATCTACTTCCACCAGAGCAGTACCATCGTTTCAGATTGGCATTGTGCCATTGACTTCGTCAGTTCTTACGCTTACGAAATCTTCAATGGTGGGGAGTTCGACCTTTTTGGCTGAGGTACCTAGAGCACCAATGCCAATGTTACTTTCTTCTTTAGCTCCAGCACCTACATCTCCAACAGGTCCATCCGAGTCTCTGCCTGAACCACTACGTCGTCATCAGTGTCGCTTCTGTGAAAAGATCTTCAGCAAAAGCTACCATGCTCGGCGACATTAGCGCTTAAATTGTTCCAAGAATCCCTGTTGCATTTCATATTTCTGTGACAGGTGCGGTAAGCAGTTCAGCTTTACTTAAACATGCAAATACCTCTAAAGGTGAAGTGAATTTCTCATCAGTACTTCGGTACCTTGTTTGCTGCGAGCAGGTCTCTTGTGACTTCGGTGCATGTCCTCAAAAGTATCCTGCACGGTGTGTCGGTGTAATAAATGTTACGTTATTTTCGCACAAGGATAAGATGAGTGTGAATAGTGAGATGCATAAAAGAATATAACCAACAGCTAAGTTGCCTATATTGAGATGCATATACATATATATAACTATTTCAATTTTTGAGGTCATGGGTGACTGTAAAAATTAATTGAATAAAAGAATGTCCATGATTAAAATTGCATTTATTTCGTGTTTACCTGATTTGCCATAATATAACTAAAATTTATAAAGGCACAGAAATAAAATAGATTTACTTAATAAGTATCGTATAAAGCACCATTGTACTATATGTACAGTTATATAATGAAATTTAAAAAAATACATTTTAAAATTATACAACTCTACATTTTTAATAAATATATATTTAATAAATTGTGCATTTAGTAAAAGTCCTGCTTCATGCATGTAGTTATACCACTGATTGAAAACGTCTTATTTTAAAATAGGATAGAAAATCACGGGTTTCTTTATGTCTATAAATAAAAGTGTTGCCAGCTAACTTGCCAATTATATCGAGAAATTAATACCATATATGTATTGAAAATAGAATCCAATATGGCACGCGCCGACAGCGTCACCTATACTTTAAAAAAGTAAGCAAATATGGCGAATTAATTAATACACTAGCACCACCTAGGCGATGAAAACATATTAAATCATATATGGCACAGTCGAACGAAGGTAAGAGACAACCTTCAGCAATGTATAAACTAATGAAAAACAAAAAAAAAAAGAAACAAGATGGCGGTCGAACGAATTTGAGAGGCAAACTCCATCAATATATATATATATATATATATATATATATATATATATATACATACATACATACATACACAAATTACAGACGAAAAAATAAAAATTGCAGGATTATACGTGACCTCTGGAAATATAAGTTTATTAAATAAATGTTTTAATTATGTTTAGTAATACATTTAATAATTATAGATTATATATTTAATAATTTTAAATAGTGGCATTTTTATACATTTTTAATAGTTTTTGAGATTTACAATTTTTTTGGGATTTTTTTGGTTCAAGGCCACAGGGTTAAGGTCAAGGTCACCAGCTTCCAATATGGCCTTGGTAGTCAGTAACATATAATACTTGCTGACTTTTATAAAGTTTTTGGACTTTTGTTCTGAGTTTTGGTTCTCAAGATAAACCAATGTCACAGGTCAAGGTCACCTGCATCCAATATGGTGGTAGTAGTCAGTAACGTAATATGCTTGCTGACTTATATATGTTATTTCTCGAATTGTAGTTTTCAAGGTCATTCGAGCTCATGTGGTCAATGTCAAGGTCACCTGAATTCAATATGGTGGTAGTAGTAAGTAACATATTTATATGCTTGCTGACTGTTATTAATTTTTTCTTGAGTTTTTGTTTTCAAGGTCAACTTAGGTCATGGGGTCAAGGTCAAGGTAACCTGCAGTAAATATTGCGGTATTAGCCAGGTACGTAATATTTTTGCTGACTTCTATAACATTTTTCTCGAATTTTTGTTTTCCAGGTCATGGGTTCAAAGGTCAAGGTTAATATCACTAGCTTCCAAGATAGCTGACGGCTATGTCTGACTCTGATCCTGTATCCCTTGTGTCGTTTTGGCACACACAATGCCTATAAAACCAAGATGGCCGACACAGCCATGTCCATTGGTCCTCATCGGTCCTGCTCTCCTGTGTAGTCACGAGTCCGCCTCCCATGCTATGGATTGAAAATGGACTTTCGAGGGGATTCGTTTTAGCAGCTGGGAAAACGGGATATTTCTTGGGAAAGTTAGTCAATTTTGAGCGGGAAAAGGACAATTTTTAGGGAAAAAATTGAAATTCTAACATAGCGGCGGTCGGCTCTGGCGCGCCGAGCACCCAGCTCCGATCTCCGGTCCGCCGTCCCATTGCACCAGACACCCCCCTCCCCCAAACATATTTAATGCTCTTGCATTGATGAGACCCAAGAAAGCAGTCACCTCGAGGATAGATTTCTGTATAGTCCAGAGGAAATCCACAGTTCTTTAGCAGACAGTTACTGAAGCTTGGATGTCGCAATTACAACTACGTCTCTATTAGCGGAGCGAATTGTCAGGCTCTTGAAACTACAATCTCCAGCATCGGCAGAATGCAGCATGAGGCGAGAATATGGTTCTTCATGATTGCAGAGGCTTATTTTCTGCAAGTCTGCACGGGAAGTATAACATATCACACTGTAGCCGTTTGTAGAGTACACATTGTTGTTATCGACTATCAATACCCCAACGTTAAGAACAGCCCAAACATCTCTACCCGCTTATATGAAATTCGTATGGACATAATACTATGGCTGGTAAAGAAGAGACAGTTCAGATTTATTTTCATCGACCCCTTACAAATTGCTCTCAAGCTGTTCTTTTTGGAAATAGGTGCATTTTATCTAGCATGCACTCATATACCAGTAACCACACTTATCACAGGTGTCTTGCTTGATATTATCGCCAGTGTAGTCATTCCATTCAATATATATGCAACGTACACTTTCTAAGTTGCTGCATAAAGAAATGTGCAAATTTTATGTACACAAAATCCTGGGACTTTCTTAAATTTCCAGACTTTGACATTAGTGAAAGCAAAAGCCGTTTACCGAAAATAATTATCGCATAAACTGTATGATGTGCACCGCGTCATGCTAAATCTGGGAGCACTCCCTGAAATACAATAATGATAAGTTGTTAATACACGCCCAAACAAGTCAAATATAACACTAAACCAAGTATATAATGCAATTAATATGACTTATTCACCCCTGAAGTCAGTGATCCGCACTATTCACAGAATGTGCTACATGAAAGTTCTATTTTACATAAAATATTTCACACACTATACACATTCCACATAATGAATTTCAAGTGAGAATCCCCTCATTACTCACGAGAGCTCTGAAATGTAACGACTTCGAGGAAGATGCATTCACGTGGTATTCCACTGCCAAGATATACGTGACGTCACATCAAGCGCTCTTTCCAAGTTCCGAAATGCATAAACACACGTTCTGTGCCATATCTCGGTAAAAATGACTTCTAGCAAAAATAAGTGTTAGGAGATGGAAAAAATTGGCTACAAACAGAAGAGTATAAATATACAAAATATATATGTACTCTATCTTTTATGGTTTACGAAATATGGCCTGAAAATTGTTTGAGAAACAGGTCCTATGCCCATTCCAGCCATCATATCTGTAAACTGGCGCGTCGCAGATATAAAAAAAAATGAATTCAAGACATAAAAATTGTCTGCATAAAACAATAAACGAAAGTACTTCTTAATTATTTTCTTTGTATCCTACGATGTAATAGGTTTAGGCGAAAAAATGTAACAATTTTTCACTCTTACAAAACGCACTAACGCTGAAGTATAACTGTTTAATTATTGTTGTAATTACTTAAACTTAATATTCACAAGTCAGACATGCATGACACTTGAACCTGTGTAATATGATTTTTAGTTATGTGAAATATTTCGGACATACGCCATTGCTAAACTATGTCGTCACTGAAAACCAGGCCTGAGACACGAAACAAACACGAAAACCAGGCCTGAGACATGAAACAAACACGAAAATGAGTCAAGAGTAGTTATAGTCAAAATATAACAATTAAACGTTTAATAAATTCCACAAGGAATTTTCTCAGATAAATAACGATATATCTTAATAATTTTTGTTTGTTTTTAATCTTGTTATTTATCTGACAAAATTAATTGTGGGATTTATTATACGTTTCATTATTTGTATTGACTATAGCTTCTCTCGACTCGTTTCTCGTGTTTGTTTCATGTTTCAGACCTGGTTTTCTGTGTCGGCATGGTGTAGCAATGGTGTTATGTCTTAAATATTTCATATAAGCATACACTCATATTGCAAGAATCTTTAAAATAACTCACTTTGAGTCACCCGAACACGCGCAGTTAGCTTGGTATAGTCTGTTCGTTATCACCCGAGTTATCAGGCCGAGATGACCTCGGCCTGACCTCCAGACTGACGGCGTGCCTATGCCTAACTGCATATCGCAGCGACCAGGTGTCAACGGCTGGAGGTCAGGCAGTCTCGTAGCTGGTAACGAGGCCAGCTGAACCAACACCATGCGTGCCTTAAGTCGTGTTTCCACGGTGCCGCAGCGCATGCAGAAACACATACATTCCTGCGTGCCTTTGCGCATACCTCATGTGCGGTAGAGGCATGCATCTGGAGGCATGCCTCTATGTTTACACGGCGGGAATCGACGCATGCCTGTTCCTGTAGTAGCTGACATGTCCACAGAATAACTGGCTGCTGGTTTTTGTGCGGCGTATGTAGTACTTCACCGAAAACAAAAGAAACGTAAAAGATTTTGGGTGTGTGAGTTTCTGAAGCGACACAACGTTAGTAACATACTTGAAGATGTTTGTCTGAACAATGAATTGTTACTTAGGAACTTCACTCGCATCACATCGTCAGACTTTGAAGTTTTATTACGAATGGTTGCTCCACTGATTACCAAACAAGACACAAGTATTAGGAACTGTATTCCAAGCACTGTAAGATTGGCACTTACATTGCGGTATTTAGCGACGGGCGATTCTTATCACAGTTTGATGTACACATTTGAAATATCGATAGCAGAGGTTTGCCGTGCCTTGATGTCAGTTTAGCACAACAATGTGAAGGTACGTGCATATATGTGGTCTTGTTTTGTCCATAGCGTTTAGGTGTGCGTACTTTAGCCGTACAACACATGCATTAGCTTATATATTTAAAAACTTAATTGGTTAATGTATTTAAATAATGTGACAGTATGACTCTATGTTGTCATTCCAACAATGTGCTTATGAATGTGTTGACAGTACGTATGTGTGTATAATGTTATATAATAATTTAGGCCTATTAAAATAATACAGGATGAGTTGGTAATGTATGCTAACCCAGTTTGAGAGTAATCTTTCATTTATAATGAAAATGATCAAAGTTAAATATCAAACGATAAGTTTAAGGAAATATTAAGATTAATTCCATCTCCAGTTTTACCATTTTCTTTGATGGAACTATTCTCATTCGTTCATGTTTTGAAGTAGTAATTAGACTTAATTGTTTTAATTGGTTATGTATGGGTTATGGATAGGTTGTTAGGGTAATTAAATATTTTTTTGTCATTAAAGTGTCGGATAATGTTAGATGAACTGTAATTTTGTCTTTGTGATGCAACATCGTAGTTTACTTAATGATAATAAGAAAAGAGCATGTGTGTTGATTCTGGAGTTTATTTCAAACATTCACATATACTAATATATTTAAAAATTCAATTACGCCTATGATATGTATTAATCTATACTCATATTCATAGAAACGTTTGACTCCCAAAACATAAGACACGTGCATAGACAATTGTGATGGCAGGATATACTCATAAATAAATATTTAAATTTCTATGTACTTAATTCACCTCTGAATATGAAATTGGCTTGCTCAACGTGGTGGCCTATTGGAACATTAAACGGCTTGTTTCAAATTCTATACTACACACACAGAATTCTCGGCGACCAACTGTGGGCCACGAAAAACGTTATGCGCAAGGTCAAATATACTGTACCACATTAAAAAAATTTAATAAATTTTATCTTCACAGAGCCGCCCAAAACTTTTCACTCACATCATAAAGAACGGTGCCGGTAAGGAGAAAATTGTGAAATATTGTCACGGAATAACGTATCTTTTTACGCCGAATATTCCAGGAAAGTTATGTACTCGCACGTAACTAATAAGATAATTTATCTCCACCCCATACAAAACTTGTCTAATGAACATTCCAAAATGAGCGTTGTTGCTAATCTATGTAGTAATTATAAATAATCACCGATGGCATGACAACAGTCTATAAACAATTCACAGCTAGTTAGGCTTATGACTCGTCTGTGTGCGAAGACGTAGTAGTGTTATAAATTTTAATACAAAACGTGATTTTAACCAAAAATGACATTATTGTTACATATAATTTACAAAGTACTAAGTTTTATAATGCGGCGGCGGCGCTGCCATCACCGTTAAATATCGATAATTCAGTTCTGCAAAGTGGCGAACTCGTCTCCCTTCCCTTGATTCCCCTCTATTCCCACCTTCCTTTTCCGCTCTGTGGTGCGTCATCATTTTTTTGGGTTTTGGCATAAGTTGATTTAAGGGCGTGCACATTCACTGCCCGTGTCTTTTGCTGCTCGTCTTGCGTCATTACTACACATTAAGCTTCGCCGAACTTCGTCTGCGCCATGTTTCACCAGCACCCGATCTCGCCTGTGCCAGCAACATACGACGCGACCAGAGTCAAACTGTCAGTCATTCATTTCAACGACGTAAAACTAGTTTTCTGTAATTCAAGTGTAATATGCGTGTGCGGCCATGCAAGGAGCTTTAATTAACGCTGAGTTGTGGTGCCAGCATGGTTTAATGTTAGGGTTTCGGTAATTATAACTCTGAACTGGTGGCGTTGTTTAATCTAGTAGTGGTCACACAGTTTTAGTAACCATCCTCCCCCCCCCCCAAAGAATTGTGGTTTCGTATCCATTCTAAATTTGGTTTGGTGTAACTAAATATAGCTATCTGGGAGAGTAGTGTGAGCGACTATGTTCTGGACCACTGGGGGGCACTAATGGCACAAGTGCTATTTCATACAATTCAAGAGTATGTGTTTCACCCCTCCCCATGTCCCTCCCACTGAAGGGGTACCCCTACACCTTCCTCACTCTCCTCCCCCTTTCCTGTGCTGTGATTGGCAACCCTCTCACCTCTTACCCCTCCTGAAGGGTTACCCCTCATGCCCCTACGAGTTGTGCTGTGATTGGTTGTCGGCTGATTGTGGAGTTACCCCTCCCTGCTGTCGGGTTTCTCCTCCTTTCTCCTTATTCCCCTGCGGGGGAGGGGTGTGTGCTGTGATCGGATGTTAGTTGAGGTAGCAAAACTGGCACAAGGAACATTTGGGAGTATAGATTTTCACCCTTTGCTAGTTTGAAAGCAACTGACGAAGTTGAGAGCTAGTTAAGGGAGTGGGAGGGGGAAGGGTGATATTCACTTGTTGGCTGCTGAAAAGAGGCCGAGGTGTATAGCTGGTTAAGGGAGGGTGATGTCTACCCTTCGGTGGTCGGCGAGCAATTGAGGTGTGGAGTTAGCTAAGTGAGGAGGTTGGGAGGGGAGGTAAAACCACCAAAAGTAATTAAATGTATGAATTATCCGAGTAAATTCACATAACTAGCAATTTAATAAATACAAATTAAGTGCATGCAATAAATTCACAATTACCAATTATACGAATCATCAGTGACTCAATTACCAATACTGATTACACAGTAAGTGTGTGCAATAACTACTGATACTAATTACATAGTAAGTACATGCAAAATGCACAGAGACTAATTACCAATTGGACAAGTACCAATTCCTAATTACAAGTACAGAGACATGAGTTATGTGTCCGCTAGCTACCTCTCCTCACTCGCGACTGTCCTCAGCTTGGTAGTATTCTTAACTATATCCTCAACCGGCCATGAAGGCTTGGAAGAGTCAAGTGCCACCAACATAACATATCACCTGCTGTTCCCGATCCGCCTACTCACTCTTTACAACTCGTGTTTTCACAAGTATCTCATATATATAAGTGTGTTGATGTTTGCAATGCTTATTCGCGTTATCCCGGTTACCCACTCTTGTTCTGAATCCCTGCGACTCACCCTATACTGAAACATAGCTGTGTCTCGCGTCCACGAAAGTGTTTGCCAACAAAGCCAGCACATGCGACATGAACAGGGGAGACAGGCGACATGCTCTTGTTATCCACTCAGTCGCTCGGGTCAACCTCTTTCGACTACAGCAACATGCGACACACCACCTGCTGGCTCCGCTGTACTGGAATAATAAATTTGAAAATCTCTGCTGGGGCAGCACCAGATAGAAAGCACTCTGTCTCTCTTTCTCTCTCCCTTCCTCTCTTACCGCCACCACCCCAGATAGATTCCCTAGGGGGCAACAACACATGCCGGCTCGGAACGCATGCAGACACGAAGTAAAAACTTCCTATAGCCAACTACAGGGAAATGCCCAGCATTGGAGACATCCCCCATACATTTGTTTTAGGCATAGTTCTACTTTGATTTAACTTACATTTTTCAATCTACGAGCCATGATGTCATCTATTCCATTACTTTTCAAATATTTATTTCATATATTGTATAAGTGTTAATAAAAAATACTAATGGCGCACGCGAGACAGATTGCTATAGGCGACATCCGAAGTGCTAACCATCATATCAATAAAATGTAAATTTATTTTTAAAAGTCCAACTGTAATTTAGGAACCACTCAGCTTCGATTTGCATAACATAACTGATGTTTGTTAATGTTAATACTTGAAAGTGTAACAGTGTGACATAAAAACATGTTGCTCAGTGTTAATAATATATCGACACCCACCATTATTCATTCTTAATATAGTTTTAAAGTCGAACAGTGATTAACCAGGCCGATTCAGGTCAATGAAAGAAAATTCGAGGGAGGGTGTGTTGTGAATAGCTGACAATATCTCGCGCCCTTCTGAAGAATGCCGCGATTAATTGATATATTGATATCTGTTTAAGCTAATGCTTCAGTGAATAAGAAACCCAATCAATGTTTGCAAAACTTTAAAATTCTTTAAAGGATTTTAGACAAAAAAGGTGGGGCTAAAGAACAATGTAAGCGACTGTAGACCTGCGTCAGGAGTGGCGAGGACTCGCTTCAACACACAGTGAGAGTGAATACATTAAATTATATTTGTTAATGGCATAACAATTAATAAGTAATTACCAAGGATATTTATGTATTGCTTTACCAGCATGGGCATTTACACATCCTACCTGACCCAATGTTCACTTCAACTAACCCAAGATTTGTTAATTTGTTGTAATACAAACCAACCAGGCTGTAATTACCAAGAAAATAGCAGATTAAGCAGCAAACACTACGACTATCGACTACCTAACTCAGTCTGACTTAATTTCCAGCAGGGCGAACCCTCCTCTAGAGACGTTTATCACTGCTCAAGACATTGCGCTCGCTGGCGACTTGTGAGGCGACAGTGAATAGCTATCCCCACTTACTCACTTCCTACAGCAGTCTCTCCGCAACCCTCGATGCGAGAACAAGTCAATAGGCTCCCGCAGGACGCAGATACTCAGGAGTCAGATTTTCTTGAGGAGAGCTCACACATTCACAAGGGTTACACAATCAACATGTCTACGATTAAACTAATAAAAAGTAAATAAACAAATAAAATAAAAAATCAGTTTTCAAAATTAATGTTTTTCCAAATCATTACATAATAAAATTAAAATAAATTAAAACCCAAAATGAAACACTCGCTTCACTAAAAAAAAAAAAAAACGCTTTCCCGTTATGCTACAAACACCGAAATATAGTTTTCCTTCTATGGTAAAAAAGTAAATCATTTATTGTTACCCTAAACTTCACTACATATGACCTCCAGGAATTCATTTCAGAAATCTCATCAAGGGTAAATATATTCTTACTCTCCTAAATATTGTTTCATATGGGAACAAATTTTGTTTAAATATAACTGCATTGGTTTAGTTCACACTTCAAACCTCTCTCAAAGTAAAGAAGAATTTCCTGAGGTATTCATTACTTCGACCCAAACGAAGGTAATTACATTTTTACTAGGGTACCAAATCCCTTATATCAAACCCCGACAAGGTAAATACGTATATACTAATAGTATTTGCATTAAAAAACAGTATTAACCTTTGTTTAAACCTCAAATCATCTTAAATAATAAATAAGAGGGAAGAATTTTTTTTTTAAATATTGTACTCTTTATCATAATAATTTAATATCGTATATTAACAAACACGTCGACATTTTGTGTAGGAATAGTTTAAAAACAATAGATATGCACTCGCATCTCTAGCAAACTGTCTACCTAAAAGGCGAGAAAATCTTAGCATTTGCTCCAGATACACAGGACCGCCAGGAATGCAGCGACACACGCGACCAGGACGCCCGCTCCATGAGAACGATTAAGTGAGGATGGTCAAAGGGATGAGGGGCGACGTTAGTTTCCGGCCAACAGTGGGCGCGCCTCCGGGATTATCATTGTTCCTCCGACACCCATCCAAGACACACCACAGCCTCGCAAGCCACGGACAGCAGCTCCTCTACCATCATATAAAACAGTAAATTTAGCGCTCGTTAGAATACCGTTTTGTTGCATGAGTCCACAGAGGCTACACCAGAAGCCCATCTATCGGCACACATTCTTATGTAAAAGTTAATATATTCTTACACATATTTAATTTACTACAGCAATATACAAAAACATATAGTAAAGTTATTTCTAAGGACATAATAAAATTAAAATAAACTTAAACTTTTACATTTGATATAAACTAAAACCTTGCTCAAAATGAAATATTTGCCTTCCCCATTACATAATTCTTTCCACCATACTTAGGTTATGATAACCAATTGCCAAAATTGTTCTAATGTAAATATTCGCTGTTGTCATACTATTCCCTAAACGTATACCAAATTCCATAATCAAACAAATTTCATAAAATTTTTTTGTAAATGTATTAACTTTTTGCAAAAACATCCCACATCCCATGGATATATTCTTTAACATACACTATTAAACCACCTGTGTTAAAAATTGTATATACAGTGTCAAAAATTCAGAAACTTCCACTATCTACAACTCATTCCATTCTCAAATTTGCTTCCTCTTACAAAAACTTACAATTACGCAGGTCGGACTGTAATCACATATACAGTCAACATAGCCTTTGTGTAAGCACCAAATATTAAAAATATTCCTTCAAATATGTTACCACTCTTTAAACAAAGCATTCATAACACCATATAAAAACATTGATATTGTAATATTTATGATTATTACATCCTTTAAAACTAACTATATATATATATATATATATATATATATATATATATATATATATATATGAAAACAGAAACACAAAAATAGCCACAAATATACATACTGAACTCGTGAAAAAACACTAAAGCATTACATTGTGTTTCTTTCAATTGAGGATTACTGAAACAAACACTTATTTAACGTCGAAGCATATTGGAATTATACTTAAAGTTTATACGATAATACTGGCATTGAAATTCAAGCAATACTCTACCTCTTGCAGACACGAACTAAACAAGCATCGGTGTAGATGTCAATTAGGGTTACTGCGGCATTATCGTTCACGATAACATAATTTTCCCACACAGACATACTCCTCATAATAACATCACCTTTGTTCCGAATTTATTATTTACTTTGAAGTTTCTTCTGAAGAACGCATATCCAAATTGTAACTTAGTATATAATGAAGTATCCAAAACCTCAAATGATATTGTTTCCTGTAGGAGATAGATGTTTTTCACTGAAAAATACCTAAAATTTCGCGTTTCCCAATTATTACATGTAAACAAATACACGCAAACAGAATGAAGTAACTACCTAAACTTTGAACATATTTCATGAAGTATGTAACACACATGATCAAAATGACATATATAAAAATACTCCCCCTGAAAAATTAAACTATTTAGTATAGATATAACATGAAAGTTAAAATATATATATGTGTAAAACCCTTTAAAAAAAAGATTTTCGTATCCAATTTTACATACAAGAACTAAACAATGTTTACATCTTACTCATCTATCACGTATAAGCAAGTACTATAGCTAAACTGGTTTTTGGAAGGATGTGGGTGCGAATCCCCTCAAAAACAATCAGAGTTATTTCTTTTCCCACGATGGTTTCCCAGTTCCCTCCGGCGAATGCTGTTATATTTGCATACTACACACAATACCACACTTCCTTATCAGAGGGATATGATAAAATGTTCATTCCACAGCAGTTACCTATTTGCTTATAAAAATCATTATCAAAATGCGAACTAAACTTGTACATTCTCCTCACAAATATTTCCACATAGATTTTATCAAAGGAGTAACGAAAACATCTATTACACCCCATATTCATGTGAAGTAATTAAGTATGAAACATAATTAAGTTACCATGAACCTATCTTTTCACTCCAACATACCCTAACATCACACAGGAAACATACTGGCTAACTTTTTGGTGGAGCAGCAATATAACCACTCACCTCTTACCATAAACACACAACATTAGTCAATCCATCATTCAAATTTTCGATAGTTTATCACTCCTTCAAACAAAACAGACGTGAGTGGAAAATAATTTTCCCTCTTAATATAAACAAACAATCATATTCACAAGACATTCTCAATAGATTACCAAGTAATAACAGAATCCTGCCCCAGATGTCAGATTATTCCCGCCCCAACCTATTGCAAGAGAATATAATTTAATAACTGCATCGTACGCAACATAAATATTTGTTTACGTAATGACCATAGCAGATAAATGGAATTTTGTAGTTTCCTTTAAATATTCCAATCCATCTTTCCTACACGCAAACATTTTGCCTTTCTAACATATATCTCCAACTAGCGAACATTTTACCCTATTACCGAACATTTTGCCGTCCTAGCAAACATTTTGACCCTTCCTACCAAACATTTTGCCTCTCCTAGTAAACATTTTTCCCTCCTGTAAGAAAAAATTTTACCCTACTAACAAATATTTTACCTCCAACTAGCAAACATTTTGCCCTCTCCTAGCAAACATTTTGCCCATTCCTAAAAACATTATATTATAAATACAACCAAATACTGATAAACATAGTTGAAGTATATTTACAAATGCACACACGTAAACTTACTATATTTTACATAAAATATATAAGTGGTTGCACAAATTCACCACACGTATAGTCTACTTGCAAAACCATAAGAGCAGACATTATTAAGAAACCATTTCGAAATACATTGCCGAAAACATAGCATCAAAGTATTCTTATGAATTAACACAATTTATCTTACCACTCATATCAAGTAACATTACATTTACAGAGCTTATAATATCTATTTAAATGATCATCTCTAATGAAATGATCCATCTCGTATTCCAGGAGTAGTATTAACTCGAGACCAAAACTAGAAACAATTATATTATCAACATACTTAGTAAATGTGAAATTAAAATTAACCTTCCAATTATATGCCACTCACAATATAAATGTTTCAGTTTCTTTATAGAAACATATTCTTATATTACATGTCACATTATATAACATCTATAAATTACCATGAAAATTATATGTTGTCAATTTTTACCGTTCATCGAGGAAATTTTTTAATATCTGTTGAAACTAACACCCTGAGCAAACTAACAGCGACAAAGCTATGCACTAGTTTATGAATTTCCGATACTATCATAACTTTATCACATTATGAAAGTGTTTACATATTTTAAAATTTATATATAAATTTATCTTTCCACATCCTGATTAGTCAATGTTTCATTTGCTAGAAATAGAGATCTCACCCCTAACATCATATTATTAATTAAATATTTAGGCCAGTATTCCCAACCACACAATCATAACTAGTAACATATCATCCAACTGTATAACCCAAAACCTCCATATAAACATAAAAAAATTGCTTAAAATAACTCATAATATTTGATGTCACATGATACTCACTCTTAAAAAACAACAAAACAGCTATTTCTACAGATTGTTCCTATCAAAATATCCCATCGTATTATATCCCAAACACATGAACAAACCATAACATCAATCATTACCTACACTACATTAAACCATATCGGATACACTGAACACTTCCATTCATAATATCCTTAACAAAGCAATCATATAAGCATTCATATGAAATATTCCGGCGATTCACATTGACAAACCATTTCACCATGCAATAGCAACCACACAGCCAAATAATACCATCAACCAGGAACTATACCCTTGGCAGTGATCCAACCCAAACGAAATCCTATTTCAATAGGCCATATCACCAACTCAGCAAATCAGAAGGAGTGAAGATATTTGGATGGCTCTTAACAGCGAGGTCTTGAGAGTCTATGAGGGTGATTGAAGTGAATATGGAGCGGCACGGGAATGAAGGGACGTGGGAAACGGGAGATCCCCAAGAAAACTCGCCGACCAATGGCATCGTCCGGCACGATTCCCCCTTGCAAAAATCTGGTGACCCAGCGGGGTATTGAACCCGGTTCGCCTTGGTGGGAGGTGAGCGTGCTAATCGCTTTTTTTTACCTTCATTTGACGTTGTTGTGACATTTTTGGCGTTGACAAGGCTCTAGCGAGACTGACTTGTTGACGAATTCCCAGTACGACAATCGAGCTGAGCATCTGCCACGTCGGAGGCACCGGGGCGCGAGCCCGCGACCCTCCGACTACAGGTCGGCCACCCTACCCCTGAGCTATGAGGGCAGGGCTTAGCCCCCGTTGCCCCATAGCAAATCAGAAGTTCCAGCAGAAAATATTATACCAATAAATACTCCCAAATCATATCGCAACACACAGTTCATTTCCACAAACCATAGCATCCATTTGCAAAACCCTTAGAACCAAATATATCCAGGAAAACTAGCATACCATATAGACAAAACATATAAAAAAATCTTTTAAACACTCATTTTGACAAATAATATTAACATTATACGACTCGACTTACTTTTCAAAACATTTCAACCAATCGATCCAGACAAGATAACAATACCTATACTTATCTTTTAATGCACAATTCAAAATTATTACTTCTAGTAAATCGCATACTAACTTCAGAAGTTCGGTAGTCAGCACTCCTTTCAAACATTTGTTGTATAATCAACATCACATCAGTTATTACTAAAATATTTGTAATAAACCCACAACTTGCCTTTCAATCTAATATTATGATATTCGAATAAGTTGTTCATACAGAAATATGCTCAGTACTCGGTTTAACACCAACAGAGCTATTATTCATTTTCAGATAGAAACTATTAGTTTTCTCGGATTTTTTAAAAATTTCTAAAATTTGTAATTATTTTTTCTTCAATTATCATTCTTTTAGCTTTAAGCAGTAGATTTTAAACGAGATGCTGACAAATCTTGAGGTTAAGATCCTATGATGTTATCCAAGGTAAAGTATAAGGAAGATCATATGGTGATTCCCATGGATAAGGTTAAAAATTATCATTATAAGACTTTTCCGGAAATTTCCACGCTAATACATATTGTCAGGTTAGTCGAGTGGTCTAAAATGTTGGATTTAATTTCCTGTTCCCTGTAAAGGAGTGTGGGTTCGAACCTCACACCTGGCAAATAAGTTTCAGATATATAATGAGACATTCATGATGGTTGACATAAACTTAATTTTCTGTAGTGTTACCAGTATATAAGCATGCATCCTGTAAGAATGTTTTCACTTCTTCGGAGGTTGTGATGGAAGGCAGATCGTCACGAGTAGAATCATGTAGTGATAGTGTAAGCTGTTATAATAAGAATAAATAAACTGTTGGTGAGGATATGTCTACATCATCAATTGTAATACGAAAGCATTCAGACTCTGGGAGTCGAAATTACACAAGAGTATCGACCGTCTGCAAATATTCTGGCCAGACATTCACTAATAGCTCTCACGCCAGATTACATGTAGCTATTAACTAATATTTAGACCCTCATACAAGATTTATCCACGAGTTAAATGTGGCGAAGTGTATACAAATCGAAGTACCTTGACTCCACACAACAGGATTTGTTCTATAAAATTAGACTAAATCATAATTATTTTTGTCGAATGAAGAATATGCTTGAGAGTGTAAATCATATTATGTATTTTTGATAAGTGAGTGAAATAAAGTTAAAGTGTATAAAATACTTCTGTTTTTATTTGATCCCCTCCTTATATATATATATATATATATATATATATATATATATATATATAAAGCTGATCGGGAGAAATGAATAGGTCTAATCTGAGTTAAATGTGTGTTTGAGATGTTATTCATTTTATAATCGAATATACATTTTTCCTGATGATCTTACACAATGTCATCATAAATAAAGATATTTGTAACCTAAGAGGGTAAAGAAATTTGATTATATGTGTATAGTTGCTTAGTATAGCTATTGGTTTGGAAATCTGGGAAAATTTTAATGGTAATCAGAAAATAAATACGAGAATTTTGTTGAAATAATTTTTTCAAGTAAAGAGTAATCTGTGAGTAAAGGAAGGAAAACCTGTATTAATTATTGTGAGATGGAATATGTTTCCACTCTCAGTAGCAATCACTCTGACACTAGATTGGGCATCAAACATAATTTCTGTTTGAAAATGAAAATTATCTCTGTTGGTGTGAAATCGAGTACTGAACATATTTCTATACGCACATTTTATTCGAATATCGTAATATTAGATTGAAAGGAAAATGGTGGTTTTATTATTAATCTTCTAGTGATAACTGATGTTGAGCATAGAGCAAATGTTTGAAAGGAGTATTGACTTCCGAACTTCTGCAATGTGTTGGAATTGGAATGTGATTTACTAGAAGCAATAATTTTGAGTTGTGCATAAAATCATAAAGAAAGCATAAATGCATGAACAATGCACAAAGAAATTCATTGTTTAGGTTACAAAAACATACAGATGAAAGAAATTATATTTCCCCCCTTTATTAAACTTTAGCTCTATAAGTACATGTTCATAGGTAGATATGTTCGTAGGTAGATACATGTGCATGAATAAGCATAAAACTGTGTCTAAATTTGTAGCTTGTGTACACTGTCTGCCTATTAAATTTTAATGAGAAATTAATCAGCAAATAATCTTATATTATTTTAATGTATCCTTAATATAAATATAGAAATACTGAAGTGCATTTAAAAAATCGGAACACGAGTTATGATAATGAAGAGACTAATTGATTCGCCCAGATGCAGATATAGTATGTCCAACGAAAATGAGAACTGTTATTATTGCTCATTTGTGTTCACTAGACCATTACTTATCCAAAACATACAAATTTCAATAGTATGAATGGTTTAAACATGTAGAAATTATTTGGTTAGATATGTGTATAATATACAAATCATTGTTTGTGCTCTAACCATTCAGGAGCAAAACTCTTCAAAATCATCCACCACTCCAGAAGTAAAACTAAGTATGTGCCAGGACAAGTGTCTAAACAATATGTTACAAGAAACAAAGCTGATTTAATCAGTTACTTATTAAATTCTCATAGATTTCATATTGCTTTATTTATGGAATAAGTTAGAGAAGGCCAATGCATAACAGGGCAGTACAATGCAGTGCAATTTTTGTCACTTGTTTTCATGAAGTTGGCTATGCTGTGCATAACTGGGATAGGGTAAAAAATACAGTTTTTGGCCAAGCTAGCTTCGTTTCCGGCCCGTAGAACCTGTACACAGGAATGTTCAGTTTGAAAGATGGATTGTTTATTAGTGTGTCGACGATTCCTATCCAGATTTGATCTTTCTTCTACAAGCCATCGAATGCTACTACGCTTTGAACTGATATCTATACTCACCGTTTATATGTTTTTGTTTCAGTATCATGGAGATAATCAAGATGTTAGTCTTCCCATCCACGTGGCCGAGGTAGATGTCGAAACCTCTTGGGAAACATGTCACAGCACTTTGTTGTCCAATACTGTGAGAGGACTGATTTGCGAACCATCGGGTTGCGGTAAGACGTGTGTGCTGTTGAGTTTGCTGGAGTAACCGAATGGCATTAGGTTCGAGAACATGTGTAAGTACTCCAAATACCTTCAGCAACCTAAATACCAGCATCTGTCCCATGTACTGCAGAGCATAGATGGCTTGGAATATTCCCCTTGCAGCAATAATGAAACCATCGTGCCTCGAAGTGAAGCATTGCCAATCTCCATATTTATTTTTGACAAATTTGTTTAAGATAAACTGACTTGCATTCAAGAATACTTTATTACGAGATGGCATGCGAACGTGGACTGTGTGTACTTGAGTCAAACTTACTTTTGTATGCCAAAACCGTTACTACACACTAATGCGAATTTCCTTGTGCTGTTTCACATGAACGATACGAACTTCTGGTATGTGTACCACGACCAAATCAATACAGACATAACATTTGCAGAAAATTAAAATATGTGTTCTTTGTGCTGTAACTAAATGTTAGTGTCTTATCTGGCTGTGAAAACCAATGTTGCAAAGCATAGCAAAAATATGTTGAATGTGTGTCTCGACCGACTGGAAAGGATCGAATATTCGCTTTCCTCAACTCAGTGTGGTTGTGTGTTTATTCCATTTTATGAATGGTGGCAGACCAAACCTAACTGGCAACTGAGCTGCAGCAGGCTGTCGAAGCTGTTCGTATGAAATATCTACTCGTGAAAAGTAATGGACTAGCTCTCTAGAATCCAAGGGAAGAAGTTTACAAGCTGATTACCAGCCACCCTTACGAACTTGGTCAAGGCCAGGAGGATGCTTTGCCTCAGCCGGTTAACAAACGTGAAATCAAGGGGGGCGCGCGACCCAACATATAAATGGAAAAGAATTCCGAAATTGCCTGAATCGGAAGGTGCGTCACTAGTGACAAAGATGATATGCTCCTGATCGATTTGCTGTGTGTGCTGGAACGAAAACGAACAAGAGGGTGTGGACCCGATGTAGTCAGCCTGGTTGGGAACTACATAGGTTCCTACTCCGCTCGGAACAGTGACAAGATATATGGCTTGCGACATTGTCACAAAAAAATGGTTTCTCGGAAACAGGGAAGTGTTGTTTTTTTTTCAGGAGGTGTGATGCAGATCGGTAACTGCAAAGGGGATATCAGGCAAGTTATGTGTGAATTTTTTTTCGTAGGCATCCCAGAAACTACATCGAATCGGATTTGTGCAAGTACTACCACCTGCTACAGTCCAGTCATACTCATTATGGGATTGATAACCTTGCAACACAACAAATTAGGGACACGGTGCATGCGAAATTCGACATTATTGCAGGACTTTTTCCATGATTGGTTGAGGTATTGGATCGGCTATGCTGCTGCAGGATATCGACCCCAACCACAAGGTAGATTGTGTTTTGGGACGATCCAAATTAACTGGTGGATAGACTATGAATACTGGTCACTTGGTGGTCTGCGGGAAACTGGTCGCATACCAACAAGATTATATCCATAATCGAAGAACTCGTCGAAGCTGGATATGCCGTGCGATGACGAAATATGCAGTTTTTGAGGAACTCCACAGATCGGTCAGAAGGAATTATCTTGTAAGAAAGTACGCCATGATAGGGCTGGACGAAATTTTTTAATCCGACATGGTCGAAAAGCAAGACTTTGCTCATGCGAATGAAGGCCACCACTACATTTTGACTGTAATAGACATGTTTTCTAAGTATGCATGGGCCAGGCCGCTCAAGTCAAAGAATGTATCCGATGTCATCGAGGCCATGGCAGATGTGTTACACAAAGGATGCACTCAGAAAAATCTCACTGACAGTGATAAGGAATACCTTAATTCAACTTTCCATGCTGTGATGGAAAGGTATTGTATATATCACTATTCCACATACTCTAGGCTCAAGGCCATTATCATTGAGCATTTTCGCCAGACTCTAAAAGCCAAAATGTGGAGATGTTTCACGACAAACAGAAACTACAAGTGGCTGGAGCTACTGCTGAAACTTTTCTACGATTATAATTCTACCGTTCATTCTGCCAGTTGCATGAAGCCTGAAGGTGTCAAGGACGACTCCCTGCTTCGGTCCGTTTATGCTATTCCGACAAGGAATTGATTGGTTACTTGGTGCGCATCTCCAAACAGTATGGAATTTTCCATAAGTCTTATCTTCACAACAGGTTGATGGAATTGTACAAGGTGGTTCGCATATGACATTGGTACCAATGCGTTCCCCGAGAACCTAAATGGTGAACCCATTGTGGGTTTCCCAATTTTTTTTGTGGAGAATGTGCCGAAACGACGCAATAGTCGCCTGTATGTGAAGTGGCTTGGACATTCGAAGCATGATGAGTCGATGAGAAAGACATTCTGAAATAGTACTCACCAATGTTTTAAAAATATAAGATTCATTTTTTCAGGTGTACATGCATTGTTTTAAGTAAAAGTTTGTTTACATTACTTTGCATTCATTTATTCTTGCAATTGCCTGTCTTTATGCACAATATTTGGCTGTAGATAGCTATCTCCGTGAATGTGCAAGCCTATGTAAATGTTAACACAGGTCTCCCATGCATGCTGACTTAGGCTATCTGATGCAATGTAGATTGTGAAAACGATGTGGGAGCACATACACATGCAGTCTCCAGTTGTTTGACACAGTACAGGTGCAGACCTATGAAAATTCTAACACTGCTTTTGCCATGCATGCTGACTTAGGCTATCTCACACCGTGTAGATTGTGAAAACGGTGTGGAAGCATATACATGTGCAGACTCCAATTACCTGACACAGTACAGATGAAGAAAAGCAAAATGTTTGCCAAGTTTTTCAACCATTACTTTTTACAATGTCTCTTTTATGAATTGATAAGGCAAACAATAAAATAAGAGGAAAAATTGTTTTACAATTATACAAATATTTTATTCATCAAACTCTTGTATTGTGTTTTCGCATATATGTTAAGCAATATCAGGTTACATTAACAGGCAAAAACATTTTTTTAATGTTCTTTTTTTCTGCAATTATGTGGCGACATATTTTTGCATTTATAGTAAATATATAAGCAAGATAGTTTTTTATGACAAGGGTTTTTTTATGAAATATTGCCTGCTGATTTTGTTTGGCAACTATAAATTTATTTACACTATGTTGCTGTATTCAAAACACTGTTTTTTTTTTTGTTACTATCTACTGTCCTTCCGCCCTCGAAGTGTGTGTTTGTCTTTACCTCGCACAGCAGACTGCGACAAGTCGTGGTCAGCTCGACGAATGGAACCCTATTAGCTTCTTCGTCCGGTAGGAGGTTATGCTTCTCACTATCTCATTCTTCACTGAAGCGAAAAACTTTTTCCTGCCCCCCTCCCCCTCGTCGTATTTCTTAGTCCCTACACTGGATGCCTTATTTCATGATGATTGTTTCACCCTTGTTCAGCTCCAACAGTTCATTAGTGCTGCATGGAAGGTTACCTCGTGTGTCTTGTTGTACACTGTGCAGGTATCACCATCGCACCGGATTCTATCCATAAAATGAACTTTTGACTTCCCTTCGGCATTCGTGATGCTTGGGTTGTACGCAGACACCAGGATGTGTTAGAGGCGGCAGGATTTGTACCATCGCAGGCCTTTGTTTTTTCACAGCATTCTCGTACCATGGGTCGCCCAGCCAGCACTCCACTCGCCAGAATCCAGGAATGGCGTTGGGGTCTAATACTTCACCATGCCTGATTCGAAGGAGCAGGCGTACATCACCTCGTGCATAGAAGATCGTGGTAGTGGTTTCATGGGAGTAGCTGTGGCGGGCATCAACCAACTGCTGCTGGGGGCGATAGTGGTCTGTGAGGAGCCGTCATGTGCTGGAAGCCAATCATCGCATTTCGTCGAGGTGAAGGTGGTGGTGGTGCTGGGTCGGAGACCTGATATGATCAGCTTCATAAGGTCGACGGTCGCATGGTCTGCAGAGTTGTTCATGTTTTTCACTGCGCGAACCCTTCGGTGATGGAGGACGTGGTGCCGATGGTGATTGCGCATCTTGTACCAGCTGCAGGGATGAGGAGTTTCCAGAATGGAAGTGGTGCAGCCTTCGGAGAACTCTTTGAAGGGTAGCAAGTTGCGAATATTTTCGTCCTGCTGCCAGTAGTTTGGAAGTCTCTTGTACATATACCCAACTTCGTGGTCTGCATATGTCAGCAGCAATTCTTTCGGTACAAAGGCCAGTTCGTTTTCTGTATCTAGGTTCACAAGCGATTGTAGCCTCTTGTATGCGACGATAGCCGAAATTATTTTTCTACCCACTGGGACAGCACACAAACATCTGCTGCTTAGCGATGAGAAAACTCCAGACGAGAAATAAATTGAATGTATTAAGGCGGGCAGTTGACAAAGACAGCAGCAGCAGGCAGGATACTGGGTCTCAAGGTCTTTTATATACTGGTATATGTGTGCAGTGGAGAGGGTAGGCGAAGGTAACTGATTGGCTCTGACAAACTAGCCAATGGGAAAATAGGTTAGAGGGAAAGAAAATATGTTTGGTGTGGGGATTGAGTGGGTGCTGTTGGTTTGTGTTAGGAAGGGGAGCAGAGATACAGAAGGTCCATGATGCTAAAGGTGGGGGGGGGGGACCAATACTTCATTTGATGCCCTTGGTCACGGCAACATAACTCGTTTTCATTTTTCTTAATGTAAGTAAAATTAAGGACATATTATAAAGTGGAAGTATGATATGCATCAATCTTTACGATTGTTTTTTCTATGAAAACCGATATAATTACTAACGATCCAAGGTGGCAAGCAGATATCTTAAATAATTTTTTTATTTCACCACATTTCTCCTTTGACTTTAAAAATAAACTAACATGAATGTTAATATATACTAGTGTCTTCTCGACTAGTTGTGTGTCCTGCTTCTGGCCTATTTAATCTCGCTAAAGTTAAAAAAAAGATTATATTTAGAAAAAATGTAAAATTATTTAATTAAAAATAGTTTAGTATTTTAATTTTATATATAATTCTTTTAAACCCTTATCCCAACACATGTCCCGATAGCTCAGTCGACTAGGGCGAAAATTAAATAAAAAAATTGCATCGCCTCCAGCGGCCAACTCCAGAACCAACATGGCAGCCGAGCCTGAGCGGCACCAACACCCCTAGCACGTGGAAGTTTATTGAAGGACCGAAAGGAAACAAGATGGCGGACGATGATGGCACACACTGGCAGCAGTAAACACCATTACAGGCACCAGTGGTGCACTCTAGCAGATGACGAGAGAACAACAGCAAACAACATCCATGATGGTGGGAGTCAAACAAATGTACATAATCGGGAAACAATATAGCGACAGGAAACAAGATTGGCAGACGGAAACAAATTGGTTGATTAATACCAGATAGTGGATGAAAACAAGATAATGGACAGAAACAAGATGGCGACCGGAAACAGAATGGTGTACAGAAACAATATGGCCGACAATGGTCAAGGACAAGGACATACAAGATGGCAGCCATGATGCCATCCAAGAATGTGGAAGCCAAGATGGCGGACAGCACCACAACCCCCAGCGCTTGCCCTAGGAGGAACTAAACCTATCTTTCCTGAATCTCTTGTCTGCATAATGGCCCCTGGTTCCATATTATCAACAGCAAGATAGTTCCATATTGCAAATATCAAATAAACCATGGCTACCTCAAAACAATCATATGTAAAAATGTTTAATATGGTACATTTTGTAGCCTACAATTTCCAGGACTACCTGCTCTGTTAATAATATAAATATTTCTAATAAGCCAATTAAAACATTCAAAAACTGACGACACAAAAACGTCTTCAGACCACTACCGCCATTACACAACTGGCGACACCAACGGTTATGCGGAGCTAAGGACAACCCGGTATACTAGTTCTAGTGGTCTCCAATAGAGTGCATCTAAATTGTCTCCAAATATTATGGGATTCCATATTATCAGCAGGGTTCCAAATTACCACCTTGTACTGCAGCTGTCAGTAGCATAGAACACGACTTTGTTTTGGGAACAACCAAAGGTCCTTACCCACGTTAGTGAAAATGGAGTTTACGTCCCATTCTTTTAAATAAAAGAACATTTTCAGGTCAAAATAATTGGTATTTATAATTCTCAAATAATTGTATTGGCAGCTATAAGAGCAGGGAGGCTTCCATTATCTGAGTTATGGACACACTACTATAGCGAAATGCTTCTAAAAAACCAACGACTTCATCACATACAACAGGTAGCCACAACGGTGTCGCCACACCCCTTTAAAACACCGAAACACGGGGAATGGTGATATGTACTTTAATTGTTATCATCGTGTACGCTGACATCCTGCTCATTTGAACAGAATGAATAAAGTCTTGCAGTCTGTTCAGGAAGTGCCGTATCCCTTTCCCGCAACACATCTTAAAAAGAAGTACCATCAAATGTCTGCTTGGACAGGTATTTCTCTCAGGATCACGACCGAGAGAGGCACAAAGAATACATAAGGGAAAAATTGGACAAAAGGGTTATCTATGCCGCACATACATAGTACAATTTATAACTTAGCTTTCACTTTAAAAATGTAGAATTATAGATGTTTTCGAGGAAACACCAGGCATCTCGTGTCTAATGATTCTATGACATTGACATCTGCAGTATAATAGCTAGTGTCAATACTTATCATGAGTACCAATTGGCCCACTACACTAAACACATCATATTTAATGTGTAGTTTTCCCTTGGTCTAACTGCTGTTTTGCTGCTTCGATGGTTCTTGGTTCTATACCTGCTCGCCTTCCAGCATCATCAAAAGGCTCCAAATTAACTATTAACACGAAAAATACCTACAATATCTCACCCAAATAAAGCATTACCCATAGAAGGTCTGGCACAAGATCCACACTCTGCAAAACATACCTAGTACTCTCATCTGAACGTGGTTGTACCACAGTTGCTGGAATAACAAACGCTTTCTGTTAGTAAAGACTAATTATTACAGGCGGTATCACAGTTTCGTTTCTCTCTCATTCCATTGCTTTTTTTAATTGTATATTTCTTTTCCATACCCTCTGCTCTCCTCGTTCTCATCATACAACCTTTCTTTTTGTTAAAAGTCTATTCCTGTATAAGACCTCGGTCACATTAACGTGTTGTTTCTATTTACCACAGGCAGTTATTATATTAAAGTTAACTGTGGAAGTCTTGTCTAATATTCTGAAAGGTCTTAGCAATTAAAAAAATTTTTCTTTGTTTAGGCATCCAGGCATCCCTTCGTTCTATAAGTTAACTCTACCACCGACCAGTATCCTGACAGCCGTTATGTTTTGTTGAATTTTCATTCCCTGTCATATGCTGCCTTCCATAGATTTTCTTTCGCTACTCGGGATTCCTCCACTCATAACAAAATGTTTATATTGTTTTTTCTCTTAAAGTATATGCCTTAGTCTCGCAGTATTTTCTAATGGAAGATTTATACAGTGGCCATGTACTGTAAAGAAGGAAAGAGCAACGTCATCCTTGTAGATAAATATGTTGGACCTATATATTGAACTTGATGCTGTTTGTAGACATTGTAGGATGAGCCAGTAGTGGCATACCTGTTCCTGGATAACATGTGTCGAAATTCTTAGTGTATGTATAAACATACCTGCATTATTTATATAGTGTAGGCTGAACCCATATTAATGTTTTTGGAGAAATTCTAGCCTCTCGGAGCTGTTTTTGCCTATATATGAAACACAAAATTAATGTATATGGTGTATCCGATGTCAGACGATGCAAGTTGACTTGAACAAGACACGTTTACGCCTTCTTGTACAAGAATGTGAACCGTGTGTAAACGGGCTTAAATAAAGAAGTTCCGCCGGTTGAGCTGTGGAAGATATTACAGTAGTATGCCTACAATGCATAAAGAACTAATTCGTCCCATATCTTCTGATCCCTACTAAGAAAGTAAGACATCAAATTGACAAAAATTTGGTCGTTCAATTGTTAAGTAGTCTGTATAGTTCTAATTTAGTAAAGTGCACAATTTTCTTGGATTAGTTTAGAAGTAATTTTTTATAATCTGCCAATCGAGAGATTTTCTGGGACACCGTTATGAAATATCTGGCTATCATCTGTGCAGAATGCTTCATGGTATTTAGAAAAGGCCTCCTGGAAAATCGCTTTGTACTTATTGCCTACACATGTAGAATTAGATCGAAGAATTAAAAAATAAATTTGGAAAGGACACTTAACATCCTGAATCCTCTGGAGTGGTGCAGGTTGTTGCCAGTGGCTCACTTTTTTTCACATTCCTCTAGATTATATATTCTGCTTTTGCTTTGGTGTTCTGCAAAAATGGTAAATTGTTATATACGGATATAATTTTTAATGTCATAGCAACTAGAACCACTAGCGTGTTCTCATTTTTTATCCTCGATGGGAATGCAGTGCCTAGAGCGCTCGCCTCACACCAAGGCAAAACTGATTCGATTCCCGGTGGGGTCGCTCCCGAATTTTTGCAAGGGTAAATCGCGCCCTGCGATGCCATTAGTCGGCGGGTTTTCTCGAGGATCTCCAGTTTCCCCCGCCCTTTCATTCCGGCGCTGCTCGATACTCGCCTCGTTTTACCCTCATCGACTTTCAAGACCCCAGTGTTAAGGGCCTTCCCTAGTGCCGTGGAAACACCTGAAAGGCTACCGAGCATGTGTTTTCCGGGTGGAATGGGCGTGTTCTGTCTCCCGCTGTGAGCCTACCCAGGGTGTGGAAGTGGGGATGGCTGTGTGGACAAGAGAGGGAAGGATGCTCAAAGCAATCTGCGCGCTAGCATTCGTCCCGAGCCCAGAGCAGCGACAGGCAGCCAACACGGCTACTACCTGCCACTCTGGTCTGGCACACTTTCCCTCATAAACACAGCAACCCATCCACCACTGTCACAAGCCGCGGCTTTGCTGGTTTGACTGGCGGGCTGTCTGTGTTGCGCCAGGACGTGCAGGGCGTCCTGACCTCTTGGCTATGTGTTCTCTGCGGTCTGGGGAGGGAAACTTCCTCTAGCCCGCAGAGAGATACGAATGCTGCAACCGCCTGGGTGGTATAAAGGCCCGCGCACCGCCTGGGTGGTATAAGGGCCCGCGCACACCCCAGCTCTGAGCTTCGGCAATGATAGAAAAGGCGGCCACTATCACAAGCGGTTTGTAATGACGAGCATTGAGGCAAGTTCCTTCTGCACTCTCAGCAGCGGGCTAGCATGCAGCCGGCGCTGCGATAAGACAGTCATGCCACTTGCAATATTCTTCGCTCAAACAATTCACATGTTAGGTTGAAAGAGATGTCTCTGGACGAAATAAATCCCATTTCAAATAGAGTAAATTCCTATTATGTTTGGCCTAAAGTACTGCAACCAGTTAATAACATAAAAATTAACACGCAATAATACATTCATAGACACTGAAAAATCACATAATAAACGGACTGTACAAAAGTAGTCATGTAATATGTTAACAAAATAATTATAATAATCGAAAATATGGTTGTTGTGGGTTTGGAAATAAAAATAGATTTTAGTAAAATGAATTACTATATTAATAGAAAAGTTGAATGAATAATGTACAATTCCATTTTTTCTTTGCATTATTATAACATAGAGGTTTGACAAGGCACTCGGTCAATATAACGTTTGCTAATTCATAGAACAAACACATCAATATCCAAATAACATCTACGAAATTACAATAGACTAATGATAAATGATAATCACGATATTCCCGTACATTGCCTGTGCACATGTCACACAACGGAACCTCGTCAAGAACATATTACAAATTCATTAAAAAGAACGTATGCCTAAAATTACACATGGAAATAGTAATCCCAAAAATATATCAATATAAACTGTGAAACCTCCTTATTCTACATCTTATCACTGTGCAGACCTTCAGTGAAATACTCTCACAATATAATTAGAAAGCTTATATAAGTACATGCGAAAGCTTGCTGCTAACTTTAGTGAAAAGAAAAATACTGAAAGTAAATTTAATTTTCAAAAATCTACAAATACACTGCATGTTATTTTTAACAAGTAATGTTATTTGCTCAACTTGAATTAAAAGCAAATTTCTGAAAATATAGCATACTATATTTATTTTATTAAATATATATGTATAAAATTTAATGACCTATTTTGTGTAAAAACATAATATTATCTGTGAAAAACAGGATTCAGGTATTAAAAGTGCTATACATTTGTTTAACTACTTTGTATCAAATTCTGTGAATTATCATTGGCCAAATAGGCATAAGCTTAAAACCACATCGAAATGCGACTTTCTGTAATGTTATTTGAAAATACCATAATTAAGCAAGTACCAAAAATAACACTGTAACAAAATGTTTTCTAGTAGGCAAAACTTCCTAACCTGCAATGGAAGTTATTAGGCGATTTAGTTTGGGAAACTTGCAAAACTGTTAAAAAGAATCTGACACTTAGCACACATCATGCAGTCTACATATACAGAAGTGTTTAGCAGAGCTACTATAAGAATTGGTAAAGGGCACTACAGTAAGCAGATAAGTCTACAAAAACCAGTTATGGGGAATCTAGATGCGTGTGGAACACAGTGGCGATGCGTGCTATAATTTCATGGGCAAGCTAATGTGTGCAGGGGGCAGTAGTGGCGTTGATCTCCCCAATAAAGGCAGAGAGGGGTCCGGGGGTCCTCCCCCGAGAAAATTTGGATTTCAAGGGGCAAAATGGTGCCAATTAAACATTTTTTCGTACCTAAATATAAAATACACCACTTGTAAAAAAATTAATATACTTTAACATAAAATTTCCTCGAGTGAAAAATATTACAAAGATACCTTCATCAAACCCGGAACCTTGTCCACTCAAAATGAATATTATTTTAATACTCGTCGACAGTGAGGTATTTACATAGGGAGCAATTTTGTTTGTACGGAAGTGTAGACAGGAAAAATGATTATTCGTTTGTGTAACGATGGAAAGCAGTCAACTCGAACGAGCAGGAGGCAGGAAAAAAAACGCAGCAGGTAGAGTGCGCATCAAAAGAGAAGATTCTTCTCGCACAGAGTGAGGGGAGGAAGCACAGAAGGGGAGGTGTCGAGTGATAGCCTACATGAGGGAGGGAACACGAGAGGGAGTGTAGCCGAAGTCATAACAGCCGAGCTGAAAATATATGTAACCTTATCCTTTCGCCTATGTAAGTTACCGTTCGTATCGTGCAGCTATATTTCGCCAGAAATAAACCGATGATTACATTTCAACCAGCTGCAGCACAGTTGCGAAGATATAGGGACACATGAGCAGATCATGCGGTGTATGTGCGAAGACCGACCACGGGTGTAACAGGTGTTTACGATACCTTACTGTCCTTGAATTGCTAATCAGTGTAATTTGGCGCACCGACACTGAACCTTGTCACCCAGAGCGATAGTTCGCGCCACAAAGATTGTCTCGCAACCCAATACAGACGTAATACGCCTAGATTAGACAACACACACATCCCACATGCCACGTCACTAAATAGCTACAGGAAAATGTGTTATGAAAAGTCGTCTGAACATGTGGTATTGATAAATTGAAACATGTAAAGGCTGTTCACGATAAAGTGAGAACTTTTAAAATCAACCTTAGAAAAAAATCACTCCTCCTACCAACATATACTTTAACGGGTACCCTGAGTGCATGCGTCCAGTAAAGTTGGTAACTATTGATGGGAAGTAGTTCTGTATCTTATCGTCGAATAAGAAATGTTAGGTATTCATTTCTGACAAATTGAATTTTTTATTTCTATTTCTGTTAATTTTTTAATGCATCAAAGTGTAAAAATTAGCAAATTTGTTAGATATTTACTTTTCACGTAATTTAACTATTTCACTTGACCGACGCATGAAGAAAGAGATGAAGCTCACGGCAATGTTAATGTTACATAAGGCGGAAGACTACACAACGTGCATACAAGTAGATTTTAAGCAGGGTTTCAAAAGTTCTCATTTTACCGTGAATAGCCTTTACATAGCTTTATTGTACTTATAGAGCAAATATTTACGTTAGTCTTGAAATGTGCATTTAAATTAATGCATATACGCGTTTTTCCAGTCTGACCAGTGTCCGAGGTCATTGCTTGTACTGATATAGCAAATGCCATAATCATATTAGAAAAAGACTTGATTAAAATAGTCGCAAACTCGTGACTGCAACCATATTAAACATAACTTTCATTATGCTTAATCTTAATTTTATACCATACATACTGAAATCGAGAGTTTACAAGGAATCATCACAGGTACGGAGTTAGATAGTATATTACAGCATTGCATTAACATTTCTGATAACTGAGCTCAGATTACACTTATAATTATATCTGCAAATATTCACGTCACAATTAATATTCAGTAAATTAATGTTTTAACGTAAATTAATATTACACAAATAGTAAATGACAAATTCGAATTAATAATTTTACAGACATTTTTACAAACTCACGTACGATGCGCAACATCCCAGCTGTTTGAATCACTACCAAGTCGCTCAAAGCAGCATACACTCTTCACTAGTATTTGCGTTGTTGGTACACCGTAGAAGGAGTAGGGGATTTGAAACAACGAACAACCCTAATTTTTTTGTACACAAAATCAATCTTTTTCTTCTTCTTTTTTTTCGAATTCCGCCGTGACACGTTCATAAAAAATCGACGGCAATTTTTCATTTTTTAAAACGTTTCTTTTCAATGGAGATAAGTGCACCACGAGCATAGAGTCTATTTTGCCAAATTGTGTTTCGTTTGTCTTTATTCGTTTCAGTATTGAAAAAGAACGCTCCACAGATGACTTGTACATGGTATTGTTGCCACTAACATACATAATTTATGGAACTGTGGGAGAGCATCTTGTAAATCATTTCCATGAATGTATTTAAGACAATTTTGAACACTTCTGGTTTTCATGGCATCTCGACTATACACAACTTTTAGTTCAGACCGAAGCTTATCAGGGTCAAAGTAACTGCCGTAGTATTCGATTAGGGATTTCAACTGGACCTCAGGAAAACTATGAGAAAACTCCTGAAATTTTGTAGCATTTACAAGTTCTAAAAATCTTAATTTGTTCATGTTTTCGAAGCGTGTTTCGATTTGTGTTAAGATGTTGTCTAATATTTCGGCGTAGCCTGGAATACTCTCGCTTTGGGTCTACTTCGTCTTTGCATTTCCGATTTTTTTTTTTTACATACAAATTTAAGTGTGTCAGAGAAAACATTTTCAAAATCGTGTCTAAGTTAACATAGAAATACTTTCGTTTCCTGTATCTCCTGAATACAAAAACTGATGTCCAGTTGTTTGCTCTGAATTACGTTATATAGGTGTCCAGTGCTATCAAAAATCTTAGAAAACAAAACTAGGAAAAACACATTCTCTAAAGTTTCTAGAAAACTCATGAAACCTTTTTCTGAAGAAATAGTGTCACTATCCCATTCCTGTGGATTTTCCGATATTGTGGAAAACATTTCTAAGAGGGAATCCCGATTGTAGAATGCACTTTGAACAAGACTGTCATTATAATTCCATCTTGTTGGCGCAATACCTGGAAGCTGTTTCCCAACTATCTTATCTAGCAATGATACCCCTTAGAAGAGTGCGGAAAAAAAAAAAAAAAAAAAAAAAAAGGAGACAGTCCGGAAAGGGTACTGAAAAACACTCTTCGCTTGTTAATGTTATTTACGGCCTGGGTTAAGACAAGATTCGAAACATGTGCTGCGCAATGTACAAACAATGCACTGGAAAATTTGTCATGTACTAGTTTCTGTACGCCATTTAAGTCTCCCGCCATTACTGCAGCTCCATCATAAGACTGCGCCACATGTTTACTGCCAGAGTTAGTTGTCGTAACAAATTCAATTGAATGACTTGCTATGGCTACCGCAGACCTATCACAGCTAACACCAGTGAATCCACAAAGCCGTTCATTGATCTCTCCATCACTCGTAACAAATCTAAAAACAGTGGACAACTGAGAAAGTTTGGCACAGTCCGACGTCTCATCAAGTAAAATTGAAACGAAAACGGATTTTTCAATTTCATTTTTAATTTTATCTAACACAATATTTTGAGTGGGTTCTATTAGGTCGTTCTAGAAATTGCATGAGAGGCCAGAAAATACTATGGACGCCTCAAGGTGCTGCGACAATGCTTGATCATAAGTCGCAATTAAAGAAAGCAACTCAAAATAATTGCCACGATTTTCTCATTCTTTTGTCTCATCATGGCCACGGAAAGGCAGTTCCTGTACACCCAAGAAACAAACATCTAGGCGCTATTAAACGCTTAAACATTTCTCTGTTTCTTTTAACTTTTTCGTTATGTCGCTATGTGCTTAATTGTTTGAAACTATCTAGACCAAAATCAACTCTATTTTTACCAAATTATTTAAGAGACAAAAACGAATTTATGTGAACTTCAGAACGCTCGTGTTTTAGAACAGCATTGCACAGATTGTTAAGGTCACGATACCCAGTTGCAGTCCACGTGTTAACAGCCTTTGAAAACAATAAACATGGCCAGCAACATAGTTTGATTAGGCTGTTACATCCAGCTAACCACGAGTGTTTCTGATAAAAAAAATTTTTTTTGGAAATGACGTACAAAATTACCTTTCTTGCGTGTTGTCGTGATCGTAAGTTCAGGTGTCAGCCTACCCTCTTTTATAATGTCACATATTTCCTGAAAAGTGGAAGCACTGCTGGAAAAATGCTACACTCGTAATCCACACACACCACACTTACATCCACATGTTTCTGTTGCACTCATTCTATCTACTCGGTTCTCAGTCTCACACGGTAATTTTGTAATATTTATGTAGGGTATACATCGCGCACGAATATGTATAACGTTCTCAGCACCAAAACGAAATTAAATTAAAACAATACGATTCGTGTTGTACGCCCAAACTTGCTCACGCATCGATCTAGTTACTGTAAACTATACGACACCAACTGCCTGCGGTTAGGCCAGCTTCGGCTATGTCCGCTTCAGTTCGGTGAATAAAGCACTACCATCGTAGCTTCTGACACAGGTTGACGCAGCCATAAGTCCCCGTTCCTCCCCGGGCGGTCTTCCTACCCTGCCATCCCCTCCGTCGGCCGGGAAACCATTGCGACCGCCTACCTGCTGAAATCATTACTTACAGCCCTTCTGAACATCTTGGTTTTGCTAGCCAACGAGTTGTTTTCTTATAATGTACAGTATTGTGTCCTGAGTAGAATGTGTACTGCATTAGGGAAAAGTTACCTTAAAGTAAATATAAGTTGGAATTTAATATTTATTTTAAATATAACACTGTCAGGAAACTGTCTGGGCAAGCACTGCTTGCCTTGCTTGCCCTAACGATATGCGACTGACACCCATACCAGTTTTCATATTACTTGTACACTATACACTGGTATGGAAAACTCGCGGACAATTGCTTAGTTGCACAATATGCACTGGTATAGAAAATTAGAGGATATTTGTTACCGTGTATAGATATACGTAAATTGTGTTCATGCATGTTCACATGGCAAACAAATTAATAAAAATAAATTTAATTTCAAATATTTAATTGAATAAATTAATGCAACATATTTGATGTTTTGCACTTTCAGTATGATTGGAAAATTTTTATGTTCCAAACACGACCTAATTTAAAAAAAAAAAAATTACCACAATTTACTTTTACTGGCTTGGGTGTTCAAATGGTCTAATGGGAAGACAGTTTGATTTAGTACGCTAAATGTCCCTAATTCTTATCCCGTAAAATACATCTCTCAATTGCTGCCACGATATTATGAAATATGTAGATACGGAACATTGCACGCTATTATTACACACTTTCAAATAAACACATGTTTTTCCTTTAACAATAATACCATAAAAAACCCAGCATCCTTAAACATGACTTGTTAGTAAAAATTGTTCAGATTCCAACATTCTAATGCCAGTACTAAATTTAGATCGCTGCTACACTGAAAGTCGACCACACGACTGACCCTGAAAGTTTCTCTCCATACATTGTTCTAATTTCCGGTGAAAAAATAATTGGCATATCACATTGCAATGCAATGGTAGCTATAATTATCACACAGTCAATTTCTTGCATTAATATAATATCCATAAGAAAATCAATTCATTAAATTTCTTGTTAGGACGTTTTGTAATACGTATACAGTTCGCTAACTGTATCCTGAGTATAGATAGCACTGACACACATTACTTATTGCTCATAACATGTATTTGTACTACCAACGTAGATAAATTTCTTGCAGTCAGAGTTAATTTTATCCCATACATATACAGTAAGCAAAGCCTTTACTATTCTATTGAAACTTCTAATAAAATCAAATAATTATAAGCTGCTGTGTATATCTACAACATACTAACATTTTAAATTAGTATTTTGAGGTTCGTTTTTGCTTTCATTCAACCAGCATGTCCTTGCCGCATAGTTTCCACGAATACACCGAAGAAAAAATCACAAACGCAGCTAATACTCTGTGTACTACCAACTTGACCGAAAATGAATTATTGTTTTCATAACTCACCTACTGAGTTTTGTTACGAGAAAACACATCTCCATCATTAAAGATAGCTGTCTTCTTCTGCAGCGACACATCTTTGCCAAAGTTTCACAATGCATGCCTTACCATTCCTGTCACTAATACATTTCGCCTATGTTTTTCTACTGAGTTGTTGAGTCTAAACTTATCCAGCCTTTTTCTTTTCTGACACAGATATCTGAGCTTTCATTAAGTACTCTGGTTCTCGTATGGGCAATTTCCTGGCATATCTGGAATCGATTATTTCTGGCAGAAGACTAAAATTTGTGGATTTTGGGGAATTTTTTTTTTTTGCTCCAATACGTGTCATCTTTCTTAATCACGTCACATATCATGCCCACAGGTGACCACACAACAAAGTGACAGTACTCCCGCTTTGAAATGTATAGAAGCCCTTCTACTTGGTACATATAAGAAAGATCATTTTTCAATCTTGGGTTTCCATTTTTCATGTCCATAAATCTTATTCGTTTGCTAGTGACAGCTTCTGTAGGTGTTAACAATTTTATAGACACAGGACATCTCACTTCTATAATATCATCGTAACCAATGAGCCAATTTAGCAATGCTCCTAGAAAAGGGAAGACTTCATCCACAAGCAGACTACATGTATCCACAGTGAGGTTGTTTTGTTCTGCGAATGTACTTTTGCAACTTTTTCTTTTTCTGAACCCCAACAGGTGTTTACGTTGCCTTTAAATGCATTGTAGAGTATTTGTTTCACCGTATTCACACAATATGTTGTAGGTTTCAATATACAAATTTTCCCGAAAAAAGAAGCTGTAATTCTCTTGCTGCGTTGTTCCTTCCACTCATGAGATGAACTTTGACCCGTAGTAATTTCTTCTATCTTCTTTCTGTCTTCTTGCATTAACTGATAACAAATTTTTCTTTCTTTTCTTCGTAGTCTTTTTCAGGTATGTCTTCTTCTATCCTGTATGCATCTGGTCCATAATCTAAGTCTGCTGACTACGGCTGCGTAGCACTTTATTTTATTTTATTCTGAAATGCCAAACGACGTCGATTCTGAGAGATTTTCCTCTTGTTTGTTGCACGTCTCACAAATTTTTTCGTATGGAATTCTGGACTTTTGTTGATTGTAGACTTATGGATGACTCTACGCAATCCTCCTTTGGAATTTATGGCTACTACAGCCGCTTCACATCTTGTTTGATAAGAATTTCGGAGTGCGAAGTTGACGCGTTTCCCACCTACAGTTTGGCTACTACTGAACTGAAGTTCTCAGGTATATTTGTATGCACATATAGAATCAAACTGGTAGCATGACTTGCTACACGCTGCACAGATATGAGCAGTTCTTGCCAAATTCCTGCTTCCTTTAACTGCGGGACCAAATCTGTTTCTTCGTGTCTGGACTTCCCATCACAAAAATAATCTCTATCTACACACTTGTCTTGGTTACAAAAAAAAAAAAGGCATGGACTGTTCAATACGTCCTTTCTCAGTTCTTCTATGCGTTCGTAGTTACTGTTGAAACTTTTTGGTCTTTCCTGTATTTATTTGCAGAAACAACTACTGTTCTGAGACGTTGTGCTTGGGTTTGTACGGTGGTTCGGAGTTGCAGATTTCCAAGTCTAGTGTTTCCACAAATGTCGCGGACTTTGTTCATAGAGTTCCTTAAAAGGTGATATCGATACTCGATTTTTTGGACTTGCGTTTCAGGACCATAAGGCATAGCATCAACTAGTTTTCTGTGGAGTCTGTTATCTCCACCATCGATGAGCTTATTGTACTTGAGGCCATACATGTTCATACTCTACACGAAACCATCAACAATGATGCCCTGCTCCATTGATGAAGATGTGCCTGTCCAGTTTTTCGCACACTTGTGCTCCGGCATGGAATCACAGTTTTCTGTGGATTTGTAGCATGCACATAATGAACAATATTTATTCCGGATACCAATGAAAAGTCTTTTATTTGTTTTGTAACACGTAATGGCACCCTGCAAAAAAAAACGTAGTGTTAGTTTCATGGATTTTAATTGTCATGTCATGTACTAGATTTTTGAATGATAATTTTCAGAAAGGAATTTACATGTGCCATTATAAAGTATGTAGATTGTAGAAGTCAGTAATGTAACTGCAGACTTATCAGAAAGTCTGTGTGGTTTTCCCATATTAGCAGTGACCAGTGAAATCTCAGTTTCAGTTTACATTCATTTAAAGTTTAAAATAAATACCATATAGTTTACTTGATTGTCCAAAACATTTCAACTAGAACACCATCCCTTCATTTACATGACAAAGGCGAAAACTGTAATACTTACAACTCCCGAGAGTGAATTGTATTTAGTCTTGTAAGATCTTTTCGCCCAAGCCCCGTCAGCAACCACTGTTATAAGAGGACATCCTTCTTTGTCTAGTTCACCAACTTCTTTGGTAAGTGCGGCCTCTTCTTTTGCTGCCTCTGTCATTAGTTCCTAAGCTGTTGCATGAATTGCTTCAGATACCTGGTCATGGTAAGTATTCCAAGTATCTCTGAATGTGCAAGGCATATTAAGCGCTGCACAAATCTCTTCGAGTTGAGAGTAGCCACCACCAGTCGCTATCATGCCAGATACTGCCGATGCATGTACATTCAAGGAGTCTGCCTCTTGACCTGGAGGTTCTGTGCGAACAGCCCTTGTGATATTGCACATTTTACATTTAAAAGATAAAAAGATACAAAAACCAAGCCGGCGTTCGTTGACACGTTCCATGTCTTTGAACGAGCATTCAAAAGGTTCGTGGTGATTAAGAGAGCGAATTGACTTTAAAAAATACTGTAAGTCAACAATCCATCGACCTTCAATTTTCACAGTTTGGCTAGGGGTTGTCTGTGTATCTTCGTTGGATAAGGTTAGTTGTGCATTATCTATGTTCACGGCATATTTATTTGCAGTTTTCATATGAAAGCACCAGATGATCACATTCGTTGTTAATACTGAAAAGATGAGAAATAAATATGTTTAAGGAACATATCCAATGCCTTAAAAAAACAAGTTTGAAATTGATCTTAACAAATTATTATTAATTACACAATACTCTAATACATCACTACTAATAATCACTGCACAAATTTGGTTTTCATTTTCTATAAATATAGTAATGCTGTTTATGCTCTGTCTTCCTCTTTTCCTAAAACGTTATTTTGGGGTCTAGGTCTACCCCGATCCATGACATTGTTGTTAAGTCTGGTTATGTTTCGCCGAGTTGAGAATTTTAGGAGGCTCTTAGCATCTTTTAGAGCCGATGGGGTGAGTATGAAGTAGCGCCAAAATGTAAGGGCACGGGAAATGGAAGAGTCCCGGGAAAACCCACCGACCAACGGCATCGTCCGTCACTATTCCTACGTCCGAAGATCCGGGAGAGATCTCAACAGGAAACTGAACTGTGATCACTTTGGCGAGAGGCATATACTCTCTACGCGATACACACCGCGGCCCCCACGTCTCGTTGACATCAGAGTCATTTGACAGAACTAAAAAATTAAACAGCGAATAATTACTTGCTGGATTTGACAGCTTGAGCTGCCTTTGAATTCCTTTGTAAATTATTCTGTAATAAAAGAGAAAATCTGTTTACATACAAATTTAATTAATTATCATTTGTCTTGTATATCATGCCACAAAAACTCAACCTGGGTTATGTATGCAACACTACAATATTGATTAAACAGACATAGGTTAATGCTATGCTACAAATATGCTACCAGTTCCCATATTAATTAGTAAAATTGGGAAAATATAATGTAACTTATATGGAAGTTAATTGTATGCATCTTTTGAGGATATTCTAGGGGAATACTAAAATTTTCATTGTATATTCCCATGAAAATATTTTGGAAATATCAAGAAGTCAATGAAAGGTGTGGTTAATTGCTAGGCTATACGTAACTTATTTTACGTTGAAATATTGAAGACCTACCTCACTATGCAAATCATAAGCCAGCCATTAGTGACTTCTTCCAGAACCCAAAATATAAGGTACTGCTGTTAGCAGTGTCTCTATGTCCTATATTTCCTACTTCTGTATGTAGCATATAGGCTACGCTTATTTTCTTGGCTTCAAGTTTGTACGGCAGTGCATCATGGTAAAGGTTGGGGAGGGGAGGGGACCTGAGAAACAAATGCAGAAATGTTGGTTTGGACCATATGTTACACTGCCACATTAGCGAATAGGCAAACGGATATGTTGCTGAGTTAACAGATTCGAGCGGATCATATGTGGTCTTGAAAACTGATGAGGGTGAATGTGGGGGAGTATGGGGTACTGCCGGAATGGAAGAGTGGGGGAAACGGGAGATCCTGGAGAAAACTCACCAAGCAGTGGCTTCATCCGGCACGATTCCCATACGCTAAAATCCAGGAGTGATCCCGACCGGGAATCGAGCCCGAATCGCTTTGGAAAGAGACTAACTCTCCAAGTGACACACCACCGCAGCCTCCTCACGGCAATTAATTTGTAGAATGTAAGGCTACACTATGGACTAACAATAAATGTAAATGTGGATTTTCACATTATAAAAATATTTAATTTGAACTGCGTGGTCTGTAAAAAGTTAAAACTGTGACAACATACCATTATTTTATCAACGCTCCAAAACTTAATATTTTCTTCGTTTCATTTTGCCTAAACTGACATTTAGGGGCTGCGGCGATCTAGCGGGTAGTGCCACTCATCAAGGCCATCCGGTTTCCACCCCTAGCGGGTTCCCTCCCTAATTTCAGCATGTGGTAATTGTGCCTGGACAACCCGCCGCTGGTCGACGGGTTTTCTCAGGGGTCTGGCGTTACACGAATGCTGTTTCTTTGGTATGCTGTAAGAGGGTTGCAATAAAAAGGAACACGTGGACCCTTCTTCCAGAAAAAACTGGTTATGTGGTCCACTGTCTGTGTTTACATGTAGTGTTTTCGGACGTTATTTTCAATACATTAATGCTTTTTAGGAGTTTCGTAATGTTTTGTACATTCTCAGCGCCCAAAGTAGGTTAAATTGATGCACGGCTTCGATATGATACCGCTGAAACAATCAGTGTCTTTTTTCACTTATTCTAAGTAGTGCAATTTTCACTGCGAATCAGTGGTTTTCGACTGATTCGAATTTAGAGTGTAGAGAGAAGGCATTATTTATGCTTTCTAGTGTCCGAAATACAGTAGCACCCGTAATGCAAGTGAAGGAAAACGGGAGATCCCCGAGAGAATCCACTGACCAAAGGCATCGTCCAGGTACAATTACCACTTGCTGTAATTCGGGAGTCATTATTTTTTCATTGTCTTTTGACAATCCCGGATCTTAAGTTTTAGTAATGTTTTGAGAACTATAAAAACGTTCATAGCTATGTGTAAGCTATCGCAAAATAACCATTTCTGTTTGATTATATAGTAGGCCTACTTTTGGGTGGTCTTGATTGTATGTTAGAACATGCATATAACATAATTTATATGTTTTGACAGTTATGTTTCATTCACATTTAAATTTAAATTGCGGAAATTTTAACTCAGTTTTTGCTTGACTGTTATAAATGTAGTAAATGTTTACAGTCGCACTATTGTTAAGTATTTCATTAGATAGTGTACCAGTCCCACGCTCATGAACAATTTTTCGTCCGATTAAATAAGTGGTAGGCCACACGCCTTAGGGCGTTTCTCAATAATATCAGGATAACTAATCTTGTCGATAAATATTATTTTCATCATACAATGATTGAAAGTTCGGCACCGGCCGGCTGCATTGGGAATTTTTTTTTTATAGATATTTCCCGTTTTCAGTTACAGGAAAATGTTAGTGCAGCCGTTCAACATGACCCTTTACAGTTCCTCATACAGTGGTTATCTTATCCGCATTAAGTTAAATAAAGATTTCAATTAAGGTGTATCCCACAACAACAATAATGCTCTCAGATTTATACAAGAATAAGTTTCCACGTTTCTCAATGCATGGGCGAATTCGTTAAGACATGATGGTGTTCAGTATGTTATGTTGTAAAATCTAACAGCTGATATCTTTGTAAATTAAACGCTGACTTTCATTCTCGATACTAGTCTTGAAAATACAATGGCACTTAATAATAGTGCCGAATTGTGTGCGGTATTAAATGTAGCGTTTTTCACGCACACTTGGTGTGTGAATATAAAAACTACGCGAAGAGCAAGGAGGGACCTCCGTTCCTCGACCTGCAACTTCCCCTACTGTCCCTCCCTCCGCGTTCAGTTACAGCGCTATCACCACTCCTCCTGTTCCAAAGGTCAGGCGAGCCAATTGCAGCTTGCTAGCGACGAGGGCAGCACATCCTGGGCGCGGAAAACGCAGTAAACATACGTTGTTGGTATTCCGTTTACTCAAAATTTTAAGCGGTGACCATAGGGTTTGAATGCATCAATCTGTTCAGAAAAGATGCCGCTTTGTCATTATAATTTAAAACTCTGTTTTTCGTTGGAATTTATTACGTATACAAATATTTAAACATGGCGATATCTGTCGATTTCGCTAGTTTTTAACGAGAATTTTTGAATTTCTATATCTTGCTTGCTCGTAGGTCACAACTGATTGCAACTGACGACAAATGACCAACACTGGAGCCCGAGTAGCTCGATCGCAGAGCTTATAAAACGCCTAACTTGTGTCACTGTATGTGCCCATCCGGCCCGATATAGCGCCTCCTTGGATGCCCAGCATCGGCAATGGCCATCGTGCATGACTTCCAGCTCATATCCTGCAGGATTAAGATTCATTTACGCCCGCGAGTGAAACCACCGAGCAGAAGGGGCTCGAGGCAGCCCCCGAAACATGGGACACGCTCAGCACCAGTAATTAGTAATCTTTACACGAGGTGGTCGTCCAGTCGTTTGCATATTTGGCGGCGGCCAGATGCCAGCCCTTGGTCGCGAAACACTGGCTGGAGCCTCGCACACAAACCTTACAGCCTCGCTCGTTTGTGAAACTGGCACACGATCTCTCCCAAATAAAAATCAAAGTAATCCCTATGGAATCCGTCACTAACTCTGGCTAGCAGGCTCCTGTCAGCTGTACGTGCACAAGACACCGGAATTTATATTACCAATTACTTCACAATAACTCTCACATAAAAAGTGCACCTGATTATTAGTTTTTATCTTGACCCTTCTACTCTTAACTAAGGGCTGAAGGCCCAGTTCATCACAATTCCCTCTTCTTAACACACCCATAATCGCCTGACACTGGCGAATAGGTTATCAAACTTTTGAACTAGTGTGGGTAGTTCTTGTAAGGATCTGACGATACTTGTTATTGCAATCTGCAACCCAGTTGCTTTCTATCTTCCATCAACTTGTGGAAGATGGCACCGCGCCGGATGTTGGACCTCCAAACACACCATGGCTTCCTATCCCAGGTCGAGACACGACATTTGCGCCCAATGAATTTATGGGTAACAAGGGCCAGTAAGTTTACTATAATTGTGGCATTATGGTGGACACCATCTTCCAAGTCATTATGAGGCAGCATCTCCAACTGTGCTGGCCCTGCCTGGTACCTACCAGTGTTTTCGCCCTACCATATGATCGGCTCCCCAGTGGAACTACAGTTTAACTTCCATTAAACCAGTGGCATATCGTAACTTGACCCTTTACCATTTATATCTTGTTCGGCCTATAGGGGTCTATGTCTGCGTGGGATGTCGGTACACTGGTATGGTCACAGATATCCTCCTGCCCATAGAGTGTCCCTATTCCAATTTACTTGTTGAATAGTCTCCCTAATTTCTCTAACAATATCTAAAGCCATACATTGTCTGTTCACATTGCACAATCCTACAAGCTTCCTTAATCTTTGTTTACAACACGGATTCTATATTGAGCTCCATTAGGCCTATTTTCTTACGCCCCTGCTATTAATATAATTTACAAAATTTTTATTATATGCATTAATCGTTCACAAAAAAAAAAGATTTTCGTGTTCTTCATAACCTAAACTCTATCTCGTCTTCAATTACTTATGTACCTTAATACTTTAAAACATTTACATTAGTTAACCAAATCAAAATCCACCTCGTTATTCGCTTGTAATTTGTTACCTTTGAACACTACTTTAATCACTAGACAGAAAAAATTACTTTAATTATCAATCACTATCCTCAATCAATAATCATATAGTCCGACCTTAATTACCAATTACAAAATATTATTTCAGTTAGTACTCTCAAAATGCCGCATAAATCAACAATTTAGAGAATGTTATTTCAACTAATAAACACAAAACGTTATCACAATCAAAGCACAACTACCTTATAAAAAGGTTAAAAAAATGTTACCTCAATCAACCAAAAAATTCTACCTCATTGGAATATAAAAATATGCAATTTTAATTACTAGTCACAACAATCAAATGTTACTTCGGAAGAAACGCAACCTCTCTCAACTGTTCACCACATATTACCTTAATGTAAAAAAATATTATCTCATCAAAAATAACAAATGCTATCTCAATTATGATTCACTCGATGTTTCTTATTCACAATGTAAAATCCCTACATTAAACTTTCACATAGAGACATGAACACTTCACAAAATAATATTGCACAAAGAATACTTCAGCTTCAAAATTTCATGACTTGAAAAATAAGCTCAAACATATCAATCGTGTAACTTGAAATGTGACTGGAAAAATTAACAAAGATTTTTTGCACAAATTATTATTTTCTTCTTTCTTTTCATTAGCTGGTTCTGATAGATTTTCGTTGGGGATTCGATGACGATCTACCCTTGCCTTGGGGATTCTGCATTCAGGAGTTTCTACGTAATGGTGATCACTGCTGCTCACCTCCCTCCACTGTCTGTTGCTCTGTTGGTCGCTTCGTATATGTGGCTGTCATCATCATCAAATGGGTCACCTCGACGTCTCTTCATCCACAAGTAATCCCTGTAACACTTGAATACTCTGTATAAGCAATATAGTAGGGCCATGATACAAAGAAGCAATTGCATTGTTGGAAAATTCATTAAATACCCATTATTGGAATCGCAACGGTTTCTGAGGGGCATTTAGTCAAAGTCTTCCTCCATTTTAGCTATCAAAATTTTTCCTTAGGGAAGATCTTTCTCATCAAATTCCTTTAATATCTCTACTATTGAGGAGTTATCATGCTTACATTCTAATTTTGCAACATCTAAAGCAGTCTGAAGCAGATTGGAACTGCACAATTTATGAAACAGTACCTCAATCAACATTATTAAAAAATTCCCTCAATTAACGGCATTGAATCCACCCTACATTTTATTCACATACTCCATATTACAACCTACATGAAATTTCAATCTTCTCACATTACACATATTTTACTTAAATGAGATATTACTTATTATATTTGCAAGTAAATTTTCTTTTCCAAAATTAAATTTACGTCACTTAAAACATCTCCTGACTTTCAATATTCCACAGATTCACTTCACCTACAGCATCTACTAACTTTCAATATTCTACATTACATCCACATATAACTTTATACTACATCATCTTGTGTGCAATGCTTCCTTCAATTACACTGCATTATATCAACAAATAAATTAAGCTTACTTCGCCTTGTGTACAGCATCTCCTTACTTCAAATCCACAAGAATGTTACGCCACTTAGAACATCTTCATTAAAACCACATCAACCTTAAAATTATATGGCTCAAAATTACAAACTCGACTTCAAAACTATATAACTCAAATCACAGTTTCAACATTGGTCAACCAATACTGTTCAAATTCTACCTCAATTTCTTCATGACATAATTCACAGCTTTAACATTTTAGCATTTAGAAATAAAGAGAAAACTCCTTCCGATTATTTAAATTCCCTTTCTCCGCCAGCAATTTTAAACTTCAACAGTTAGAAAATTCCTTTCAATTATTTAGATTTGGTTCTCCTCTATAATTTAAAACTTTGACATTTAGAAAATTCTCTTTCAATTATTTAAATTTCTCTCTTCTTCAGCAGCATTTGTGGGATTTTCACTGCAAACAAGGAAAAAATCTACTCGTGTCTTGGCAACTCTTCTTGCGGGAGAAGGTACATATCGGGGTTCATGGTTCCCGCTTGCCTCCCTTCACTCCTGGAATGTGTGAATATATATCATTTCTTCGTATATGTGGTTCTCCGCGTCATCACTGGAGTCGCCACGGCATTGTTTATTCACAAGGTACCCTCTGTAACATTTAGAAATACGGTATGAACAATACATAACTAATATAACATTTTATAACACCTGATTTATTAGCACAAACGTCAGATAATTATGCTGGGAGTCGCAGCGATGTTAATGGATTTATAACACAATGCCTCCTTTAAATAATGAAAATAAATTTTTCTGTGGGGAATATCCTCTTCTCCTAATTCTTTCAAGATTCCTACGATAGTTGATTCATCGTACCCACTCCCTATTTTCACATCTCTTAACGGCTTCTGGAATATATTCGGGTTTCTTGGAATATGAATTTGATTTAGAATCATCTTGACTGAGGTCTGACCTGAGGAATGGGATAATAGAGTAAATTATTTGCTGTGGAGACTACAGCTCTCAAGTAATTCAACAATACCATAACCATGCAACATCCTAGATCCTAGAGGTATATTTTGTTGTACACAGTAATCAATTACAACATCGGCGGTATGTCTAATACTGTAAATCCAGGCATTCGTTACAGTTATACCATACAATACAGGGGAATAATCCGCGAGTACACTGATCTGTCACAATTTTTCACTATACGCCTGGTTTCCTGCAAATAGGTTATACAAACAAGACTGTTCTTCATGACTGCTTATGGGTAGTTCAGGGGAGCAAATGTTTACTACAGAATCCTGACAGTTTCTTAAAACATCTGAGGTAAGCTCAAGAAACAATCATTTATCATTAAAAATTATAAAATATTTGTTAAAACTGCCAATTTGTAAATATGTACTATTATCACTTGCCAAAGTAGGTAGACTTACTGCCTTATGCAATGTAAATAGGTGATTTTGTGAACAAATTTAGGAAGGTACGTGTAGTTGCTGCACGCACTGAAGCTAAATTATAATAAGGGTATATCCCGTCTGTCCTCAGATTAATTAGGAATGACAATCCTATACTCCTTAGAATTTTAACGATCTTTGCTGATGTCAGAAAAAAAGACAATAATTTTCCCAGGCTGGTCAAGTCTAGCGCTTCAGTAAATAGTGTAACTTCTTCGCGAATATCTCCTAGGATAGTCTCTAATATTCTCACTGCGGAATTAAAGTTATAAATTATGCCTAATTGCTGATGAATATTGCTAATCTCCCTCTTAAAGGCTTCCTGCAAACTGTTTAATCTGGTACCTATCGCGTTTGTTGTTAATGCCAAAGTCTCTAATAATCTCCAATGCCTTATAAATGCTCTGCGAATATAGTTAAGAAACGTTAATTGATCTTTTACAACGTGGACTATTTCTTTGTTACTGTGTGTCAACGGAATAATTTTTTCATTAATACTTTTAAAATCACTCTCAAACATAGTTCCAGATAACACTGTTAAAAGTTCTCCACCTATATTTATCAATTTACACCTGTTCCTACCGGATGGTTTAAAATTGCTCCTAACATTATTTATGATGCCAAGAATTTTTTTAGCTTCTGCATTTAATACCCCAATTTCTCGCTAAATTACTTCCCTCACAAATACAGTTAAATTTATACTTTCAGTATCTGAATCTATTACATTGTACTACGCTACAGGATCTACAAAGTACCAGAACTGCTCGACTGCTGCCATGCAGTAAATGGTGTCAATATTAACGATGAGGATCCACTTATCTCCGGTTATCAACACATTACCTTGCTTTATGAATGGTATCCCACTTAACTGCTGATCTGCTGCCTTGGTGATTCCTTGGTCAACTGCATCCACCCAACTCGGAATCATTAGGTTCCCAACAACTACAAACACAAAAATACATACAGTATCTCACATTCTCCTTATGGCAAGGCGAATCTGGCATAGGCCGTTTACTCCTTAACACATATCCAATATCTCTTCTGGTTGTGGTTCTTCAACAAGTGCTGGAGATTCAACTACCTCCTGATAAACCTTAGTTATAATGGGACCCCTCATATTTTTCCTTTTCTCTCCTTCTATTCCTGACTCGTTATCATGATTCTTTTTCCCATCTTCCTCCATCTCCTCCTCATTTTCTCTGTCATATTGTCCCTGCTGCAAGAATTATATCTGCTTATAAGCTTTTATAAACGGTCAATGCGATTGTGCTGAGTCTGATTACCACAAATTGCTTTTATCCTAACATTACTGGAGAAATTTTCTCAACGATACACTTTTGAACAAATTTCTTTTTTAAGCTTCGTGGCACTACTTCATTCTTTAAATAAACTCTTCACTGACCTCTATATTAACATCTTTAGCCTTTTTATTAAAGTGATACTCCCTGATATCCGCTGCTTTCCTAAGATCTTCCCTCACTACTTCAAACGATTCCTGCAATCGCAACAAACGTTCCTTCTTATAATTATCTTTTAATACATAATGTATGTGTTTGGGTTTCACGATAACATCGGAAGGAAGGTTTATATCCCGACCATATACCAAAAAGAAGTTGTTTTCACCTGTTGAGCAATGGGATATGCTGCGGTACACTAACAATGCATAAGGCACCCAATCGTCCCAGGTCCACTGATCCCTATCAGCAAAATGCGATATCATTGTTGTGAGAGGTTGGTGGCTCCTCTCTACCTGCCATTACATACGGGGTGATATGCTGTTGTCTAAATTTTATTAACTCTTAAAAGTACACAAATTTCTCGCATCAATTTAGAAGTGAAATTCGATCCTCGGTCGGGCAAAGTTGTTGAGCTACTATCTCTGTTACAAAAGCTCTCGCTATCATATCGGCCTTCTGGCCTACATCTCTATTACACTTTATGTTGTTATAAACATTATAATCTACATTTTACGCCATTACAACTGACTAATAGCTACTCTTACATAGACATACTTTTGAACATATACTCCCTTCGTGATTATTACATAGAAACGTTTTCCCATCTTACCTTTTTACACTTTCACCTCAATACAAAGATTGGCAATAGTTACTACACTAACGTTGCTTTAGCATTAATTTAATTAATATTCCATTAATCATTACACGAAAATTTCAATCTGCCTATTTGCCTACACCGTCGCCTGTGTCCTGTATATAAAGTCGCACCAAAGGTAGTATAATTTTTTTTCTGAGAATTACACATACCTCTCTGTCTTTAGCTACCCGGTTTCTAACTCAAAATGCAATTGAATGATGGATCTGCCCGCACGCTGGGCAGGTCTAAGGCTCCTTTTAACGGTTTCGGATATTCGTTCTCCAACTTTCTGAACTATTACCCGCTAGTGCTGAATTCGATTTAAATTGCTATCAAAACTAGAGTGCCAATTTCTCATTAACAAAAGTGCACAACCAGGTCAATCACTGCAATGACTTTGAACAAAGTTGAAGTTCCACTTACACAACATGACGAGCGGGCGACCTATCTCCCTGACGGACTGATGTCTTCTCCCGAGCTGCCCCATCTAGATAAGACTCTCGTGAAGTAAAAAGTTGATGAATAGCCCCCAGGGACAGGCCGGTCGAAGGCTAATATAGTATCCTTCTTCCGCCATAACGTGTGCTGGCCCCTGCCAGATTCTCGCCTCCTCGCCACTGCCCGCATCCATAATGGCCGACCTACGTGGCATCCTGCACGCTTTCGCGGGAAATTGATATTCAGTGGCACAGCGATGTTGCGCGTCGCCGGAAAGGCGAGTCCCTCGGGTGTCCTCGACGCAGGACACGCACAATCTGATAATAAGCCATTCTTATGTGGAGGCGATCGTCCACCGATTACATATCTTTCTGTGGCGGCTCGCTGGTCCGCCCATACGGAATACCATTAACACGATGCTGCCCCGCCTCTCGAGGGACAGTGTCTCGGCTGCGAACCGCTGGCCTGGAGTCAACTGGGCAGAGTCTTTCAACATCTGATTTCTTCGGCTTAAATATCTCCGTTCACGTAACCCTACTAACTCCAGTGCCTGATTCCTAACACTCGTGTCCTCCGCCAGTTCCTCACTTGACCACTCCTTGCTTATTTAAGGAAAAACTAGGGCTCTCAGTGAAATTATGTTCCCTTACATTATGTGAATAAACACTTGCTGACGTTGCCTTAACACTTGGGCTTAAGGCCAGCCCTCTTACAGTACTAGAAGCGTCGCGCGTGTACGAAAATAAAAGAGAAATACAAAAGCTGGTGAATTCCTAATATTTCATTTTTATTTATGTTGGCAAAAAAGGTAAACACTGTTGCGATATTGCCTTTTGTTTTGCATTTAGCAGTCCTTTTTTAAGTACTATGTAGTTATTGCTGAAGGCAGGTAGTAGGCCTATAAGCGTAAGAAATGTAGAAAATGGAAAATCAAGATACAATTTTAGGTTGGCATTAGTTTCGTAAAAATTTTGTTTTTTCACATTCAGCTGTTATATTTAAGGTGTTATTTAAAGAGAACATGCGTTATGAATATAAGAGTGTTGTTCATAATACCAACATGTTTTAGAATAACCATATATTAGTAATTTCCTTTGATATATATTATCTATTTTATAAACTACAATTATTTTAACTAAACGCAATGGTTTTGAAGGATGTTTTGGCGTACATAATTTTTCTTGAGTTGACATTTAAAACATTTTCTTAAACATAATTACTGCACAAACTAATTAAAAATTTTTGTTGTGCATATATGTTTGGTGTTTTCATTGCATTTTGTTTCACTACGAATTCTTTTGTTGTATATAATGGGAACTTTGCATTAGTTTTAAAAACAGTCAAAACCGGCATGTAATCAGGAGTTACGTAACAGTGGTTTTATGTATCCACGAATTACCTTGTATTTTGTTACCTGTAAAAGGACGTGTTTATTTCAGTGTGTGGCAATTTGTAATAAAAGGAGAATTATATTTGAACGACTTCCATTATCCTTAGCCATAGCTGTCCAAATGGTTGAGCATTGTTACTTAGATAAATAGATGGAAGATAAAGTATGCATTGTGCTAATAATCGTTTGAAATATATAAAAAAGAAAACTATAGAATGACGACATTTTTAGTTGGCGAGCAAACACACGTATCTTTCTGTGCGCTGTTTTATTTTGCTAAATAAACAACAGTTACGGTTTCTAGTGGAAAATACATGTATGCTACAACAATTCAATATTTTCGCGGTTTACAAGGTTTTGGTGTTTATGAGGGGAGTCAGGTATGTAATTTGTGGTTATTTAAAAGTAACTTATTTTCCCATTATTGCAATTAATCAATACAATTAATACAATAAACGTTTATAGGCCATTCGCGGTTACTTCACACTTTTCTGAAGCCCTGCTAAAGGTCTGCTTTTGGTTACCGATTACGTATCCCTCCGCTACATGTAAACATAAAAACTGCTATATGCGACTACATTTTAACTGTCAAGTGCTTGTTTACTGTTCTCAGCTGTTCAGTGAATTTAGTCATTTCGTACGAATGTTTACAATTTAGGCCTATAACCATATTTAGAATAGCTTTATTACTTTTTAACAATGTATATATTGACGATAGTTCTTACGGTTATTATTTTACATTGTTAACATATTTGTTATACTACACGACATAGCACATTGCACATAATACAAGTTAATATTTCGCCGCGATTGTGATTAACCCTGTTATAACTGCGGGAGAAATAACTGTTGTATTTAACCGCTTGTTATTGATATGTGTTGGGTTATTTCGTTAAAAGGACGGCATCAGTTGGAATAAAAATTAAAACAAAGAAACATGCTAGTACAACGAAAAGACAACGTAAATACACGCACGCAACTCGTGTCGCTTAATTGTGTACGAAGCAACGACAAACTTAAAATATGGAAACAAATAGGCCTACCGTAACTTTTTTCCGTCCATTTTTCTATACATTTGTAATTACATTTTCAAGGTTTATTTCATTATTTATTTTTATTTATTTGACTGGGCTTCGTCTTTTGTTGGGGTTGTGGCAAACACTCAATTTACAGAAACGTAAGCAGGTTACACAATTGTGTTTCAAACACCTAGGGCAATATTACACTGTTGTGTTAGACAGACGTGACATTCAAACAATTAATTTCATCTTAAAAATAGTTCACGGTTAAAATGTATTAATATCACAAGTCCAATATTTGCGATCTTACACTGGCACTGGTCCAACTAACATTATGTCAACAATACTCTTTCACACACACAACGGTCACGACGCACTTTAAAGTATATTTATTCCTGCCGTCGAAAAGCAGATTTATCACATCGTAAATTGCCTAGGTAGATTATAAAAAACACGAGTACGAACTTGACGGTTCGTTCAGAAACATGCAATGTCATGTCGGTGTAGCCAGTCGCCACTTCTGCCAACTTCGGATTTGTAACCATCCCGCCATCACATCTTAATATATTATAATAAATATTCAAACAATAACATTTCGTTTCAGTTGTAAATTAAAAATTAAAAAATCATTATTTTTGCTGTAATAAGTATGAAGTATGCTAACATTTAAAACATGAATAATTTTCCTGCTAATACTGGAAGCGTGAAACTTCTCGAGAGAGAGAGAGAAATAGGTAGAGAGAAAGAAAGAGAGTGACATGCTCCGCTCCGCCTATTGAATTTCCTTCCTCGGACGAAAAAAAAAAAAAAAAAACACCATGCCACTAGGGCCTATACACAGTAATGTATTTTTAACTGTTACAATGAAATGTGTTTCCTTAAGCGCTACCTTAAAATTCAAATATATCATAGGCAACATTGAATTTACAAATAGCATACTAAAAAACAAGGTTAAAATAATATTTTATCTGAACTATTTCTTACTAGCCGTTGCAAATGCACCGCAGCTCTCACGGGTTTTAATTCGTATTTATACAAAATAAATACTATTACAAAATATAGAAGATACTAAGTTGAAGTTTCATTTATTCAAGAATACAGTACTTTAAAGTTAAACACAATATTATATATTTGTGGTATACAAGTTAATAAAAAAACAGGTTGACTTGTTACGCCTAGGGTGATTTTTCAAAGGTTCATTTCATAACATTAGAAGAAACTGTGAATGGGCTACAGTAGAGAATAAATTTATATTAATCACAACTGAAATTTAAAGGACTGTATTTCTGCTGTTTTTTTAGTGTGTAAACACTTAAGGATGGCACATATCTAACGGCACTGAAGACTAGGTTGAAGTGAGATTCCTATTTTCTCCACTAAAGCAACATCAGTTGTATTAGTCTCTATTTTCCACTTACCATCGTCCTATTGGTTCTGGATACACCGGACACGCTTACAGTACTCTGCGAAGATTATTATTGGCTGGTCTTAGCCAATGAAGTCGCGAGTTGACAGTGTACCAATTAATGTGTCGCGAGAGATGTAACAGGTTTTACAATCCAGAGGGTTCGTTTGAGAAATAATTTAAAAGAGCCGTTTTATTATTAAGAACAGAAATACTGACTAGTTATAAATTTTTACTTAGATTCCGATAAAGTCCAGCGAAAAAGTAAAACTATAAAATTGGGAGATGTGTATTCAAGAGCAGAGAAATTTCAATACAAACGTAGCGCCGAGTATATACGTGCATATTCCTCAAAGAGTTAAAGGTAGTTTTTTTTACATTTTTTTAAAAGGAAATTATGCTTTGTGAAACATTTGTGGAGCAATAAGGAAAATGTAAACACATTCAAAGGAACAACTTACAATACCGAAATTTATATACTTTGGCTACAAGATAAGCAAAGTAATCACGAACAATGCTATTAGAACCGCGATTTTTCTAATTACTGCAATGTTACAAAAGACGGGGATGCTTTTAAAAGCGTACTTATCTAGACAGAAAGAGTTAAAGAATTAAGTAATAAACTAACTGTAAAAAAACTTTGGAAACCAACATTTTATTTATAAATGCACTAAAAAGAGAAAAATAAATACAGTAGTTACAGAATTTGTAGAACATGTAAGATCTGGTCGAACAGCCGTAATCAACTTTACTACAAATTTATATTTTTGTATCAATTTATATTTAGTACACAAAAGCTTGGCGCGAATAGTTAAGAGCTTTATGCATGATATTTGCTTACTATGCTTGCGCAAATGAGGCATACGTTCTATATTGCGCCAAGTTATTGTATACTAAATATAAATTGATACAAAAATATCAGTTTGTAGTAAGGTTTATTACAGCTGTTCGACCACTTCTTGCAAGTTCTGCAAATTCTACAAATTCTGTAACTACTATAATTATTTTTCTCTCCTTTGTGCATTTAGAAATGAAGGGTTGGTTTTAAAAGGTTTTTAGAGTTAACTTATTTTTCACTTTTTAGTCTCAACAATCTTTTTTGTTTTTATCATATAAGTAGACTATTTATACATTCACAGATTCGCGAATGTATAAATAGTCTACTTATATAGTAATAATAGAAACAATTAGTGAGACTAAATGGACTAAAAATGTGAAGTTAACACTAACACATATGGCCCCTCCCACACTTCGGGCTGTAACCTGACAAACGGTGATGCTCTGCGGGCACACTGCAAGACAGTTCCAGAGCATAGTGGTCGGACAGACACCTACGGTACACACTAACAAGGCAAGTTAAATAAAAGCTTGTAAAAATAACACACATTAGTATCAAATATTGGGATATGATTGGTTCTCGTGATTGTGAAGTTACGCTTCAATTGAAAAACAGTTCGCAGTCGTCTTTTCCGTAATAATTATCTCGAATAACGGTTAATTGTAAAAAGTGAGACAAAAAGTTAATCAACATAATTGAGAAATAGTGCACAGCTCTGTCCAACTGCAACCATGATGCTAAAAAAGCTGATGAAGAATAAATTAGGCAATTACATTTATCGATAAGAGAGAAAACGCTGTTAAATTTTGTACGGAAGCAGCGAGATAATTAATTTTACATATCCTGTGGATGTGGTGTTAAAGGTTAATAACATGGATTTTGAATAATAAGGGATCGAAAAACATCTGTGACACACAAATGATTACACAATTCTTTTAGTCCTGTATCCTACCACACTTCATCACTGACTACAGTCCACCTCACATACATTCCCAAACTCCTAACATTCTTAAAACTGAAAACAACGATATCAGAAAGCGCCAAGTCACATTGAAAAATATCGCGAAGTGCTATGGAATAATACTGAATTTTAACTACTCAATATGTTTTGATGGGGTACATTTTATTGGCTATTTACTTGAATTAACGAAGCCATCACATGCAGTAATAGTTATTACAATAAATAGTTACGAATAAAAAAATATGTACACACTCTAAATTGGAGTCAGTGAAAAAGCACTGATTCGCAGTAAAAATTGATCCACTTAGAATCAGCGAAAAGTAAGCATTGATTTTTTAAGTGGAAAAATTACGCTGGTTGAAATAGTGATGTGAAAAATCTCACTGATTCTAAGTGGAGCCATTTTCACTACGAATCAGTGGTTTTCCACTGATTCGAATTTCGAGTGCAGTTTTTTCGAATAATACCGTATAGATAGAAACCACAAAATCAATACAAAGAAAAAAATATTTGTTTGAAAATTTGTAAAATTTTATTATGAAGATTTCTATAGTAACAATATTAAAACAAAGCGGTTTCCTTAATTTTAGCTGAATTTCATCTTTTTTAAAGCTCCTTCTATAAATGTTGTTTTAAAAAATTCTTTACATGGTGTAAAAATTTCAATGTCAAAGTTTTTATAGTAATATTTTGTATTTTTTTAAAACCATTATTTTGGGATACCTACTTATTTTGTGGCTTATATCGCAATAAGTTGACAATTGTAATAAATCTAACGCCATTACGTTAAGTACTTTTTTTTTCTTTCTTTCTTTCTTCCGGAATTCGTGAACTGCAAGATTTTTCCGTATCACTTAAACAAAACTTTTCTTTTTATAAAAAATTTGAATTTTTCCGATGAATGATTGGCGAAGATAACTTAGACTAATTAACGAAAACACCTACACTATCGGGCGTTCCGAACAGAACATATCGTGTTACACAACCGCAAATAGTACAACTTACATAGCGTGCGACTGGATGACCGTCTTGCTGCGTTGCCTGACGACGAGTGGAGGACTTTGACTTCCCAACCGACAGCTGCTAACCGACGGGCGGGATTCCCGGCGGAGGTGCTCAGTACAAAACTCACGCAGGCTGCAGACCCTGTCTCTCGCCTCCTCATGGCACACAGAATACCTCATGAACTGTGTCCGTGACATTCCTCTCCGTCTACCGGCCACTTAAACTGCTACGTTGCAATGTGTTCGAAATACAAGTTTTGCCACGACTCTATTGAACGCACGTCCAATGTGCTCATCTAGGAACACTTTAGACGAGGCCTGTTAAAAGTACGGACATTAGAAACGCCATTTATGTGCACTGCAAACATAACTAAAAACTGTTTCTCTCAAAACGCGATATCTTGAAATACAGGGCGAGTCCTTTAAAAGACGCCCCGTGGTATGTATTTGCTCATTCCGTCTCTCCGTTACACATATGTCCCATTGGGCCTGTTTTAAATGACTCAACCTGTATAAGCGTCAGACATGTACACGAAAATACTTACAAGGGTCCTGCAATTAATCTTACTACAGATTTCCCACCAAGAAAGTTATAGTGTCACGTCTGAAAAGTTCCATAGGTTCACGCAGCCCGACGAGAACACTGCATGCCAGTTCAAAGCCTCGCTCTTAGTGGCGATGGTTAACTTGCTGAGCGTGGCAGTAAGGTCCTCATAGCCCCCGCACTTATCCGCCTTAAAAAGGGAAAATATCTCACTCCAGGTCTCATTGTAAGCAGTTGAGTCCATACTAATAAAAAAAAAACACATGGAATATTACAATGTCAATTATTTTTCAAGACATAAATGAAAGTATATATTTTATTGCCAATTTATAAATTTCGCTACTGAAACATAAAGAACTATGGTCGTTAACAAATGTCAAAGCCAACGAAACCCGCTCTAAGTAGCTCTCTGTTTACGGTATTTATTATTCTGTAAAACAGTGTTTTAAGCCCCTGTCACGCTGTCAAATTTTTCCGTCAAATGGCTTCCAATAAATTTGGTCAAATAAAATTGGAAAGTTATGACGTCATCGATACGTCATAAACTCCGCTGTTTTTGTCTGAGAAAATTGGATGGCTTCAGTTTCCATCAAACATTTGAAAAAAAATTGGACCGGTCCTAAAATTTGTTTGCCGTTTGACGATCTCAGCCAATCAAAATCGTGCACGAAAACAATTGACGCCAAAAAACTTAAAATAACGAACAATTGTTGGAAACGAAGTAATTTGTGAAGATAATTTGTGCAGAAGCTGTCTGGGCATGAATGCTTTTTTAAGTAAATATTGCACATAATATAACAAACTCAGAGGCATTTATTTCATTGTGCAGGAAACATATTCTATAAATAAACTTTCAATTTAGTAAGTAAACTAAAATAAATTACAACATTACTTAAATTTCTTCCTGTAATGGACCGCATGGAAAAACAAAAGCAGTATCTCACTATGAAAATAGTTTTAAATTAATATTTCAAATAAGATTCTCCCAATAAAAAAATTGTACAGTTTGGCACATTTCCTAACACATTTAAGGTTATTTGATAAAATTTGTTGCAAGGAAAAAATTGATGGCCGTATTTTGTTCTCAAATTTTATTGTCAAATATAGTTGATGGCAAAAATTTGATACTGTGACGGGGGCTTTAAACTATAGCGACAATGCTGTATCTTTTCTGAACAGATTGCTGTATTAAAGTAATTGCTTAAAATTTTGTGGAAGCAGAACACTTGCCCAGCTTGTTTATGCAATTTTCCATTGCTAACGCTATGCTTTATTACTGCAGAAATGATCTAAAGGCGTTTAAATTGTTTCACTAAGACCAGTTCTTACGATGCTCGAGTACGTAAGAAACCGGACTCGGATATGCAAGCGGAACAAGCCGACAACTCAGGATGAATGATAACCATTCTACAATACGAATAAGCGTACAGTCTTGCAACTTACAAAATAAAAAATACTCAGCTGTTACAAATTACTGGTATAGGTTTCATGATAAACACATCTCATTTTGTATATTTTATACAGAGTGTAAAAACACGTAAATAGTACTGATGAACAAAGTTCACTTATTTATAAAACAAAATGATAATCACCACTGCAAATCGAAGCACTTGTTGCTGTGTATACCACAATGGCTACGAAAACGAATATCAACAAACCAAATACTCGGTTCCTATTGGCTACACGGCTCCACGGATACGGAAGATTTGGACGATGCTGTACTGCGGATGTTCTGAACACATTATTGGGGGTCTAAATATATTCGAAATTAAATATATAAAATATGTGTGTGATGTGTGCCATGAGATAATTGTTAACCATTCTTAAAAAGTGGGTCAGAAGAATCGTAAAATTAAAAAACTAACCAGACATACACTGGACACTGCAATCGCAACCATATATCACAACGATTAAAATATTCACTAAACAAGCAACTACACTACACAGAAAAGCAGCATGGCTAAACATAGACAATGCCACTTTAATGAAGACATTTAAATAAATCAATCATCACACATGGCTCTCTTAACGAACAACTGATACGCCTTAAATATATTAATGAAGAATAGAAAAACCTAAACAAACATACGATCACTTAAACTGCAGTAAAAGAAAAATAAAATAAAATCTTACTGACAGATAACTCGTGGTACTCTAATAGTTCAGTCAAATTTTAACTTAAGTAATATTTACCCTGTTAACACCAGATACAATATAATGAACTCGAGGACTGATTTAATTACGTGTTCAACTGGTTGACTGAGTTTAATAATACAACTTGTTATTTTAATGAGTCCTGTTAGCTGTACGTCGAAAGCACTACTTCGTATATTTTTTAAAAGACTCGGGAACCTCTGGTATTGTTCCAGAAGCGAGATTCAACAAAACATAAAAACTGATGTTTTCAAGTTCTCGAGCTCCATATCTGTGTACTTCTTAATCAAATTCGGGGCGTCTTCATGTATTGACATAAAATTAAACTTGCAGAAAAGCATTATACGGGAGAAAGAAATTTACTCTGACGCTGGCTTACTTCATCCTTCTAGGAGGCGATGGAGGAATCCCAGTTTTTTTTTTGCATCTCGGAATTAGAGTACTTCGAGCACTTTCAGCCGTCCTCGGGTCACCAAATCAAGCACTCTGCCGTCACACATCCCCGTTGGCAGCTCTCGGATCCTCGTACATCTCCGTTTCCTCTAAGTTCTGCGGAAATCATTTCCTCTAGCTCCAAACTCATTTAGCCGTCATCGTGGGGTCTTTGTTCAGCAGTCCTTCCCAAAAACGTTCTATCGAACCTTCCTTCTACTAACTTTCTTTTTCAACAACCCTCACATTCAAAAGTTTGTTTTTCCAGCACTTGTCTTTCCCGAAGTTTAACACATGGAAAAAGTTGTAATAAAACTTTTAAGTTTGCTTCAGAAAAGATAGCTATTAAGCTTACTATGGAAACAGTTTTGAAATGACAAACATTAAAAGTTATCGTTACCACCTGGAGTGCATATAGGAATCTGTATCTCCTGCAAATTGACGATTATAAGGGCATAAAATGGTATGCAAGATCATAGCTCTGAATGTCAGCAAACATATATAACATTTTATAACTTTAGAATGCCGAGCTTTCTTACGTGTATGCTTGCACATAGTCATATCTGAGGCGGTAGCCGACGAACAGTTGATCTCTGTTCGAGTACCTAGAGAACAGTGGAGTCTCGCTTGGTGCCATCTTATAAACCGAAATGATAGACACTATCATTTCGGTTTGCCGATGCTGTAATCATGGGCGTTAAATTTCTTTCTCATTGTAGAAGTCTAATGACTTTACGCAGAAGCTCGGAATATTTTTTAAGTGCATTCTGAAATTAGTGGGAAATACAGCAACATGTAAACTATACATCTGGTTAATGTAATAAATGCACACGCTTGGTGCTAAAATCTTGACTCAGTGTGTAACTACATCAGCAACTGCTGCACGTTTATTAGAATGACATATCGGATGAATAAATATTGTCCGGATGCCTTTTCCTTGTCACAATATTAATCACATTCGTTATGACTCCTCTGTGCTGAGTAAAGTTCTATTCCTTTACTTACAAGTTTACACCATTATTAAACACCTAACACCACTGCCAGCTTTATCCCACACCTTGTACCTATCATTCGAGTTACGGCCGCTGCTACAATTCCTTGCTTTCTTCCCCTCCTCCATTAGTTGAGAATGAAGGCGACAGTGGGAGGGGGGCGTCGCCTACAGTTCGCAAATGTTCCGGCTGCACACTTATTGCGGTCGGGTAATAGACCTTTTATGATCTACAATTCTGTAGTACTTTATTTTGGTGTATGGTTTAGTCAGCGTAAGCCATGTAAGCGCCCGAAAAGCGGCTTTTTTCCGACTTGATTATAAAAGGTCGACATTTCTCTACTATCCTTACATTAAATATTAATGTTTTATATACCTAACCCTTCCTCAAGAAATTCTCGAAATGATGGTGAAAACCGCATCAAAATCCACCGAGTAGTTTAGAAGCCTTAGCCGAATACACAGATACACGCGGCCTAGCGACTTTGTTTAATACTATGTATAAATACTAGCGCGCCGGATCTCAGTTATGTTGGTAGTAAAAATAATACATGCAGTTATATAACGTGACGTTTTATTCAGCGTGTTATGTAAATTTATGGCAACTAGAGTACGTGATTTCTTAAAACATAAGAACATGAATTCAACATTCCTAGAAATTAGCTGCTTTCCATTTGGATGAAAAAAGAATAAAGTGAGATGGTGCGTGACAATGTTAAAGTTACATAGAGCGTAAGGATACAAAATCAGAGGGAAATTATATCATAAGCACGGCTTTCAAAAATGTTCAGTTAAGTGCCCCGCCTGCCTGCATAATTTTCTACTTTTTGGCCGAGAAACGCGGGAGCTACAAAGGTTACGCTGGTACGCACTACGAAAGCGACATCGTCGCTACTTGCAGGGCTCCGAACTGGCGTGGCAGTGAGTGTGTGAAGAGATTTGGACGGCTCTTAACATCGAGGTCTTGAGAGATGACGATGGTGAAGTGAGGCGAGTGTGGAGTAGCACTGGAGTGAAAGGGCGAGGAAAACGGTAGAACCCCGAGAAAATCCGCTGACTTCCGGCGTCGTCAAAATCCGGGATGCGACCCCACCGGGAAGCCGAATCCGGTTCAACCTACGTGGGAGGCGAGTATTCTAAACCACTACAGCACCGCGTAGTCCCTAGAGTTCTCGTGGCGCTGCGTTTGTACTCTGTTCCATACTACTTCCATCAATTTTGACGGACGCTGTGACCATCCTACACAGCATGCAAACAGTAAACGCCCCCATGTGCCAAGTGCTGTGTCAGTTGGTGGTTGTTGCAGGATGCGTACTATTATGTTGGCTCTCTTTGCGATGATTGTAAAAGAAAATAGTACTCGAAATTAGAAATTATAATGTGAAAAATTAATGATAATTACAACATTTGTGGTTAAAATTACGCTCATAGACTAATATACAATTTTTGTGTGTTATAGAGCAAGGGCTTTAAAAATATTTAGAAATATTATGGTAGAGCATGCGAACATCACGGTTATTGAACGGTCTCCACCAATCTCCGTTGAGTCTGTTGTCTATGGTCTCCACCCGCCCGGTGAAAAGCCGTTGTTGCCATTGTGCTCTCTTCCTTCATAATTTATCTATATGCGAGAATTCCTTGCTGGTGATGTCGAAATATTATATATGCAGTTCATTTTTTGCGTATTTCATTAAGAGTAATTCGTCATAGGTGCCTTTTTAAAAGAGTCTCCTCAGTGAAATGAATTTATCGACACGTGTCTGCCGCTTTGTAAAACGGTTTGTTGTGTGTTGTGGTCCACCACTTTCAGTGACCATCGCGAAGCGCGAGTGAATAATTATTTACGTTGTGAAGTTTGAATTTGCTGGTTTTATGAAAAGTTAAGTGTTTTGTTAATTGCATAAGTTGGAAAATAAATGATTTCGTATTAGTAGCCGACAAGTAATTTTAGTGAATTAATCATCCAAAGTTCAGCACGTGTTTAGGAATAAAGAAGTGGACGGTAAGTGTGTGTGTTTTGTAAATAATGTTTTCTTAAATTGTTGTTAGAATATTAAAAATGTATTTGGACTTTTATTTGATTGAAACTGCAACGAATTTGACGTAGAAGTTAAATCTGCTTAACATGTTTGCAATGAGCGTTTTGCACATCGTTATTAACAGTGGCCTATTTATTGCGTTTTGTTCTTGCGGGAGGTTTTCAAATGTACGTGGCCTATATAAGCGCCCTTTTAGTTTAGTTCAGTATATAAAAAATTAAATTTATCTGTTGAGCATTTCTCACATCGGTACAAACAGCGACACAGTTATCGCATTTAGCTTTTTCGATGAAGTTAAAACTTTTGCGTTAGACCTATAGTAAATCGAATGCTATTTCCGTACGAACAAAATTTTCCATTGCATCATCAAAACAATGGAAATTCCAATCGCCACTCTCTCATGAGAAGAACCACAAAACAAAATCACGTCTCACGAAAGACGATAAACTATAGTTCCCACCCCACTAATAAAATAAAACAGAACCCTAACTAGTGTAATATGTGATCATAACAAAAATAAAACAGTTGGGAATGGTAACCAGCTATATATAGTAGCCTAAGTACTAGACAGAAGTTGTCAGTCTTTCAATAATTGCCATTGGATTCGTAGTTTCTTTACAAAGATCGTATTCTTCACCAACAGAACAGCTGTGGCAGAGGGATACATGGTGGCCGCACTTCTTTTCGAGATCTGTCAAAATTTATTGAAGTCATATGAAACAGAGTATACCTATGGGACTTTCAGCAATGACCCTGTCGTTTTATTAATGAAATGTCTGTTACTTCAATACAGGCTCCTATCGTAGTTTGGCACATGCCTGACTAGTATGTCTTAAGATATGGCTGTATACTGAAGGCTCCAAAATGATATTTACAGCTTAATACCATTCGGTCCTCCTCTGAGGTATGGTGTCTTTTTGTAGGTAAACATACTGAGAGTACTATTAATAATTTTCTAAAAAAACCAGGATTCCAAACACTGCAACGCCGTTGAAGCGCCGGGCGGGTGGAACACTTAACCACGAACAACCTATACCAACCTGTATTCTCCTGTGACTGGACCTGTTAATGAGACGGCTAAGAAATATTTCTGCGCTAAATAACTGCATGAAGACACCGTTTGTATATAGCGTGCGGTAATGTGGATGTTTGCCGGTTCGCGCTGCTCCAAACCGTTATAGTCCGCGTTGGTCTACGTCGGCCGGAGTTGTGTACGCAACCCTTTACTCTACTCCCACTCGCGTCAAGCTGGCTCAACTTAAAAAAGTTATTCATTAAGAATGATGCGGCTACCGCAGTTGTTGAATACGGGAACTACGTCTTCCGGATCCACAATTTACAATTCCTGTGATTATTCGTAAGTCCGGCCAATGAAAACTTGCGACCAGTCTGTCCTGTTTACGTTTAGTCGATAACTATTCATACTCTTACCTCATACTGTACAACCAAAGTAGATATTTTCTTGCAGAGAAGCGAATTATTGTGGTCTTAATTCACAAATATAATCATATATATACTCATACACACGCCAATTAAAAATATTTTTGATTCTTACATTAGAGTAAATAACAGTTTCTCGCCAAAACCCCGAATGCTTTGTTATGATTGGTCACCGCCGCACAACTTTTATTTGAAATTAAAAATATTATGATCCGTTTTAGCGCTAAAGTAATATCCAATAACGTACACGACATGCTAATTTCTGTTGTGAACTACCAGAAAACTCATACAGTGGTCTTAAGTACAAATCATAATTCTTAAGTATTCGCTTAATTTTTCAACTGTGAACATAGCTCTAGTTACGCACCCAGGAGAAAGAATGTCATAGCTCTTCTACAAACGCAGAGCACGCATGGGCCTGCTGATGAGCACTACCTATGCGAGAGACGGTCGCCTCTCGTTTACACATCCTGCCACGGCGCGGCAGTCTGCTTGCCTCTGCTCAATACGTCCATTCGGGGCCCGTCGGAATTGAGTGGCTTCTTGCTTTTGGCCACGAAACGCTGGTTGGGGCCCAAATTGCAATTCGTGCAGGTATACTGGTATCCGCAACTGGCACAATATAGCATGTCACTCAGGCTTCAATGCCGTTCCTAACTACTGAGCGAGGTGGCGCAGTGGTAACTCACTGGACTCGGGTTCGATTCCTGATCCAGCCATCCTGACTTCGGTTTTCCATGGTTTCCCGAAATCGCTCCAGGCAAATGTTGGGATGGTTCTTTACCACACGCCACGGCCTATTCCTTCCCCGTTCCTGCATACTTGCTCCGTCTCTAACAACCCCGCTCTCTACGAGACATTAAGCCCTACGTAGACCTAACTAACACACAAATTACATTTTTTAAATGGTGCTTAAATAAACAGGATGAAGATGCAGTGTTTCCAAACAAAATTGTGTGAAGCTATGAAGTTAATTTTAATTTATATGGTCAGTTTGTCAAAAAAAATCGCACCTACTGGACTCATCACTGCAGACAATCAGCAGAGAATTGATAACAGAACAGTTCTGTTATCGGGTTTCAGTGTAGAAGCAACCAATCTTCGGTGCCAGAAACAGAATACCCTGTTAGATTATTGTACTTATAGTTTGTTGCTGGAACAATACAAACATTGATGAAGCTGTTTAACTGAAGGAACAATCTGTTCTGTAGCAGGAGCAGGTCGATATGTTGTAGGAACTACATGTATAGTTGTAAGTGCAGTCACAGACAGTTTTGTTGTTATTGCTATCTCCATTAGCAATATTTTTAACTGTACTGACAACCCATTTGATTTCTGTCCCTATATTAATTTTTTAGACGGACTGTGGCTACAGAAATTGGTTTCCTACAACATTATTTTTTTCAGTGCAAATAGAGTACCTCATCATTACCATCGAGATGTCAGGAGTTATCTAAATGAAGCTCAATCGAATACATGGATTAGGCGAAGAGGTAGCATAGAATATTCCATTCTCGTTCGCCCAGCTCCACGGCAGGGTAATGTTTTTACGGGGATGCAACAAATATGATATTTACGGCACGAAAGCAGCAGCAGCAGTCAATAAGCGGAAAGAGCAAATCAAAAGACAATGCCTCACGAATCCACTTCTCCGCTTTTTCAGTCGTATCTGAAAAGAAATGCTCGTCAGTTTGGACATTTGCGAACACACAGGCTGGACTGGATATGCGTTAATTTAAGCATTTAATGTATTGTCATTCCTAATGTGATTATAGGTTTCTGGGACATCCTACACATCCTTGTATAACTTAAATTAACTATAACCTTATCAGGCATGGCATATGCCATCATTCCTACTGGAAACATTACTGGTGGGTTTCCACTAACGAGATCACTAACTAGCCGATGGTGTTCCTAAATTGTCTGCAACCTCAGAGCCAATATCAGATAATGTGGTCTCAATCATCGCAGGACACACGCGTGGTCCTGCCAGAGTACTCGGTCTGTCTAGGACAGTACCGAATCTGCGTACTGCGCCAAACCATCATAAATAATAAGTAAACAAATAAATAATGTTGCACTCTCATCTATAGCCTTCCCAAAGATTCTCTTAAAGTTGATTTATTCTTAAGAATATTTTTAAAAAATTTAGTAGCGTAGCCACAAGTTTTTTTTATAGGAATGATTTTATTTACTAAAATTAAGGGAGTAAGGTTATTCGGGCATTAGCGATGCTGATACACTACTCCTTTTCCTATTGGCTATGCCCTTACCAAATAACATTACCAAAGGACATCTAAAACGACTGCGTCTAAAGTATTATTAGTCAAAATACACTCATTTCACTTCGGGATTGGTAATCCGGGGAGGTCCTTGTTTCAATAACAGTATTTAGTATTATACCGATGTAGAAGCTACGATTGCCATATCACTATCAGTTTGTGTCCTCAGAAGGTCCTTCTGGAGACAGGTTATTCGAAGTTTGTCTCGTGGCTGTAATATATATATTTTTTCCTGTTCTACGGAAAAATCATACAGAGTGTGATACTCGGCTTTGAAACGAAGTGACATACTACGGGCGAGTATATCTTACAGTATAAGACGAAGTAACACCGATATTATCCCGGAGTTCGTGTCCCTGATGGTATTTTTCACACAGCGCTAGATTACTTTAATTAGAGAACTAGAAAACAGGACGCCATGCAAAAAAAAACTCAAGTAACATTTTTGCGGAACAATTTTGACGCCCATATATGTTTTGGTAACTTGAAATAAAATTAAACCTCTCACAGAAGCAGTTGTGGCACATGTTAGTTCTAAGAGTTAAAATTAAATTACAGCTTTACAAGGGCATTCTCTTCGCAAACACAATTTCATAAGAAACCGGAAACAAAATACGTTTATTTACAGCGTGAAACAAATAAAATATAACTTCTACTTAAAAATATTGTAAGAAGAAAATAATTCTAGGTTCCGCCAGCTAATTTTTGTGTGTTGAAGAACCTACAACAAGTGTCAAATGGAGGTTACGTGTTTCGTGAAACTTACATAGCATTTTATGGATACAAAATTGGACGTGTAATGCATCCTGATATCATATGAAATATTTCTCGGTACAGCCTCAATATTATAATATATGTAACATAGGTATACGTTATAGGTTAATATATTATGTCTGTACTACAGGTGTGATACATAGCTAGTGTAATTTTCTGGTTTTTTCATCCTAGAAGCTAAAATATAAATGGAATTAAAATAATGCAAAATAGTGACTAAGACTCAACATTATTTGAGACTCCCCTCAGACATGTAATCGATGTTACAAAAGATCCTCTCTGTTATGCTCTTTTATGTTTCCCTCATTATCCATTGTCTTAGCTGCTTCTACACTACACTTGAGCTAACCAAATGTAACTACTGGACGTAGCACATAGAAATTACGTCCATTATTCATCTGATCGGGGACATGATTCTCATGCACTTTTTCGCTTATTGGGAGCCCACTAACGTGAGTATAGCGAGCCAGGCGTAGTGGGATTAACGATATTGTGATAGACAGGTGATCACTACACTCGGTGCCATGGCAGCTTACTTACACCTTTTATATTGTTTCCTCGTCGTAAATATTCTTCCGACCAGCGCAAAAGTGAATGAGAATCGCAACCCTGGACTACTAAACATCTTTATTAACAACAGGCTGAGTTATTTGTATCTTACTTGCCAGAAGCAGAGGCGGAATAAGGTATGTGGCCCAGAGATACAGAGGCCCCTCCCAAAGACGAATAAATAAATTTAGAATAGAAATTCCACCCAACACTGAAATATTTGTAATGTGTAGAACTCTTATAGCAAATAGAAGGCTGCCAGGCTAGGTTGTATTTTCCTACAGTTCTGCCTCCTGTCTGTCCATAATAGGGAGATCTCGAGATCGGTAAACTTCCATAAACTGACCCTAGGAATATATGACAACTTCGTGTGCACTCATCTAATCACCCGTTCAGTATATATTTACATGAAAGATAGTTAAATCAGACATTATGGTGATTATTTTATCAGAAAACCGGAAAAAAAAAATTTGGCTAGTGTTCTTAACTTTTAGATTTCACGAAATCGGTCTCTTGTAACACTTCGTAAACTGGACCCCTCCCATTCAAAATCCTAGCCTATGCTACCGGTGTGAAGCTCTAAAGAATTATTAACGTTCAGATATATACTCATGGATGGTTGTAACGAATAGTTTTCTCATACGCAATCACCATAATTCGCTTAAGTATTTTATCAAAGACATAGTTATTGTTCATATGACATAAAAATCTCCTGCCAACATGTCACACATATTCGCAACTCGTAAGAGGCTATAAAGAATACTCGGACTTGTACTATAGTATATTGGCGTTTTTTTCCACACTTTTTGAATCAAACATTTGAAAAATCACCCCATGTATGATGTGTTTGGCTGTTTCCTAAATATGATATGTATGTCAAGCGTTTTATACTTCTCTGTTAACGAAAAAAAAAAAAAATTATTTTGATTGAATTGAAAATTTATTTATATTTTATTTACAAAAAATAATAACATATCGTTTATGAAAAAAACGAATAAAACAGGGAGATAGCAGGTGAGTTGGTAATGCAAAGTAAGAAATAGTTCTTATGCAAAATATTAATAGACTGAGTGCGCACGAATACGGTGAGTTGTACCTCTGGTGTAATATTCTATGATTAGTTAAGCTTGGTTCGTATCAGGTGGAGGGATATCCTAGAAGCAGAACATGACCAGGGCTTCAGAAAAGTTGGAAGTAACCGTGATAGAATTTAAATAGTATTTTGCTATCTATGAACTCTTTCGCGGGACATTTTCTTTTGCCACGTCACTGAAAGCGCAATTAGACCGACCTTTAGGTATAACTCTGACTCTAAATTATACAAGTAAGTTCAAACAAATAAAATATTTGGTTTCCAGCGACTACACACTGATGGAACTTGTCTTTAAGCATATTGGGGTGAATCGTAGTCACACACTCCACAGAACAGTAAACACTGTAAAAAAAAATGCCAGTCTTAGTACAAGGGATTCTTTGGAAGCTAGTTGCCAAATACATTTATGTAACTCTACAAATTAATTACAGTAAATTTCACAAACCTTACTGTATAATGTATGAAACCAATGTTGAATTTGAATTTTAAAAAGAAAATGTCGTAGACTTCAAATTTACTATAGATATTAAGCTACATAAACAGTTTTGTGTGTTTCCCAAAACAATGCATTGTAAATGTACAGTTTATCAGCTTCAGAACTACAAGAAAAACTTTGGCAACTAGTTTCCAAAGAATTGGTTGTAAGAAGTAAAAGTTTTTTTCCCCTGTGTACCCCACAGATCAGACTACAGCTTTCTGGGAAACATACCTGACTAGTGAGTGTCAGGAGTAGTCAAGAGCGCTGCCTTTCTGCGTGGCCGGGAGACTGACTACAGGGAGCAATGAACTCCTCAGCTCTAGAGTGGCATCACATCAGCAGAATAATTCCAATGAGCCTGGCATAAGGGAATAGGGAAGTAGACACCAAGAGTTGGCTGGCTGTAATGTTGTAACGTCACCCAACATCCATATTGAATATGGGTGACCTTGACCTTGATCCCATGCCTGTGACCTTGAATGACGGTGAATGCTCTTGAACCCAAAAATTCTAAAAAAAAATCCCAAAGAATTCCTAAAAATGTATAAACAATTACAAAAATGATTTTGAAATGTATTTGAAAAAAATTATTAAGAATATATCAAAATAATAATTACTAAAATTTATTTTAAAATATTACATTTAAGGATGCTCCTCCACCCCACCCCCGCCAATGTTTCTAATTGGTTAATTAGTCAGCATGCCTCCACCCCCTCATCAATACTCATTCCATCAAATGTAGGCATCTTGGTTTCTTTTGTTTGTCATTTGTTTTCAATTTCAACACCTAGGGGGCTCTATATTCTCCATTACATCACAAGGAGAGCTGGTGATTTAGCAACCAGGCAGCAGCCACATTTGTTTATGTTTTTAATGTATAGGTGGTGCTGTCGGCTCCCTTTCAGCCCCTTCCACGCCATGCCATATCTAATATCAATTTATAATTAGTACCACCCACTAGAGCGCACTGTTAACTCGTATTCCAACCACCAGAGATAATTTACTCTCTGCAAGAGCGCTATTGACCTGTACAGAATGGTGACGAGGTCATGTAAAATGTCATATTTTATTTTTTTATTTATATTTACACGCAAGTATCGCTATTTAAAATATTTTTTTGAAGATTAAATGAGGATTTTTAAAATAAATAAAACAGCATATTTCTTTACATGAAACTAATTCAGTAAAGTACGACATGAGTAAACACATAGGCAAAGGTATATTAATAGAAATAATTTGTGTTCACTGTTCGATGTCCACAACGTCGACCCAGAAATTGCAGTGGGCTGGAAAACCCCACGACTTGAAATACGACTGTCTGTTATGTTCTTTCAGCACCTTCTTGACCAAATCCACATCTGGAAACTTTGTAGGCAAGATCTCCTCTGTGCAGAAACCTCCACAGATGGGAACATTATTCAGATCCTCGAGAAAGTAAATCATCAGAGCATAGTTGTGTATATGTCGCACACAAAAGAGTTTGGAGCTCCAATTTACTATAAATCCTTTCTCGAAGATGCCTTTCTGTTTGGAGATGCGCACCAGGGCTCTAATCTTAGCTTTAGTCTTGCATGGATCCCTCATTTTCGGAATAGCATTCACGATTCGAAGCATGGAATCATCCTTGATATCTTTGGACTTCACACATGTGGTCGAGAGTCCACTGTAGAATTGTACTCACATACAAGTTTTGGGAGTGCATCCAACCAATTGTAGTTGCCATTCACAGCAAAATGTCTCCACAACTGGCCCTTAATTCCTTGCTCTGGTAGGTTTGTAGATTAGTCGGGATGCATCCTTCATGCAACACATCAGCCATGGCCTCAGTGACTTCACTGGCATTTTCCGATTTGACAGGCCTGGCCAAGGTGAAATTGCTGTATGCATCGATGATAGTCAACATGTATATGTAGCTCTCGTTGACCGAGAATACGGTATCATATAGACAAGATGGGCTTGAAATGGGTAATTTGTCTCACATATCATGACCTTGCACAGCGACAGTATTTGCATCTCGCAGATGTGTGCAGTTCATTGGCGATCCCAATCGACTCATTGTATGTAGCCTCCATCCTTCACTTCTTCGATGTTTGAAATTGTATTGTTAGTGTGAGAGAAATTTCCAAGCCTTGGCTAGGTGAGCAGTAGTCATAGTCTATCGACCAGCTCATTTGGGTCATCCCAGAAAACATATTCGGTGTTCTTGTTGTCTATCTTCATCAAAACTTCACTGCTTTTCAGTTCTAGGTCACTGAAAGAGGTCTGCGAGATCGTTGATTTTTTCACGATCTTCGTCCTTATAAACACCTGTTCCAGGGTTGTTATCTAGGTAACATGGATGCATGAGTTCGAGCAAGGTATTGTATTCGAGCAGGTCGGATTCTGTGAGCTCTCTGAGCTCCTTGAGAAACATGAGTTTGTAATTCCCAGGTGTTCCATGTGTCTTGTAATAGCCTACTTGGATGATCACACCAGGTAGAAGCACTATTTCATTAACCCCAAGAAATAATTTTTCATTATGTCCCTATACACCGTATATCGTATCATTATTGCGAAATGTGTACGATCATAGTTAGCGACGAACCAGAACATTGGGCTTGAAGACTCTTCTGTAACATTTTCTTGTATGGCAAATCCACATCCGATCCATCGTACTGATCTGTTTGTACATCATCATGTTTCCACTTCTTCAAATGCTAAGCAGTATAGTCGGTTTCTGTCTTCACAACTATGGGTGCTCCATCGCTCTCCCTGAGTACTTCGAGACGAGTAACAGGCTTAAAAATTTCTTCATTTATAAGGTTATTCGAAATTTTAACTCTTGTAGCGAATAAATACTTCGAGCGAACAGACTGAATTGTCCAATGTAAGTCACTAGCAATGTCCGACATCGCATTGAGTAAAAATAATTACTGTTGTCCTATTTTATATGTTTAGTCGTGCATCTCCATCAAAATATTTTAGATCTAGTTCAGGTGTTCGTTGTAGGCATCCAATATGCTGTGGTTCTGAATATCCATTTTCGTGGCGAAATCGAAGAAGTGAATGTACGCATCATATATCCTTCCAGGTTTATCAGATTCTTTTCATTTTGTGAATATACCACATTCAATCTGTTGGCAATTTGCCTTTGAACGTTCGTTATGTGCTCATACATGGCCACTATATCGTCGATGATCTCTGTCTTCACATGCTCCATCTTTGCTCTGAGCTCGAACAGATTGTTGCGAAAGAATGTGTTTTGTTCGGTCAACATACTGAGCAGTTTCGAGATGATGGCATTACCAGTTTCAAGGACGAAATGTTTAGTAGCATCCGCGGATCATTCTGGTTCGCCAACATTTCAAATTATTCTTCTACCAGCATCGCAGGTTACATTGTTTCTTGTTGCGAGACAACCTCCATCTTTGCCTTTGTGAAGATGCAGTTTGAGGTTACTTTACCCAAATTTTGATATGTTGTAACTCATTCTCGATGGTCAACAATAAATTGATCGAATCCCTGTCAGTACCTTCCATTATATAGGAGCCATTCCTTAACGATCATCAAAAATCCATACTTGTATTTCCAGCACAATGCACACAGACTCTTGAAATCTCATAACATCATGTCTGTATTTACATGATCTTTGTAAACAAGTTGCAAATTAATGTCGCCCATGCAAAACAACACCAATATGTTTGCATTGTCATGAAGTTGCTATTTGGGTATGCACGAATAAGTCCAGCCGAGGTACACACAGTCCACCTTTGCAATCTGTACCATACTAAAGTACTCCTAGATGCACATTTTCTTCACACAGGCAATGCCATGAAAGACAAATATCGAGTTTGGCAATACTTCACTCTGTGGCACGACTGCATCATTATCGTTGCAAGGGGAATAACCTACACCATCCACAGCTTCCAGCAGGCTCAGTAGGACACATGTTTTTCCGCAAATTTGATGGTTATGTGATATTGCAGAGTACTGTATTTGGAAATTGGCTTCCATGTCGCGATTCGTGGCAGATAGTTTCATCGTCAGCAGTAATGCATTTGGGTAGAGTAACATCTTTCTTGATAATTTGTATGTTACCACTACTATCTTGTGGTGTGTGTGGTGCTGATTGTGGTGCATGTATTGCTGATTGTGGTGCTGATTATAGTGCATACGATGCTGATTGTGGTGAATGGGGTGCTAATTGAGGCACATGTGATGCTGATTGTGGTAAATGTGGTGCTGATTGTGGTGTATTTAGTTCCGATTGTGGTGCGAGTGGTGCTGATTGTGATGCATGTGATGCTGATTATGATGCATGTGGTGCTAATTGTGGTGCATGAGGTGCTGATTGTGGTGCATGTGGTGCTGTTGTGGTGTGTGTAGTGCTGGTTGTAGTTGCATAGAGTCAGTGTTGGAAATTTAACAATGTCTCTTTAAATCATCCCTACTGGTTAACTGATGTTGACAAAGTTTGCATTGAAATTACATACTTTAAGTTTTCATCCTGCAGGTGGTTATTTCATGTCTACACATGCTGCCCAAGCTGTAAATGCTTTACTGCAGAAACAACAAAAAAAGTTGCATCATTAGTACTTTGCATCCATACTGTTTCGAGTCCAGAATAAAACTGAATCAAAGAATATAAAAGGAGCATATTTATACTTTTCTCATTCAGTTCACCGCAATGCCTGCAAGAGGTAAGATCAAGTTCGGAAAAGGGGTCGTTGATATGTTGATCAACAATCTACCGTTCGAACTGCACATTCCCGGATACAAGTTATGCGGGTCGGGAACTAAGCTTGCTAAACCGCTGTCATGCAGTGACATGAGCCTCACTGCACTGGACGAGGCATGCAAGAAGTACGACATCACCCACTCCATAAACAATAATCTGGAAACACGTCAGACAAGATACTTGCAAGATACCAGGCAGACGAGATACTTGCACAGAGAGCCAAATAAATGAGAAATCCATCAGACACCCGACTCGGAGAGAAAATAGCTGTGTGGGGTGTAGCTAATGTGTTGAAGACCAAGGTGAAGTTGGGCATGGGAGAGAAGAGCAAGAGAAAGTCACAAGTTAAAATGTGAAAAAAGTGCTGAGAGAAAGAGAAAGGCATAAGTGAAACGAAAAGCAGTGACAAAGTGAAGGAAATAATGCAAGACAAGGAAAACATCTAGGTAGCAGCGAATTTTTCCATTGCTATTGCCTGCACTCGGGGAGGCCTAATTGGAGCCATGAGTAGTATCTTCCGAGCCATCAACACAGCATCGAAAGAACGGAAGCAGTTGTCCGAGGTCCAAAGATACTATGGAAATATGGAAGCTAATGCCATGGGTAAAAAGAACGACCAAGGCCTCTACCTATCGACACACCCAGTGGGAGGCGGAATTGTGGAAAAGCGACGCAGCAGGAACAGGCAATAATAAAACCTATACAGAAACGACGGCACACTAACATGAATTTGGAACTTTTTGCGCACAAATTGAAAATACCCAATTTCAGGGGATTGTTTATGAGAGATGCTTTGCCCCCTAAACCCAAGAGAGGCGAATACACCATAATATATTTGGACACGACAGCTGGGCCCGGTACGCACTGGGTAACTTATGTGAAGCGTGGAAAACATGCAGACTATTATGACAGTTTTTGTAATTTGAGGCCTCCACCCAAACTGCGACGGTACAAGAAAGGAACGAAGCTGACCCACGACTACGAAAATCGAATATAATAAATACGTTTATTTTCAGCTCAAAGAAATTGATAATGTTATTGTAATGCCATGAAAAATATTTGTTTCTGAAATTTGTATTACGGTTTGTCCTACATCAAATTTAATTTGTGAGATTATATTTAATGTCATAATAATTAGAAGTTATACAAATATCAAAAGTAAACCAAGTTTCTAAACACTAGTTGAAACCCAATTATATGTCAAAATGGGACTAACATTTTCGAATTTCTACGACTCAATATTTTAATTGAAATACTCATATTTACGCTAAACAAATCATGATTAATATTAGATTTCGAACAATTTGACATCTATATCATGTTCTCGCCAACATAAGGCCACAAGAATCAATTAAATATATTAAAAAAGGGGGGGGGGTGTGGTTCACGAGCAGCTTACAGTAGCGAGGTTACGCACAAGCTGCATGTCTTCTCTAGCAGAACTTTGTGATGGTTTGTGCCCAACGCCCGGCATGACCAAATTTTGTTGTCATCAAGTACGGGGTAGGATTTCGGAGCCCGAAAAAATCAGAAGGTCCCATCTTTCTTATAACAATAATGATAATAACACCTTTATTAAATTTAGGCCATGCACTTTTCTCTTACTTAAAGATCGCCTCTTTACATAACCGTGCGACGTAGACACATTTTTGGGCAATTTTCTATTTAGGTTAGTGGCAAAACGTATACTGAAAACATTTTGTGACTTCTAAGTTGCATTGATTTTTGTGACACATTCTACATCTGGCCAAGGATATCAGTGTACAGTGGGTCGACAGTACGTCATTGCTATTTGTAATTAGTCACACGTAATAACGAAATCATAGTCTGTAGGCATAAAATATGCCATTTATATGTAGGGCCTAAGATCAAAAATTATAATTTAAATGCCGAAACTTATATTTCATACCACACACTGTCTATCGATTAACTGGTTTTTAATATTTTTTCTAGGCTAAAGCAACATTCAGAACTGTTTATGTGATTAAATATTTTTCTTAATATTTCTTTTGAGAACACACGTAATATCAGTATGGAAGTCTGTTTAACTATTTAACAACAGTATAAAATGCCTCCGTCTCTTTTTTGTCACCACGTCCTGGTACTGGGGTATATGGCGGTTGGTTGTGTATTGTCCGAAACTATGGAGCTACAGTTGGTATAACGATTCCTTTTGCTCCTCGTAAGCAAATGCAATTGGTGATAAGTGATTAATATTCGATATTATTACTTACCTTGAATCGTATAAATACAATCTCCAGAAATAGTTAATATCTCTGCGTCTTTATATTCCAAAGTCATTAAAATTACTTTAAATTTCGTGTTAAAAAAATTTAATTTTTAATATTTTCTTACACCATATTACATTACAATTCGGCTAATATTTTGGTCTTCGATGTATGCTCACGGGCAGTTAAATTAGAGACACGTACCAAGTAGCGTACAGTATCTCATTTTGCCCTGATGACGACTCTAATGCAACATGGCAGGAACTCTACAAGGCGCCGCACGTGGACGGCGGCTGTACTGATCTGTGACAGCCGTGCAGTTTCCCGCATTGCATGTAAATCGATCGTAGACAGATCCACAGCGTCCACGTACCTTCCAACAGCATCTCAGATTTTCTTGTTTGGTAGAATTGAAGTCGAGTGGCCTCGGTGGACAGGCAAGCAACTTCTGGCCCGTGGAGTGTTCATCCAACCACTCCGTCACTGTTCGAGAGCAATGGTAGGGGCAGGTCTCCTTTAGTGTGCTGTAGGCTCTGACATGGGTGCTCATGATATGCCAGCATGTCTCTGTATCGTTCGCCTGTGAGGGACGATGGCATGTGTACCAGAGGACTCATGTCATCCCATGTAAGCAGACACCACCACCGGCCTCAACTGTAAACTGCTGACATGAGAGATCTATCGCTTCCCGTGCTTGACGACGGACTCGTAAAGGCTGTTCACGATAGAAGTGAGCACTTTTTAAATCAACCTTTGAAAAAAGTCCTATCCCTACTTGTATGTATTTTAACGGCTTAACTGAGTGACACGCGCCCTGTAAAGTTGGTAACGATAAACGGAAAGTAGTTCCAGAACTTAACGTCAAATAAAAAAAATAATTTTAGGCAACCATTTGTAATAACTTAAATTATTTCTTTCAGTTTCTGTTTTTTTTTATAATGCATCGAAGTGTAAAAATAAGCAGATTTGCAAAACATTTTCTTTTGTCATAATTTAACCGTTGCACTTGACCGACGCATGGATAAAGTGACGAGGCCCATGGCAATGCTAAATTTACATAAGGCGGAAGAATACACAACGTCTATACAAGTAGATCTTAAGTAAGGCTATCGAAAGTGCTCATTTTACCGTGAAAACCTTATACCCTGCCTGTGGCAAGTACCGACGTGTACGTCGACTCACACATTCAGGCGAATTCTCTACCCCGTAGAAAGGAGATGGTTCCGTATGGGATGGCTGTTCACAGGTCGTTGTGGTAAGGCACTGAATGGGCGAATTATCTGTTGCGCTGCAGTATGTCTATCTATTGTTATTTTTTGATCCCTTCCATCTGTAAGTTGTATGCCATGGCAGTATTGTCCTTGGCGGCGGTGGTTTCACCCTAATCCTAACTAAATATTCTGACCGTGTTAAGTCCGAAGCCAAGGAGTTCGCAAGGACGGATTTACATAAAGACCTAGCAAAATCCACAGAACACCTAATGGCAAAACGCCATGCAATAGTATATATATATATATATATATATATATATATATATATATATATATATATATATATATTTGTGCAATGTAAGGGTGAGCTGATTAGTGGTAAACAACTTATAATAGAAACAAATAAGTGCGGTAGTTCTCTTTAATTTTTGTTAAGTTTTCTTTAAATTCTTTTCATTTGTTGTCCATATTACATGTGGAATAGCAACCATAAATTTCCTAACCCCTACATTCCAAATAGATTAAAATATGCATAAAACACCAAGTTACCATAAAAAGGAGTAAAATGCAAATATTCGTTTCAGGTATATAACTTCTCTGATACCCAGCTATTACTTTGATTTTCCACATTAAGATATGGGTAATATTTATGCAAACAACTGGCCATTCAGCAAGACAGAAGGCCATCAGAATTTACATTCAGCAAATTACCTCAAAAATACAATCATACAAAATGGCGATTAAATGCTGTCGCACAGACGTTTTACTATGACTTTTAAGAAAATTAATTTTAATCCTACACAGGAAACGCAGTATGGTAACACATATTACTGTACCGGTAATGAATCAATGAACAATTGTAACCTCAAAATTTTACACAGTATTTATCCTGCATCTGCTCGCGATCCCAAGTGGATAGGAGCAACTGCTGACAATCCCCAGCCTTAACTTCCGCGAGCAAATGCTAGTATGTAATGACTTCCCAAACTTCGTAAAATTTTCATTTGTTTACCAACTTTCATAATTATTCTCTTGGTCACAAGCGTTTACAACCATAATTTTCATTCTAGTATTTCTTGGTCACAGATTTTCGGAAAGGTGAACAGTCTGATTACAGGAGGTAACATTACTTTACACCAATTATCAGATTTCGGATAAGAGACTAACATTCCGTTATCATTTTAAAAGAATTAAAAAATTCCGGCCACCATGGTCCTCGCTTAACGTCAAAATGGCTTGAAGATCCTATTTGCTTGAGGAGCCTAGATTTTGTGTAAGAATACTACTTATCTGGTAGAAGTTTGCCCCCTCGAGGCCACTGATAGACCCCGAACGAAGCATGACAAGGAATTATATACATAGTTCCGCCACATTACGCTACCAATTACACAAGCGCCACATTATTTTCCTCAGAAAATATCGTATTTCCAATAAATACATGGCATTTTCAATTGCTCCTATCGGGGTCGTGATATTCACGACCAATGGCGGTTGATGTTACCAAATAAAGTGAACCGACTCAGCGGACACCTATTCCCCTTAGGGGAAAAATAAACCACCAATAATATTGAGATACGAAATCACACTTCCGGCAAGTTGACCAAGTTGCCGGAACTGGCGTAATCAGGCGTCACAGTTTGGGACTGCGCGCGCACAGGTACAAGCAGTTATCAGTGCCTGCCACCGAAGGTGCTGCTCCCAGGTGGCGAACAGCCGAAACACCTTCCACTACACAGTTGTCTGCCAACGTTGGTCGCTGCTGCACGTGAAGAAATTGCACGTTCATTAATACACAATTTCCTGTTACCTCAGGTCTTCCAATGTCTTTTAAAGGGAACGTGAACATGGCGAGAACATTGCAGGGTAAGCGTGTAATAATTTTAAGCCATATTAGAGGTTTTTACAGCAAAACCAGCGTGTTAAACTGTTCGTGCCATCGAGGTTTTTGCCGACACAAAATGCCAGGTAGCCAAACACTGTTTTTATTCGAATGGGTGATTGGCGACATGGTCCACCCCGTTGATTAAATTGTTTATTATTAATTTTAACTAATGATTTTTCGAGGGCGTTTGGCGACGAGGTCCAGCCCTTCACAATATTTACATATTATTTCTGCGCGTTACTTTCCATTGCAAATGCTATATCACTGAATTCCTATTTGCATATACTTTCAGATGATGTTGAATTAAATGTATGTTTCCAGTAAACCATTCATATGTGGTTCAATTTTTCTGCCATACGCCTGCTATGGAAAGTCACTATTGGAAACTTACTCTCCTTCGTACGTACCATCATTTGCGAAAACCGCATTTCGTGATCTGCAAACATTGTGGAGATTTTTGTGTGTGTTCATGTTAGGTGGACCATGCTGTATATGCATACATTTTAATTATAAATTGAAATGCAGAGTTACTGAGTACAGCCGTAAAACAATGACTTCAACGTACGGTTAACCTTTGAAAATGATTATATGTAAGCGTTTGCGTGTGTGTGTGTGTGTGTACATATGTCCATGCCAAAAACGTCAGACCAATCTACGTTTGAGATCTATGAGAGTTCATATGATGGGCGCAGTGATTTTGAAAACCAAAAAATTTTTGTTAACTTTTGGCAGTCAATAGTAAAGCAATTTAATTAAAAATGCTATAAAATTACACTTGAAGTAATGGTCAATAATATTTAACAACGTTCTCGCTATAAACTGTTAATAGTTGTAACAGGTTGCTGTCCGGGCTCTCGTTGAAATCCTCAGCAAACACCACAATTAACTATCTTAGCGCGAGTTGGTGATTCTGACCAAATAATATTAAAGGCTGTTCACGATAAAGTGAGCACTTTTGAAATAAACCTTAGAAAAAAGTCACTGCCCGTACCTGCATATATTTTAATGGGCGCAATGAGTGAAATGAATCCAGTAAAGTTAGTATCGATGGAGGGGAATAGAGTTCCATATATTAACGTCGAACAAATAGTGTTAAATGAAAACTTGGGTTAAATTAAATTATTTTTCTCGCTTTCTGTACTTTTTAATGCATTGAAGTGTAAAAATGAGTAGATTTATACAATATTTACTTTTCTAATAATTTTACAGTTTCTCTTGACGGACGCATGAATAAAGTGATAAAACCAATGGCAATGTTAATTTCAGATAAGGCGAACGAACACACAACGTGTAAACCAGTAGATCTTAACTAGGGCTTTCAAAAGTGCTCGTTTTACCGTGAACAGCATATAAAAGGTTGTTGATGCCAGGGTTGCCAATAAATAAAAGAATAAGTTAAATATTTACTGGAGATTTATTGTCGTCTCGGCAAAACAAACAAACAATTGACACTCGCAGCTGACAAATAAAAAAAGACAGAATGGCAACCTTTGTAAAATAAAACTTCCCACTTCAAGAGTTACGAAGATGGGAGAGAATCGTTACTCTTCTCTCCCGGCGCCCTATTCACTCCTCGCACCGATGGAAAATAAATTTAATAGATGTTTGAAATGTGCGAAATGTAAGGGCAAGTCACGTGATCACTCGTTGCAGGCTGTCCAACCTACAGCTGACAAACAATTTTGCTGCGATGAACTGTTGTGATGTGATACCCGAGGGAAATCGTGCTTACCTACATATCGATCAATAGTTTCCTCATTGAAATGTGGTCCAATCGTAGCATCGCTGGGTGCGGTGTTGTCCTGAATTCTGACGTAGTTCTAGAAATCGACGTATTGTTTTCGAGGAATCGGTCACGTCAGCTAAAGGTGACCTCTGTGTCTAGTTTGCCAACCTACTGAAAAGGAAAAGATGCGCTATCGTCCTATGGCGTCTGTTGCTACTGATGAACTGAGGAAAATAAAATAACAAATTTGGAAAAACGAAAATATTTAAATACAAAGAAATTATCATTTCCACGACCTTTTAAGTATTAAATTAATTACTATATTTGACTGAAATATAGACAATTTAAACACTTCTCTAATACACAAATGATTATATATATAATATATATAGCTGCAATGCTACATAGTTAATACTTAGAGTGAAATCCTCTTAGAGATAGAGTATTTTGCAAATATTTAATACATAAAGATTAATATTGATATTTGAAAAATCCTCTTTTGTCACTCCTAAATATAAATAGTATAATTATTGTATTACTAAAATTTTCATGCAGGAAGTAATTCTACGAACTCGCTGCCAAAATTAATGTAAATGCATTTTGGACAGGGAATTTTTTAAATACTGGATTATTTCTCTTGTGTCACTTCTAAATAAACAGAGTACAATTATATTATTAAAATTGTCATACAGGAACTACTTCTACGAGCTCGCAGCCAACATTAATATAGGGAATTTTATAAATGCTGCATGGTTTCAGAAATCCTCAGCTAAGCATGATCAATAGTTAACATGTAACTTCATAATATTTCTAGTCAAACTAAGAGTATCCGTTCATTAATTGTGTTTAAGAATGTACTTCATTCCCTAGAGATTTATTGGTAATAGGGTGGCAATTCCAGCACAGACTCTTTTCTCTAAAACATATATACTTTTTTTTTATTTCGTTGTAGACTCTTTCAAGTTATTTTTTTTGTTGTAAATTTAGTTTTTGTTGTAACTCTGCCACTTTATGCGTCAGCCCAAGAATATACAAGTAGCGAGTTTAAGGGTCCTATTAATAGTCGTATCTCAGGTCTCGTCTTCAGATCGTATCATTGATGAGTTTCTTATCTTGAGACTTGTGCGAATTAATAGTCAGTTCTCGAGTCGTAAGTAGCCGAAATTAGTTCCAAGTTTCTCTTCTCAAGTGATATTAGATTTTGAGATACGTTTATTTATCTAGCATCGTGAAGGGCCCTTCGAAGCAGAAATTGAGACATTTTTTTGCTGTCGATGCATGTTTGTCTGCAACTACACGACCATGTTTCTTGTGTTTAGTTATAGCCATTCGTAGTTTCTTCTGCCGAAACACATCTCAAAAATATTGAAAATTACAGTGTTTTAAGAAACAGCAGCAATTCTACCTGTAAAATACAAAGATATACTTGAAATGTGATGTGATGTTCCCCTATTTTCTGAAAAGCCGCAGTGAAAGGATAGAAGATAATCATTTTTCAAAATGTTACCACGGAAAACTCAGATTTATTTTGTAGTTCGTATTATGGTGTTTTACATGTTTTACAACGTAAGTTATGGCGGAATGTCACTGTACAATTACGCAATAGTCCTCATATAATAAATGCATCCATTTGAAATATGTGATTGTTATGCGCGGTCCGTCACTGTAGGAGGTAGCCTACCACGACCCTTCCTTCATACCAGGCAGACTCACTCGCTGCTCCGTCGCCAGGCGGCCTAGGGAATGATTGACAGCCTGTCTGGCTGGCGTCACAGCCCCTCCTCCCCCCTGCCGAAGGAGTCGATGACTTGGGGTATTAACAAAAAATTTCCTGGTAATATTTTCCCTTGGCAAACAGCGGCATTCAGAGAAGTTTCTGGGCTATGGCCCAATACTATAAATACCGCAAGGACCGGAGGATCAAGATCGACACAGAAAACTGTTGCACCATTCGAGTTCAGAGCTGGACTGGAGATCGAGATTAAGTTCATTTCGAACCGTTGAAATTGGCGGTTCGAAATCTTGATCCGAGATCAGCGGCCATCGTCGAAAAATGTAGTTTGAAAATACGGCAACAGATAGAACAACGTTCGATTGTTTTCTTGGGAAATTAAAACAACATTATACGTACTTGAATATTATACAGTAAAATTCACTCAACAATAATTCACTTAAAAAAGATCAAAGATCGCACATCTAGTTCTATCTAATATACAAAATACGCCTACTTCCATGACGTCATATATTACGAACTAATAGCAACATTTGTCTCATACTTAATATCGATCTCTCACTTTGGATCTAAGATCGACGAATCGGAGATCCAGAACTATGAAATTCCATTGGTGCAACATTTTTAAATTGGAACCATGATCAAACTTGATCCTGGTTCGGAACTAAGATCACCTGATCTCGGCCGGGGAAGATGTTGGTGCAACCGGGCTTAAGTGCGGTAACTGGACGAAGCGTGAACGAGCAAGAGACATCTACGAAGACTTCGGACGACGGCGGAGAATACGAGACGACCTCGGACGACGTGTGTTAGCGTGAATAGACGAGAGGGCGTGATACCCGAAGAGTAGAGGGCCAACTGTGCATGGGGCCTCTCGGAGATCTCTACAACATTTCGGGCTGGTGGAATCTGGACTGAACTAAGGTGGGACTGTGTGAACATGTGATACGAAATTTCTACTGTAAATGTTGGAAATTTAAAATATGGGCATGCGATTTTTAAAACAATTCCATGGGTTATAAGACGCTGTTTGTTGGGGCTAATTTAAGTTTTTTGATTGGATTCATTTTTTGAAGTCATTTTTAACTGTAGTGATACAATGTATTAGTTGTAAATAGGAAATGAAAGTCTTTTATTGTGAGTTACTAAGTCGAGGGTATTTTTTGTAGTTATTTTTAATAGACTTATTTAATTAAAACTTCCATACCTTAAAGAACCTGTTTAAGCCTGACTTTGAAAATTTGTAAGAATATAATTTACTTCTGAAAAACGCCATTAAATATAATTGTCTAAACTGTATTGAACTAAACTATGCTTCCAGCCAAAAACAAGAACTTAAAACTAGTTACTTACCACTATATTGAGTGATAATATGAAACAAGTGTTGCAAGTGCATTTTAGTGCCATTCGCTAAATGTGTTTTTCGTTATACTTATCGTTATTGTCATATTAATTGGAAAACTCTTAAGGATTTGCACGTACATTATTAGTCAAATTCCATTTTCGTATTTAACTGTAACCAAATACAACCTAAAACAGTGCACAAATTCAAGTCTCAAGTGACCTGTGGACACGCATTACGAGAGACGAGAATTTTTTTTCTTTCGATACTAGTTTCAGCGCAGTTTCAAGAGTCGACTACTGAGTTGTCAAAAATAGCCTCAAGACGCGACATCGTGACAACACACTAAGGTGAGGGTTTCTTCTTCGCGGGTCTGAAAACAAATATCAGGATGTACTTATTTAACAAAAGCTGTTCTCATTACTAGTCTCAAGTACTGATACACGACTATTAATACGGACCTAAGTGTACTGCTCGAATCAAATCCAAGTCGTTTATTCCTATTGTTGTCTTCGATCGACCAATCCCGCGTTGTGGTATTTTTGCTAGATTCTGAGAACATGAATGCCCTTTGGATGGATCACCAGCCCTCCGATAGTAGTGCCTTGATAAAGCTGCCATCTCAGAGCATTTTGGTTAGTGCTCTTCCGTGCACTAACCCCTGCAGAGAGAGAAAGAGGGGGGAGAGAGAGAGAGAGAGAGAGACAGAGAGAGAGAGAGAGAGAAAGAGAAAGTCTTCTCTTCCACTTGATTCACCCTTGTGGAAGCATCTTCCTTCTAGTTGATTAACCCGTAGAGATCTTCACCGTGGCTCTGGCAGCCAATCAAGCTGGGCGAGGTCTCTTATAAGATCTGTTACTTGGCCAATTTGTTCTGGCTCTCGTGACAGTAGAGATTTTCTTCGTAATCGGACTTTGGACCCAAGTTTGCGTGGTTATAAATAGAATTGTACTAGTACCATTTTACTGGGTTATTTTTTTGTCGTTCAATTAAAATTTCAACGGAAGCTGTTGGTCAACATGAGTAGGCTACTTATTATGGGCACTACTTTTAAAGATGCAAGCATTTAGATTTTTAATTTCAATATATTTTAACTCGACCAGCTACAATTGTTTGTTGAAAACAAGGAAGAAGCTCCGTCCTCCCATAATTAGCGGATTTAGCTTTGCCAGAGCGCAGTACTGCGTCTGACGGCATAAACAAACCGCTGGGAAGCTGTGTAGTACAGGGATTTGAATGTGGTTTTTTGAAGAATTGTGTTAATAACCAAACATCCTGCATATTTGAGCTTGCGGTGTATAGGCATGGGATTTTGGAGTATGTAGGTGATTTTATGTATCCATTTAATTGAGTGCTCGGAAATATTAAAGGTGAAATGTGGACTGTGATGTTACGTCTCGTAACTGCAACGGTAAGAATTTATACAGCACTCTGGCTTCAAACCGCAAAGTTGGAGGAACCTCGTCAACAAAACCATTATTTTAGTGTATTGAGACCAACCTGAAAATTATATATCGTAGTTGCTTACGGAAAGCACGTTCGGGTAAATGTAAACATATCGTCGATATGTTCCTACGCGTTTCTGAATAAGTGAGTGTCATTGATTTATATAACATTCGCAGTAAAAGTGTTGCCATGCTGAGAAAACCCAAGATTGTACAATTAATTTACAATAGGAAACCTTATAAATATTATTTCAAGCCTATCAAGTATTAACTGCAATCGTTTGCAAGTGTCCCAAAACTTGGGAAACAATCATCTTACGGACTTCAGACGCATCCATTTAAGAAATATTGGTTTTACTGTTCCTTTTTTAATATGAAGTTCTCAATTCAAAGCTGGAATGCTACAGTCATTGGTACGAAACCCAGAAGGTGGTGCCATGATTTCATGCCAATTTTACTTGGAAGAGTTCTTGTTATGTGTAAATTTAAGACCTAATTTGGTATTAATAAACTGTGTTTGGGTACCTATGCTAAATGATCTTAGACGATTTGTAATATAAAAAAAATTTCATTGATTTTAATTATATTTTCGGGGTCTGCACAAACTGATTAATAATTCCTGGAGTGTTTTTTGAATTCGTTACATAACCCAAGAAACTGTATGATGGCAAAAGCCATGAACATTCGAAAATTTAAATTTTTACAAACCCGAAAAAAGGCTTTGAAATCATTGATTTTTGTTAATTACACATTTATACTAGGTTTGCAAAATCTAGGTCTATACTTAGTAGTTGTGATTACCATACGTGGAAATGTACGTTACTGGTAGTCTCACGAAAAAAATCCAGTCGGGTACTTCGAGAATGGCTATCATTGTAGTAATAAATTATACAAATTACGTTATAGAACATTGTTACACCAATTATTTGACTAAGTTCTTGAATGCAGAAAATATTTATAAACATGTACCAGGGTCTGAAATTTGCTATTTTACAAAGAACTCCAGTTCAAGTGAAAATTTACATAATGAGAATGGAGTGCCAACATAGTTGAAAGTAACAAATGGAGCAGTATTACCGAAAGGTAAATCTATGGTAAATCCATTCACCAGAAAACAGAATGCGTATAGTATCGTTTCATACTTACCACAGCCATTATAACATGAAAAGTGTTACATTTACCAGGAAACTTTCCTATTGTACATTTATTTTACAGTCTTTGATTTCTCAGTGTGCCTAATGAAAATCACTGCTGCTAATAACATTTGTACTGTAATCGTAAGGTAAATTAATAGAACTCGCCTGTTCAAATACACGAGCTCAACAACACTAGGTTTACATTTACCTGAAGTTGCTCTCCTCTCCAGGAACAGCTCTAATATACGCTTTCCAGGTTTGTCTCCTGTGTTAGCGCCCTACAGTACACTGCTTCCCAGCAGATATTTCGCATTCCGGCAAATGCAGTGCTGTGCTCTGGTGTAGCAAAATCTGTGAATATTGCGACCTCTGTTATCGTGGTTGCTAAAGAATTTAAATTCTGAAATATCCAGGGCTATTCCCTGTTTTCCAGAGTGATTATAAAACTTTCTACTTCCAAAATAACTTTTTGAAAATACACTCACAAAATAGCATTTACAATAATATGTTGCCTCATTAAGTACAAATCAACAATATACATGAAGCCATATAAAGTCTTACTAACAGAACATAATCAGTTAGGTAAAACTTTTTGGTGCAAAAATGCATGCCGAACTCAGTATATACCTCCTGTACACACGATACCCAACAAACACGAAAAATATGGGCCGAAATTGGGCTGGTAAAAGATAGCCAACAAACCCTGGCCAGATGATGTCGGTCCGCTGTCTTATGCCAGAAGCGGCCCGATGGAAATATGGACTGGTGGCTGACTGCCGACAGCGTCAAAAATACATTGTACTGCTAACGGCCATATACAAAATGTATTCCGTTCCAAAATACACAAAAAGGACGGGCCAGAATCGGACCGGTAAAAGATAGCTGACAAACTCCGGCCAGAGGATGCCGGCCCACTGTCTCATGCCGGAAGCGGTCCGATGGAAATATGGACTGGCGGCTGTTTGCCGACATTATCAAAAATACACCGTACTGCTAACGGCAAGATACAAAAGTATTCCAGCCCAACATAAACTAAAAGTGCGGGCCAGAATGGGGCCAGTAAAAGCTAGCCGACAAGTTTCGGAATCTGCAGCTGCTGGATGGCGGCAAGATGTTGGGCCGGCGACGGTTGGATGGCGGCAAGATGATTAACTGGCGGCAAGATGCCAGGCCTGCGACAGCTGGATGGCGGAAAGATGCCGGGCCTGCGGCAGCTGGATGGTTGCAAGATACCTGGCCTGTAGTGGCTGGATGGCTGCAAGACATCATGCCTGCGGCGGCTGGATGGCTGCAAGACATCATGCCTGCGGCGGCTGGATGGCTGCAAGACATCATGCCTGCGACGGCTGGATGGCTGCAAGACATCATGCCTGCGGCGGCTGGATGGCGGCAAGATGCTGGGCCTGCAGCAGCTGGATGGTGGCAAGACGCCAGGCCTGCGGCGGCTAGATAGCGGCAAGATGCCGGTCCTGCAGCGGCTGGATGGTGGCAAGACGCCGGACCTGCAGCAGCTATGGTGGCAAGACGCCGGGCCTGTGGTGGCTGAATGGCGGCAAGATTCCGGGCCTGCGACGGCTGGATGTCGTTACGATGCTGGACCTTCAGCGGCATGAAGTCCAGAAATAAGCAGTAAATCCATGAAAAACCTTAATCTTATCAATTAACAATTTTAGTAATAGTAGTTTCCTATTTACATATATACATTTCATTAACTTCGCAACACATTATATGATATAACAATCTTTTGCTTGCCGAGTGCGGGATTCGAATCTAAGACACTTGAGTTGATAGTCCAGCATGCTAAACTTTACACCACAGGATCAGTTGCTGATGTACTCCAGTAATTTCAAATTTGCCGTGACACAAATTATTGTAAACGAATGTATAAATTCCATGACAATATAACAAATAATTTAAAAACACTGATTATTTAATAACTGTATCTTCGTTTCCCCAAAGGCTTGCAAACAAATTAGATTTTGTCAGTTTTTAATATATATGTCGGATGGTTGTACGAATGACACATATAATCATGAAAAAAACATGCTAAAGGTTAACATGTAGTCTCAAAAAAGACATCATACCATCAACAGCTAGCTAACATCTTGCGTATTCAAAAAACACTTTCCAAAAGTTTGTCGGCAAAAAGACATCATATTTGTATGTTTATTGTGTTAGAGAGCCATATCTTCAAAACGTTAGTGGGCCGGAGTAAATAAGATGACAGCCAGCGTACCGAAAATAAAAAGATGCCATATTGGAATCGGCCAGAATATTATTTTTTGTATTGGCGACATGTTGGCTGAGAGATATCACGCCGACATAATTTACGTGATATCCATATGTTATTCTAAAAAATACAGTGGGCCACTGAATTTTTCTAACGGCAAACATACTGTCTCAAAAAAGACATAATGATGTTAACAGCTTGCTGACATCTTGCCTGTTCAAAACACTTTCCAAAAGTTTGTCGGGAAAAAGACATAATATTTGTATCTTTATTGTGATAAAGAGCCATGTCTCAAAAGCGTTAGCGGGCCAGAATAAATAAGATGACGACAACCTAACAGAAAATTAAAGATGCTAAACGGGATCGGGCCAGAATATTATTTTTGCTATTGACGACATGATGGATAACGATCTGTTATTCAAAAAATACAGTGGCCGATGCTATATAGGAATCTGGCCAGAATATGATTTTTGCTATTGGCGACATGTTGGCTGTGAGATATCACGCCGACATAATTTAGGTGATATCCATCTGTTATCCAAAAAAAATACAGTGGGCCGTTGTCTTTTTTGTATCGGGCCGACAATTTGCCGACACTTTGCCGACAGGTTATGTTTGCTGGGTACTAAGTAGTTTACCACAACATATATGACAAATACTGCAAAGGATTTTGCACTTCTAAAACCGCAGGTCATTTGATGCCATTACAGTATTTAATTACGAGAAGTAATGATAAGCACTTGGCTACAATTAAAAAAGTTCACACAATTTGTGCCGTATTGATATGTAACCATCAAAACGAGAAAAGGAAAGCATTATTTTCTTTTGTAATCATAATAAATAATCCCAATGTTAAGAAATAGTGAAAAACATTTTTTTTTAATATAGGTTTATTGCTAAAAGTGGTGTTTAAGGAAATTATACAATTTGGAGCATTTCTGTAATGATTATGTAACAATACATTTGATTTTCTGAAATAAATGTTGAAATTTACGTTTACCAAATGTTTATAAGTAGTAATAGCAAATTACAAAATTGCCCATCAGTCTGTGATCGCTAAACTAGCAACGTCACCAATTACCTTTGCCAAATTTCAATCAAAATTAAAATGTGAATTTATTACATCAATGTAAGATAAATCTACATTTATAAGTGACGTAAACACGTTAAACAGAGTTAACTTATGCCCGGTTGCACCATAGTGTTTCGAAACTCGATCCGAGATCGGATCTAAGATCGACACAGAAAAATGTTGCACCATTCAATTTCAGAGCTGTACTGGAGATCGAGATGAAATTCATTTCGAACCGCCGAAATTGGTGGTTCGAAATCTCGATCCGAGATCAGCAGCCATTGTCGACAATCGACAAGTGTAGTTTGAAAATATGCCAATAGATTGAACTACGTCCGATTGTTTTCTTGGGAAACTAAAACAACATTATACGCACTTGAATATTCAGTAAAATTCGTACAACAATAATTCACTTAAAACAGATAAAACATCGCACATCTAGTTCTATCTACAAAAAATTACGCCTACTTCCATGACGTCATATATTACGAACCAATAGCAAAATTTGTCACATACTTAATCTCGATCTGTCACATTGGAACCAAGATCGACGAATCGGAGATCCAGAATCATGAAATTTCGTTGACGCAACACTTTTACTTTGGAAACAAGATCAAACGGAATCCTGGTTCGGAACTAGGATCAGTCGATCTCGAATCGGGAAAGATGTTGGTGCAACCGGGCATAAATGTTTCTAACAGGTAGTCGCCAAGTGCCAGCTTTGTCACAGCTGAAACTGTGCACGGAATGAAATGAGTGGTAAAAGGTTATGCCCAGCTCCAATAAAGCCCCCTAGTTGAAACAAGTTGGTTATGAAGTAGTTGCATTATGCTCATAGCAAGTAATGTTTCCACTGCAGGAGGACGAAAGCATTATCTCTGAAATAACGATTTTAACATTTTTCAGGAGGAAAAAACACATGGGTGACGTGCTTAAACAGAGAAGAGTTAGGAGTGGAGTAAAGAGATCTCGGTGACTTAGCATGGAGGTATTGCGAGGTGATGGTGAAACGAGGTGAGTATGGAGCAGCGCCAGAGAACAAGGATGGGGGAAACAAGCGGGTTTACTTGGGGATCTCCTATCAGCGGTATCGTCCGGCACGATATCCATGTGCAAAACTCCGAGAGCGACCCCGCCGGTAATCAAACCCGGTTCGCCTTGGTGGGAGGTGAGTAGTCTAGCCACTGCACTACCGTGGACTCCCTGAGTAGAGCAAGAAAACTAATGCTTGCATTAGCTTTTGGTAATTAATTTTACAGTTACCGAAAACTTAAATGCAACATTCACAATTGTTTTACACCATTACAACGCTTGTCAAAACCCCTACCTGCATGAAGAACTTGTACAATTATAGTTTTACATCCCCACTTTGCTGACTCAAGCGTGTAAAATGCATATATACATAACGTAACTGTTCCCTATATGGCCTAGTACCAGTGCCGTGTAGTAAGTTCTTTACAGGGTAAGCAGTACAATAGCCCCACATATTTGAGTGTTTTAGATAACATTTGCTACTGCCAGAATGTGTATCCATTTTCAATGTCTACTGACAAACGCAACTTCCAACTTTACTTAACCCTCCACATGTATTTACTGTTTTATAATACCTAACATTAGTTATAAAAACGGAAACGAAATGAATGCAATAATAATTTAACTGAATATTATTTAGAGAGCATATTAAAAATTGTAAGAAAACTCCCATTCACCCGAACACTTTCATCCACTTTCCAAGGACAAAGGACTGGAGGACGCAAACAGAACGACTGCTTACCCTGACGAAGGAACGCGGCACGGTAACTTGCTTGCGAGTTCGATTCATCGCTAGTCGCTCCCGTTTGTGGAAATAACGACCAGATAGCAGCACTATGCGTGTACAGTACGGGAGTTACGAAAACTCTGCTTCTCGAATCGGAAACGAGAAAAACATATTAATTATGTTTAAATTTAAAGTAAAGGCGAAAACTATAAAGGATCAAACATTTCCAATTTGTACAGTGTAAGCATTGCTTACCTTGCGTCTATGGAATAAACGCCACTGCCTAGTACTCAATATAGCCTACTGACTATCTCTCGGTAATGTCGTCAGTAATACGAAAGATAGCCGCACTATAGCAGTTTCGAGAAGTATAGGCTGTTCACGGTAAAGAGAACATTTTTGAGGCCCTAGTTACTGTCTTTTCAGCCATTTTTTTTATCCTTTAACGACTTTTTAAAATAAATATTGTCATGTATGTAAGAAATACAGTGTGTATATTCCACCGCGCTCGAAAGTTTACGTCGAAGGCTAAAATGAAAAGTATTTATTAACTATTATTCCAAACGAGAGTGCTTTCAAAAGTGATCACTTTTTTCGTGAATGGCATATAAACAGCAGAGCACGTCTCTTTTACCAGGTGCACTGTATTAAAAATAATTCACTGATTTATTTAATAGTGTATAGTGTCTAGTATAACGTAGTGCTGGGATAAAATTAATACAAATTAATAATTGCAGTGAGATCTAAAATAAATTCTCTCTCTTGCAGTGAGGCATCTGGTCTATGCAGGCCATATTGGGTACACGAGAGATATAAGCACAAACACCACATTTCCAATTTCTCGCCATAAGAGTAAAGGTTTATAAATGAAAATTGATATTTTATTGCAATATATACTTCTCATGAAATTTTAAATAAATTTGTCAGTTTTTCCACACAATGTCTAGGTTTAGAGATATTTGGTTTTACAAATGAATAGCATGTTTCTTTTGTAATCATGTTTGATTATTTCTAGTGTCTATGTCAGGAATCTCATTATCAGAAATGACAGCTGAGTGAAGTGGACGTATTTGGGCGACTCTTAACACTAAGATTTTGAAAGTCGATGAGGGTGAAGTGAGTTGAGTATGGAGCTTCGCCTGAATGCAAGTACGGGGAAAACGGGAGATCCCCGAGAAAACTCCTCCGACCAGAGCCATCGTACAGCATGATTCCGAAATACGAAAATCCGGGAGCGACCACACTGTGAATCAAAGCCGGCCGTGGTATTTTACTCCCCGTGAAAGTTTACCTAACCTGAAAAATTCGCTAGTGTATTTTTACTACCTGCCACGGGGATGTCCAAAGAAAACCCAGGAAAAAGACCACTGAACTTTTCCTCCCACGAGCAGGTCGAAAGCTGATATAGGACATTATGCCTTAGGTCCATTTTCGAACCAATAGACTTAGGGACACCAAAATTAAATTGTAGATAATGCGTACCACCCGCAACAAGCCGACACAGGCCATTATGCCATAGTTAAATTTATAAGCATACCTGGCCATCATTTTACATGTAATGCTTACGACCGCCAACAAGCCGATACATACCATTATGACTCAGCTAAATTTATAAGCCCACCTGGCCACCATTTCCGAACCGATAGGCATCAGATTTGAACGTAGGTAATGCTTACTACCCCCAACAAGCCGATACAGATCATTATGCCTTATGTTATTTTATAGACATACTTAACGACCAATTTCAAACCGAATCATAGCTACTACTTGCGACCTCCAACAGATCGATTTAAGCCATTGTGCTCTAGGACCTTTTATAGACATATGTAGCCACCATTTTCGATCTGATAATGTCATAGTCACCAAATTCGAATCCTAGGTACTACTTGCGACTCCCAATAGGTCATAATGTCTTTGGTCATAGTGCAGACATACCTTGCCTCTATGACTGAACTTATGGGATTAGAGGCATCAAAATCGGATCGCAGGAATCCCACCCGACTATGAACTATTTGAAATGCAATGATACGTCATAATTAATTTAATAAGCATAGTTCACAACACTTTCCGATTGACAGAAGAAACCTGTGATAATCAGTTAGTAGGCAGCCCTCCAGGACCAAAACACTCCAATATTTTGTGCAAGCTCCCTTTATATGGATTACATTTTTTCTATTCCTTAGAGACATTTTCCAAGTCAGTTCGTGTAGCCATTCAGTTTCATACATCACACACATGACGTAACTTTCACCGTAACCCACGCACATATGCAACACGATACCTATACAGCTCGTATGAAGTAACCATAATAGTGATCATACAAACTATCAGATCAGCCATTCCCGACAGCCATATCGGAAAGCATTTGTATTGTGTGTGAAGGGAATCAAGCATCTCCGCGTCTGAGCATACAGCTGCTAAGGTCGTGTGCCCTGCAAAATCTATGATGTCACTCTAGAAGGAAAATAACAATGCTGAGAATACTGCTTTCATGCAAGGAATAGTTTGAGGGTATCTCTGCAGTGGTAACCCGAGCCATGTACGACCCACTATCTTAACTATAAGTAATCACGTAGCATTCATACTACAGCATAGTCTCATCAAGACAAATTCAAATACCCAAGTCGCAATTGAACCGGCTATTATATAATCGTTTTCCATTCAGATTACCTACTCAAGTGCCACCCCCTCTCCTTTTTAGTTAAACAGCATGTACTAAGAACAGGAAGACTGAAAAGCTTTAGTATGTGATCCTGTTACAAAAAAAAATAAGAACATACGTGCACGCGACTTACATATATATATTTTATTTAGTTAATGTTTTATTTATGCTGGCAAAGTTAGAACCGTATAGGCACTCTTACATCTAACCAGCTGTAAACGTTCACTTACAATTAATGCAGTCAAAATTTTTATACAAAATAAATTATGTACAGAGGGTAAGTGATAATTACCTGCTGAATTTTTACTGCCCTATAAAAACAGTACATTATGAGTGCCGGAGGGCTCGAAAGCTGTAGCATGTGGGCCAGTCACAAAAAAAGAAAAGAAATACCCTTGGATACGCGTCTTTCATGCACGCAGGGGATGTAAAAATTCCGTACTGAATTTTTACTTACCTTTGGAGAACAGTATACAAATACTGATTAGAAGGAATCTCCATAACTATAGGACATAATAAAGTTACAAATTATAAAGGATGAATTATTTTGCTCTAGGGTTAAAGCACCGGTATGTATAGTTGTCTTATTTACTTAAGGACTTTATACTTTCCCCAGCACTCCTAATAAGTACAGGCAGGTTATAGAGTTATCATGAATTAACAGAAGCAGGCAGGAATGAAAACTATGTTACACAGCATTAATTTGCGAGTTATCTAGAAAAATATGTAATTATCCCATCTTAGAAAATATAAAATAGTAGTTCTGCGGGTTTTGTGTCTCTCTCTCTCTCTCTCTCTCTCTCTCTCTATATATATATATATATATATATATATACACACACATATATGCATACATACATTTGATACGTGAAATATGTGTACAGATAAATTATGATAAAGTATTACATCAGAAACTTCGTAACTTAATGCGTTTCACTGTTCATGTACAGTAAGTATATCTATATTTTCTAATGAATATGAAGTAGGCCTAATATTACAGTGATATATGTTCATCAGTTGTTTGGAGAAATGAATATCAAATATTTGGTGATTAATTATTATATTTCCTGCTGGTGACTTGTCATTTAGCTGTTCACCTATTGCATTTCTAATATAAAAACGAATGTGTATGGACGGTGAGTTCCGTTATTGATCATCAAACTGAACGTTTATATTCATTGGGTGTCACTTTAATCGAATGAATTTGCGCTTATTGTAATTCTAAGGAGTTTTTCATGTTCCATAGTTGTTCTGTTTGTAAAAGAAGTGTTCACTGACGGGACACAGGAGTAAAAATGTTACAGTTTCTTATGATATAAATTCTTAATAATCCAATGTTAGATTTGTCGTGATATTTTGAAAATATTCTCATTGAGAGTAAAGTAGCTTGTCAGTAAGCGCCTTTACAATTTATTTTTAGGCATGTGTGGCAATTCTGGTCTAATGTGCATTATTTTAAACACACAATAAAAAGATTGTGCTATTTTAGGCATTATAATATTGTTTTATCCTAATGACTTTTGCAATGGTGATGAGCACTTAAATTAAAATTCACTATTGCGAATGTACGACTTTGCAGAGCTAAGTTGTCACGAAACCCAGACCTGAAAATAAAACATAAAATAAGCCCATATTAGCTATAGTTAAAAACTAAAGGACGAAAGCATAGGCCTATTTAGCTCAGTAGTACTGCTATTCGTTTTTAAAGAGATCTTTGCAATGAGATAAAAGTCGCACATTCTTGTAGCTTTTTTTTTTAATTCTACTACGATAACTTTAACATTTTTTTATTTCACCATTGCACTTTTTACAAAATTATTAACACTTTTTTTTATACGAGTGCCAGCAACATTTAATTCCATATCGGTGTAAACTACAGTAGACAAAAGTTTTTCCCATGTCATATCTGTCTTAGGATTCGGCAAATTTTTGACAAACCGATAATCAAGAACAGTGATGCATTTTGATTAAATAGATACGCTGTTAATTATATCGCCAAATAAATTTTTTTTTGTTGTTTCAAATGTCGTTCTTATATTCAATAAGAGACGTTAGCTGAGCTGTGATAAGTAAATGGCAGTGAATTTGCTAAACACTGCCTGTAAAGGTATTTTAATAATATTAAATATAGAAGGATAAGAAACATTTTGAAAAGCTTTAAAGAGAATAGTTAACGTTGGTTAGAGAAAGAATAGCGCATTGTGATAACACTTACACTGAAACAAATTATTAGAAAAAGTATATATAATGCAGTAAGGGAACATACACTTTTATAAAAGCCCTGGCACAGGGAGAGGAAAGTTTTTCTGTACATACTATAATAAACTATTAAGATTTCAATCAACTTTTTATTGAAGTCATTAAAGGTGCAGTGTATATTAAACAAGCGTTTGCAATGAGGCTTCAGAATTAGCAATGAACATATGATTCGCAACGAGACAGATTAAGGTCTATAGTATAGGCTATGTGTACCTTTCAGTATCTACGTAAACCAATTTTCCCATGAACAGACGATGTGTATATACAGAGTAGTAAAAAAAAAAAAAGATCGAAAACTCTGCCAGAGAATTGTCAAAAAATATATAGAAATATTTATATACACTACATATGGCCTAGCTCTAGTCCTGAGGGGGCTTCAGTCTCTTGAACATGTAACAACTAAATGTGTTTTTTTTATTTCCAGGAAATAAAACACTATTGTAGGTTGAGCGATATGCGTCAGTAGTGGCTATGCAGGTATGCAACAGTGTCCCACCGATAACAGCTCCTGTGATAGTAACAGCCAGGGATGCAACCTTATTTAAGTAGAAATTATTCGTAATGCGACGTGGACCACGTTTACGACTGGAAAGTATTCTGCATACCAAAGTTATCAAAATGGTCGCTGTGTTGTAGTTATACACTAAGTAGAACCTTTTGGAGACCCCAGCAGCACATAATAGCTAAAGAGTGGCACCTCACAATTTCATTATGACAGGGGTTCTCCGTACCATAGTTGAGTGCCCTCGCAACCCCATAAAATAATAAAATGACACAGACTACTGTCCCAAAAGTAGCTTTTTTATAGCAAGTTTCTGTAGCATTTACGAGGGAGAATAGCTTTTTCAAAGGAAGAGTAAGACCATATTTCCCCATAATTCGCCGCAGTGATCAATGAAGAAAATTTTGTAGTTGAGAAACATCCTTAATATCGGCAATGCGTTTGTTTTATATTTAAATTATTTATACTGATTTGTTTTCACTGGCAGACAATTCTTGCTACTAATGAGACATTTTAGAGCGAACGGTGTGCTAACTACAAAAACATGACGAACAGCTAAATTCACTTGATAAAACAAAATAATGGATTTTTTTATATTGGCTTAGTGTTATCAAAAACTATGTGACAATAACTGATAGTTAGAAACATAAATTATTTTCATATTGGAATTAAATAAATATGTAACATAAAATAAAAATGTACACTGTAATGAATAGTAAAGTAAAACGTATCGTACAAAAACATGTCAGCTCAAAGCTCAATTACCAGCTGTAGTGTACGGAAGTGAAACGGGGATGGCAACAAAGAAAGACACAACAATACATGTTGCGGAAATGTGGTTTTTATAAACCTTCATATGCCAAAATCCCCATTGAAAATTCACCAATGATAATGAACAATTCTTCTTAAATGCCACAGTTATGTGAATATTATTTAAAAGGTATGCGTATGCACACCAGTCGAACTACTACAGATACAGTGTCTTGAAAATGTCAGTATCGCAGCACTAAGGTACTGAGATGGAGCTCTAAATAATAAACGAATCGCCTTATATATGATCACACACATTGTCGATGTAAAGAGAGGCTATGCCAGCTGCAGGAACAAGCAACAAGTTATTTAATCATCCAGAAGACCATTTTGAAGCAGTGTTTTCTGAATGGAAAGAAGTGGTGGGAGGCCAGTATGCTACCTGCTACCTGAGCCAGTGGGATTACAGAGGATCTGAAGGTGGGCGAGTGTGTTGGCAAGTGATGGGATTAGCAGACAGCAGGAGGCGATGGTAATTGCGGTTTCTGGTCGAGCAGGTGCAGCAATTTTCTCAGTGGGAATGAAGGAAGAGATTTGGTCGGCTCTTAACATCGGGGTTCCGAGAATAAAAGTACACATGTCCAGCTTCCAGGCTTGTCCACAGCGCATCTGCAGGCAACACGCACATTGAAATACTGAAGACTGAATATCTGCTCACGCTAGAAAGACTGCACTACGAAATAAATACACAATATTTTTCTTTAATGCATATATGTTTTTAAGCTAAAAGCCACTATAACTCAAATTTCATACTAACTAAATTATAAAACTTTCACCTAAAATAATTTTATTTCTATGTAAACACTGTAGAAGGGCGGGAAAATGAAAGCGCCACACTATCATCCAGCTATTTAGCTTACTTTTATAGAAAATTGGAAGGTTGAGTTTAACCTGAGTGGAATGCGTACCTAAACACTTCTTAGTTAATTATTGCCCACAATATTTCTTGCAAAATTTATTGACACAGTGAACCGTATAACAGACATGTTTATTCTAGTAAACTATCCTTTCGCCTATATCGCTTAAATGTTTTGATTGTTAATCGTAACCATGAATCTTATTAATTTGTGTTTTGCGGAGCAGTGCCTATAAAACAAAATAAACCAAACGTATGTGAAATTGTGAAGGTGCAGTAATAGCAGCTAAGATAAATACTACATAAAAGATTTGTATTAATCGAGTAAACGTTTATAAGATGAATAAATTTTACGTGATATTTTGAAATATTTTATTCCGTTCGTTCTAAGTTTTAAGTGTTGTAACTAAATAAAAATTTTTGCCAGATTTAGTCAGTCCCGCAATTTTTGCTCACAAAAATTTACCTTAAAAATTATTTTCAGTTTGTTATATATAATAAACTGATTATTCCTAATAGTACTTTAATAATATAAAATACTATTAAAATGAGCAAACATTTTAGAGCTGGTGAAATCTGTCAATACGTATACTTTCCTTTAAAGATTAAATCGCTCCTGGACAAATCAAGGAAGCCTTTGTTTGACTCATCGGTTTTCTTAAAATTTAGCAGTTTACATTAGTACCGTGACACCGTTACTCATGCGAACCTACACTCATTCTGCAAATAATTTTGTCCAAACATTGAGATATTTATTTTTTATTTTAATCACTGAATGCAATGTATGCACATTGTATTTATTATAATTAAATTATAACTTATATAATCCATCATATAAAAATGAAAATGAACGGTCTAATATATTAACAAACAATTTTACATTAATAATTTATTGCATATCGTTTATATATTACAGAACAACAACTATAAGAACCCCACACATTCAAATTGTGCGAGTTTTTAAACATCTAAAAATTACACATCATTAAATTTTCGGTCAACTTCGTTTTGCATCAAAGTTCTCTTAAAAGTATAGGATGTCAGCAATTTCATCTGTAAAAGAACCCCTGAAGTGATCAGCCATTTAGTATAATGCATTTACTTTATTCTGAACGTCTTCAGACGTAGCACTAAATGCTACTAAATGTTCCCTAAGGGCACAAAAAGGGGCGGAATGCAAGGGAGTGGGAGACTAAAATCTCCCGAAAAAACTACCAGGTTTCCCGCTTGTGAAAATCCGTGTGAGCTAGGAATCAAGTTAACTGAACTGTAAACTGCAGTGGTCCCTGCTTAGCAGCGAGATAACGATTCAATGAAAGTGAAATAAGCGTTTTATGAAGCAAGAACAAAGCGTGTTTAGTTTCAGAAACAAAACACGCCTTGTCATTGCTCCTTAAAACGCAGAGTATTTCCAGACCCCGTTAGTCAAATCTGTTCTGGTTAAATTTTCTTACCAGAATGATCACCATCCAGTAAATACTTGATGTAAAATCGGGAATAAACTGCTAATGAAGCAACATAGAACCACATTTCACTAGGCCTACAACTGCATCATAAACTTGGAGCAGTTTGAAATTGGAACACATTTAGTACTAAAAAGTTAACACATATAAAGAATAAATACTTCCTAGGAAACGTCAGTGGATGAAAACATGAGGGTAATAATCAAACAAATGTACTCGTGTGTGTGCACGCGCGCGACGTGAGTAACGTTGTGCCCGTGTATATGCAGTGCACTTGCGTGTATAGATATGCCCACAAGTAGTATGCACTTTTCTTCCTCCGAATGTTTCATTATTTTTAACTTAAGATAATATTTGGTGCTGTTAAATTATTTTGTGATTTTCTGTATTTTGTATTTGTCTGTTGTACTTTGTAAATTCTTGCTATATTGTGAGTAAATATATAATAGGGGTTCTGGCACACGGGGTACCTGGCACGGAGGGAGTGGGATCTGGGGCACCATTTTGGATTTCCCTTTTTCCCTTCAAAATGTCCTGTTTATCCCTAAAAATTTTCCTCCCTTTTTTCCCTATAAATTTCCCATTTTTTCAAAAATTTGTAAAAAAAAAAGTGCTTTCTCATCGTTGTGCCTGCCGTAACTCCTCAATGCGGCTGAAATATTCCGAAACTCAGCCTAATTGAGGAGTTGTCGAAATAAAATTAATTTAATAATTATATAATGAAATTAAATATATTTTTATAATTAAAAAGTTTAAAGACATACGTATTAAGTGTTATATATCACCAGACTCCTCTTTTCAAGGCGCATACGATCATGGTGCCATACCACCATGCTGTCTCGATTTTTAATGCTCTATCATTCCATCTTGTTTTTTCCTACTCGATCATTCCATCCTGTAATTCCATGCTTTATAAGTCCATCTAGATTGTCCCAGCCCTGTCATTCCGTAATTGTTTTTCATGCTCTATCATTCTATGCGTTTTTTATGCTCTATCAATCCATGTTGGCTCTCTTGCTTTTTCTATCTTGTCTCTCTTATACAACCTCTTTCTCTCTCATTCACTTTTCTTTTTCTCTCTTGTCTCTCCAATTCGTTCGATTATACACATTACCTCAACTGCCGTCTTGTTGATTTACCACCAAAAAAACTCCAGTGATGTCATATTGGATTTAGCGTCGGTCATTAATTCTACTAGCCAACTTTCGGACGTCCTTTTTAAACTTATCCACCTCTTTCACCTTATCGATATAGGCATGTGTAGTGTCATAAGGTTTAACCTGGGAAGAGAGTGTCGGAGGCAAGGTGGTTTGCCCTTATCGACAATAGCCTAAAAAGTTAGGTAAGGTTCGGTCATAGAATTAATATTTATTTTATTTTAAAATTAATTCTGTAACCACTCCAACCATTAAATATGACGCATCGCCTACCTTACAACAGGCCATTTTTTGGACTTATGCTCTTTCTGACAAAGTCAATTATGAATTTATGCCCTTAGGTTAATATACTCATAATTTCCGAACCGTTCATACTATTAGGAAAAATTTCATAACATATACACCGTATCCGATATCCGATATGGTGGTAAGAGTATTTAAGCCCTATGGCCTTTCTGACAAGGTCAATTTCGAGTTAAGCTCTTTTTATAAATGTACTCATAATTCCTGAGCCATTGATGATATGCTCATCAAAATTCATAACATAGACACCGTAACCGACATAAAACATAATGTTAAGATCATTTAGGCCCTAAACCCTTTTTGGCATAAGTGTAATTTGAGTAAAACCTTTTTGTAAATAGTCATGATTTCCAAAACATCGAAGCTATGCTAATCAAATTCATAACATATACATTATAGCCGATATCCAGCATAATGGTAAGAGCATTTAGGTCCTAAACACTTTGGCAAGGTCAATTATGCGTTTAAGGCCATTTATAAATATAGTTAATCACAAACTCACCTAGTACATACTCATCAAAGATATCTTTACCACCTCAATATTATTTCATTTGCGATTTTAACCAAATTATATTTGTGACTTGGGTAGATGCTGGGGGTAGTTAATATAATGTTAATTTCGGATTTTGGAGTTCAATACTCGCTCAGGGCACATAATTGTACTTCATTTCCTATTTTAACCAAATTTTATTTGTGATTTGGGTATGTGCTAGGGATGATCAGTAATATATTAATTTCGGATTTTGGAGTTCAATTCTTAAGTCAGGGCACGTAATATTCCTTAATTTCTGATTTTAACTAAATTTTATTTGTGAGTAGGGCTTGTGCTAGGATTACTTAATGTTATGGTAATTTCGGATTATCGTGTTCGAATCTCGGTCAGAACACCTAATATTATTTTATATCCGAATATAACAAATATCAATTTTTTTTTAAATATATTCCTGCATATAGTAATTAATGTAATGATATTTTTGGACGACCGAGATCGATTCCCAGGGGACACACCTCATAGCTTAAAAAAAAATCTAGGAAATGCATTTTTATACATTCACATACTATCACTGTCTATCATATTACCTGATCAGTGTATACTGCTCAACTCACGTATTATATGTTTGATGTCAACTCTCGAAGGTCGAGAATGGCGGAGAATGCAGTTATAGTATGTAATCAAGTAATTAACATAATCGTGAAAATCCATACTTGCATAAACAAGAAATGAAAATTTACTAGTTATGCACGTACGCACATGAATAATTAACCATTAAACATTCAAAAAGTAATGTACCCTCTCAGAAAAACAGCCAAAATCAACTGTCAAATACCTTTTCCTTTATTTCTGTATTTGCAGTTAGTATTATTTTTATTATCAATAGTTGTACAAGGTATTACACTTACATTATGATAGCATTCAAAATACACACTTATCAAGAATGCACATTATATGTAGAGAGACATATGTCCGCTCCCGAGGAACTACAGCTCACCATAATCATATTTTTCAGAGGATATTTTCGAGCGAAAACAGTTCCAGCTTTATTCCTATCAGGTCAACGAACCCTAACACGAAAAATCAATTGCGTATGCGGTTTCAGCATATTCAAACAACCACAGACAGAATATGACAATGAATTACTCTGATAAACCATGTCATCATGTAATAGCAAAACACACATCGACCCCAACAATAATCAAGACTACAAGGTCAAATACACTTAAAGCCCTTTTATAAGCATACTAACTCGTAATTTCCCGTATACCAAAGCTACAATCATCGAATTCATAACTTAGGCACTGTATCCGAAATCCAATACAATGGTAAAATCATTTAGGCCTTATGCCCATTCTGAGAATGTCAATTATGCCTTAATACCTTTTGTAAGCATACTAATATATAATTTCCCATGTACCCACGCTACAGTCATAAAATTCATAACACACGCATCAACCCCAACAACAAACATGACTACAAGGTTAAACGCACCTAAAATCCTTTTATAACCATACCAACTCATAATTTCCCATATACCAAAGTTACAGGCATTAAATTCATAACACACACATACACTCACACAATTATTAGATCTTATCTGCGTAGCAATTATTTACACAATTAAACCTTCTTTCATCTCAAGAGAAACTTAAGTTTTGTTTACATGTAACTATATTTATCTACTGCGAAAAGCATAAAAATCATGAATACATACTGATTTATTCAATACTTCAACCGTAATGTAGGCATGTATTGTTATACTAACGCATTCTCTGTTTCAAATCGCAACGAGGAAAATATACATATATGAATAACTATGTTTAATATAGTGTAGTAACACACCTGCTAAGTACTCATTATGCAACAAACAACTACTTTACATAATGCAAGTCAATGCATTACCTAACATATACTTTCATAGCCAAAAACATTTCAATCTTTTAAATTATTCTAGGGTAGACTGTTTTGTGAGTGGCTAACAAATTCTCTCAAACTTCCGAAGAACACCATTTTAAAATCTTATCTATGCAGCATAACATTTTGAGACACTGTAAAAAAAAAATGGTATCGATCATGATAGTTTAGTTTTACTCCGGGAGAATTGAGCACACGGATTATCAATTATCAAGAATAAAATATGTATATTCGCATAATAAAAATACATATTTAGCAAGAATATTTACATATAAGTAGCATACACATGGTAACCCAAGAATCATACAAGGTTAAATAGATATTTCTTTTAATCGCGTATCAAGTAATTAACCAAAGTATTGGTTTAATGATTATCCAACTGCAAGTAGTATGAATGTAACGAGATGAAACCAAATATCCATCGATTGATGAAAAACAACAAACAACAAGCAATCAAAACATGTTCATAATGCAACGCCCTTATCCCAATAACATAGCAAAAGGGCACGACACTGCCAAAAATTCAAGCAGAACAATTATGTGTTTTAAAAACTTTCTCAATTCAAACTTCAAAGGAGTGTAAACCTGCAATCTTATGCAAAACTTGCATCACACTACACAACAAACACCTAAACAATATGCCTTTCCACTTACTTTCTCACTCTATATTCAAATACAATGCAGCATTCATCATCTTTCTATACCAATCTATCACAGATCATCGACAACAAAGAACCACATATACTCACCCACACAGGCCTCTATCAGTCCAACATCATACCTGAAAGGAGAACAACGGTCTCGTTGAAAAGGTGAAAGTGAGTGCTTTATTTAGGAAGGCTACACAATCACAACCTGCACAACATATGTAATAAAACATACTGTTATAAAAATATTTTTCAAAAATTCATACACATTAGAAATGACACATTCAACACAAGCATGTATGAAATTACTACTCTCCATATCAATCCTCAATCCTGTATCCTGAATCCTCAATTCTCTAACCTCAATCCTCAATCCAAAAAATCATTCTTTATTACTCAAAAATTGTTTCTTATTCCTCAAAAATTATTCCTTATTCCACATAAATTTTCTTTATTCCTCAAAACTAATTCCTCAATCCTCAATCCTCAATCCTCAAAAATCGCTTCATATTCCTCAATAAGCATTCCTTATTTCTCAAAAATCATTCCTTATTTCTCAAAAATAGTTCCTTATTCCTAAAAAATTGTTCCTCAATCCTCAAAAATCGTTCCATATACCTCATAAATCGTTCCATATACCTCAAAAATCGTTCCTTATTTCTCAAACATCATTCCTCAGTCATCAATCCTCAAATATCTTTCCTTATTGCTCATAAATCATTCCTCAATCTTCAAAAATCGTTCTATATTCCTAAAAAATAATTCCTTATTGCTCAAAAATGATTCTTCAATCCTCAAAAATCATTCCATATTCCTCAAAACTCGTTTCCCGATTTCTCAAAGTCATTCCTCAATCCTCAAAAATTGTTCCTTATTCCTCAAAAACCATTCCCCAATCCTCAATCATCAATCCTATAAAATTGTTCCATATTCCTCAAAAATCGTTCCTTATTCCTCAAAAATAATTCATAAAACATCAATCCTCAATCCTCAAAAATCATTTCCATATTTTCCAAAAATCATTCCTTATTTTTCGAAAATCATTCCTCAATCCTTAAAAATAATTCCTTATTCCTCAAAGAAAAGGTGTTCCCCTATTTTTTTTTCAAAGAACATATCTAACAAGCTATCGCAATTCAACAAAACATACATAGATCTATTTCAACACACGCACAGAATAACACAAATGCACACACAAAGAACATAAAATATTACAATTGGTAAACCCACTCCACCCAAGATTTGCTCCTAATGAACCAAATTCACCCAAAATTAACCCAAATTGTTCCAAAATAAACTAAATTAACAAAAATTAACCCAAAATGACAAAATCTTCTTCAAAACATACACATACACACACACCTATCCACACACATGCACAGAATGAAGTAAATACCTAAAACCTACATCACTTGATACCACAAGGGTTTAGCTAAACGCTACATTCATTTACACTTTTCGTGAATGTAGTAACATACGAGGAAGAAAATATCAAATTTAAAAACCATTCCACGATAATTAGATCATTCGGAGATGTAATTAATTACTTTTTAAAAAATACTCATGAAAGATTCATTAAAACCCATATCCATATACAGTTTACATACAAGAAACAAACCATGTTAATATCTTGGTCGGATACACTGCAAAGACAAATACCGGTATTAGGAAGGGCATAGGTTAGAACATTTTGCCAACCCTTACCTATACACACACATCACATTTCTTTTAGTAGAGAACATTTTCTATAGTAAATACTTATGTTATACTCAGCTCAGCTCCTACACAATATTCACTTATAATTTAAATTTCAAATTCACATTATATTGTAATCGTCTGGTACATTCATTTATCAAACTTATATTTATAATAATTTCTTTTATTTCACACACCCCTTTGTCAAAGATTCATTTACAGAAATAGAGAGCTCACCATATCAACAATCCACACACAACAATATTTACCAATCTTTCCCTCAATCCTTAACAATCCTTACCAGCCTGTACTAATCTTGGTATTGTATGTGCAAATAGGTTGTGTGAGTGTATGTGTGTGTTTATGAATTTAATGCCTGTAACTTTGGTATATGGGAAATTATGAGTTGGTATGGTTATAAAAGGATTTTAGGTGCGTTTAACCTTGTAGTCATGTTTGTTGTTGGGGTTGATGCGTGTGTTATGAATTTTATGACTGTAGCGTGGGTACATGGGAAATTATATATTAGTATGCTTACAAAAGGTATTAAGGCATAATTGACATTCTCAGAATGGGCATAAGGCCTAAATGATTTTACCATTGTATTGGATTTCGGATACAGTGCCTAAGTTATGAATTCGATGATTGTAGCTTTGGTATACGGGAAATTACGAGTTAGTATGCTTATAAAAGGGCTTTAAGTGTATTTGACCTTGTAGTCTTGATTATTGTTGGGGTCGATGTGTGTTTTGCTATTACATGATGACATGGTTTATCAGAGTAATTCATTGTCATATTCTGTCTGTGGTTGTTTGAATATGCTGAAACCGCATACGCAATTGATTTTTCGTGTTAGGGTTCGTTGACCTGATAGGAATAAAGCTGGAACTGTTTTCGCTCGAAAATATCCTCTGAAAAATATGATTATGGTGAGCTGTAGTTCCTCGGGAGCGGACATATGTCTCTCTACATATAATGTGCATTCTTGATAAGTGTGTATTTTGAATGCTATCATAATGTAAGTGTAATACCTTGTACAACTATTGATAATAAAAATAATACTAACTGCAAATACAGAAATAAAGGAAAAGGTATTTGACAGTTGATTTTGGCTGTTTTTCTGAGAGGGTACATTACTTTTTGAATGTTTAATGGTTAATTATTCATGTGCGTACGTGCATAACTAGTAAATTTTCATTTCTTGTTTATGCAAGTATGGATTTTCACGATTATGTTAATT